>BTPG01000008.1:48926095-48973595 GCA_036245525.1 Semisulcospira habei
AGAGATATATAAGTAAATAACGCGTACCGTCAAGAGGCATCGATTCGCATGTGCAGGGGCACATGAGAATCTATGTCTCTTTCGATGGGAGGGACTTGGCGTAATAGGGAGTGTATGTATCGAGGCAACGCCTTTTCTTTACTATGACCAATTTGGCTTGCGTCATTTCTGACAAAAGCAGCGGCGCGCCGCACTTAATGCTTCGATAACTAAGCTTTCAGAAATAAAATATCTTGCTGATGTAAATAATTTCGCTGATTTCAACGTTACTTTTGCAGATTATTGGAAAAAAATGCGCCCGTCGTTCACCTTAAGCTGTCGCCATCGACCGTTCCTCGTGGGCGTTAGTGTAAAAGTGAAAACTATATGAACGCTTCCCACGCATGTCTGCAACCGCTTTTATCCTTTGTAAAATAAAGTTTCATTTCATTGCACTTCTTTTCATTTCATAGTTTATTCTCTCTCTCTCTCTCTCTCTCTCTCTCTCTCTCTCTCTCTCTCTCTCTCTCTCTCTCTCTCTCTCTCTCTCTCCCCTCTCTCTCTCTCTCTCTCTCTCTCTCTCTCTTGTATGCTGTGTTTGTTTTCCTGTTATGTTCTGTTTTGTTTACAGGACAGCTTGTCGGACAAACATTGAGTTGCCTAATAGCTTTATCCTGAATAAAAGATTCATCATCATCATCATCATCATCATCATCTCTCTCTCTCTCTCTCTCTCTCTCTCTCTCTCTCTCTCTCTCTCTCTCTCTCTCTCTCTCTCTCTCTCCCCCACCCGGGTCTGCCCTGGGGGACTTGGGTGGGGTTAGGTACTTTTTAGTTCTCAGGGTCACCCTGGTCAGCCCCACAGGGTGAGTTTTTCTCTCTATTCTGGGGCATGTGTTTCTGTCTACCCGAGGTCCATTCACCTGTATTTGCCTTTTTAAAACTCTCCCTACTGTCTGCACTGCCTGTAGCTCTTGATATTGGATGTGTGTTGCTAAATGGTCTTAGCTTTATTTAGGCCCCATGTGTTAGGTTTATTTAATGTATTTGACCGGCTGGTGACATACATTCAATGTTCTGTTTAGTTTTTTTTTCTTTCTCACAAGCAGTGCAGGCACGTCCTGAGAAAGCCTTGTTGCTGTCGGGACGTTAAGCAATGTACAATCAATCAATCAATCTCTCTCTCTCTCTCTCTCTCTCTCTCTCTCTCTCTCTCTCTCTCTCTCTCTCTCTCTCTCTCTCTCTCTCTCTCTCTCTCTCTCTCTCTCTCTCTATTTCTCCTCCTCCCCCTACTTCCCACATTGCTCTTTGCACTCATCCTTCATGATCGCCATTAACTCCTGACTTTAGCTGGCAATAAACGACCGATAACTGCCAAGTTACGCCACACAAACGCTGCCACTTGCCTGAATTATCTTCCCTCTGGCCTACCGCACGCCGGCGCTGTTCCGTTATGCGATCATCCCACTGTTCTCTCAGACAATACATCTACAAGAAGCATAGATTCTCATGAGCCCCTGCATCTGCAAGGGCTAATATGAAATATATGCCTCGCGTTGACCAAGATCGGGTCTAGCTGTTCCCCAGTTTTAGGACTGATTAGGTTGATGCGATCATTCCTTCGGTGTAGAATTCGGGTGCAGGTGAATAGAATACTGTAGTGTGGGATCTTAAGACGTTTTCAGTCCAAAGCAAATGTTACTGACAAATGGAATGCTGGCAAGCGCGTTTTTGTTGTTGTTGCAGTTGCGTTTCTTTTGCTTTTTTCAGTAAAAAAAACAACACACGTTTAGTATTCATGTGTACAGTAATCTGATTTACCTGCTGATTTATTGGCTCACGTGCGAAGCAAAAGTGAGTCTATGTTTTGGGATGTGGTCGTCCGTCCGTCGTTTGTCGTCCGTCCGCCGTCGTCCGTCGTCGGTGGTAAACTTTAACGTTGGCATTTTCTCGGAGACTATTCAAGCCACAGTCTTCAAACGGCTTGGCCCACGGATACGTTGCTGCAAGACCTTTCTAAACATACCAATTTGAGTGACCTCTCGCAAAGGTGAAGGTCACAGGGGATCAGGAAATAGATAAAAAATAGATATATTTTGACATAATTATTTTTTTTCTCAAATACTATTCATAACTTCAAGCCTAAACTTGGTACAAAGATACCTGCATACTAATTTGGTTGACTCCCTCGGATAGATCAAGGGTCACAAGACCACAGAAAATAGGTCCAAAATATCTATATTTTGATAAAAGATTAAAAAAAAAAACTGATCACAACTTCACATCCAAACTTGCTACAGAGATACCTGATGGTACGACCTTTCTATGCATACTAATTTGTTTGATCCCTCGGAAAAGTCAAGGGTTACAAGAGCTCCGGAAATAGTCCCAAAATAGCCATATTTTGATAAAAGATTTTTTTCTCAAATACTATTCACAACTTCAAACCCAAATTTGTCACAGAGATACCTGATGGTAAGACCTATAAACACGGCGTACTAATTTGGATGTCCCCTTGGAAAGGTCAAGGGTCACAAGAGGCCGGCAAATGTTTGATAAAATTGTAGTATTATCAACATTTTTGCAAATTTTTCAATCACATTTGACACAAAGGTAGCCGATGATAAGACCTTCCTATGCATACTAATTTAGTCAACTCATCGCAAAGGTCAAGGGTCACGGGGGGTGTACAGATGCGTGAAAAATGCTTACATTTTGAGAAAACATGGATTTTGCTGCTGCAGAAGCCAACCCTTTACTCACTGTCACAAAGGTCACACATATGTCAATGGGTCATACACGTGAGCCATAATGGCTTAGCCTTTCTTGTTATTTTTTATTTTTTTTTTAAAAATCACTGCGGCCTTAAGAACTGATCCAAAAATTACGCAAATCCGTCGACTCTTTAACTTGTAACAGTTTTAAAATCGGACAACTCAGCTCAAATCAAATCAAATCAAATCAATATATAATATATACTATATATTACATTATTAATATTAATATATTAATATTAATTTGTCATTATCTTTGCGGGTTTCATGCCCTTGCCCTAAAGAGTGTCTTTCAGGCGTGTTTAACATATGGAAACAAAGTACTCCCCCCTCGTACGATCATGTGCTCTAGTAACGTCCCCTGACATTCACAGATATTAGAGTAGCCAATATTACCATTGTTTTCATTTCGATATCGCCTCGTCTGGTAATTTGGAATCGGCCTGGAGTCTGTCTGGAATTTGTCACTTGTCTTGTGATGTAAATGAGTATAGCAAAGAGGCTTAGTTCCTCACGAATCCACACATCTGCGCGGGCTCAAGTGGATCTGTACCTTCTGAGATGGATTTTGTTCAGAATATGTCTGGAATTTTTCACCTGTCCTGTTGTGCCCTCGAAAAAAAATTACTCCGTCGTCTAACGGTGAATTGTGTAAATTCGGATTGCAAGAGGCATACAGTTCTATCCCATGCGCCTACGTTCACGTTGTTCTATGCCTTTGCTATCCGCATTCACATAAGATGAAAATACATTGTCCTGATGTATAACATTACAGGTTAGAGGATTTCTTGTGTCTTGCATTCTTCACCATGATAAGGAAATAACTTACTGTGATGGCATTGTTGCGCAATGCCATCTTGACACAGACCATCATAGACTACTGAGAAAATGCCGTGAGAATCACACGCAGGATCGATCCCACAGCAAACGTCATTTATCTACCGCGGACCGCGGCACAGATCCTCAAACTCATGTAAATGAGCGAACATATCAAGATTTATTGCTGAATACTGCCTTTTCGATAATAATAATAATAATAATAATAATAATAATAATAATAATACATGGTATTTATATGGCGCATTTCTCATATTTATAATATAACTCAATGCGCAGGCGAAAACGACACATGCACGCACACACACGCACGCACGCACGCACGCACGCACGCACGCACGCACGCACGCACGCACGCACGCACGCACGCACGCACGCACGCACGCACACACACACACACACACACACACACACACACACACACACACACACACAGTCCGGCCACCCGTCCGTCCAACTCTCGCTCCATCCGTTCATCCATCCATCAGTCCATCCTTCCATCCATCCATCCATTCATCCATCCATCCATCCATCCATCCATCCATCCATGTATCCATCCAGTGATTTATCTACTGTTTCCTGAAGGCTTTCAAAAACGTGCAACGGTGAAACTCAATCGCACATTTGCCATTTTTAGTTACGCTGTGAGAACGATCTAAGAAAAAGAAAATACTAAATCTGCAGCGTGACTGACGTTAACATCAACTCTAGCAACCTCCTTGTATAAAACGACGAAATAAAACTGTATTTAAACTGTGCAAAATCTGTTTAATACGAATGTTCGTGCTGGCCTTTTTGAGTGAACCAAGAAAAGAAAATATAGCCCGGTATTGTCCTTTCACTTCCAGCGTCGTTTGCAAGGTGTGGACTAGCAGTGTAGAGTTCAAGAAGCAGGGCCCTTTCCAGGCGCCAAGCTGATCAAGCATTATCTTTAACCCCATGACTGCCGAGAAAAACGTACCACCACCTAACTGCAAGAGGCATACATCCCCGTGAGCCCCTGTAGCTACGGGGGCTCATGGTGGGCTGTGCCTCTTGGCTGACACCACTTGGAATTCGTGTTCTTGATACTGCTGGAACTCTTTGGCGCCGAATTAACAAATCTTTTAGAAACACAGTAAGCATTAACTGGCACCGAGAAGGGTTAAATTTTCATGGTCTACATATCTTTTCGGAATTGGACACAGTTGTTGAATGGTTCTAAGTGCAGGCGGTTGTAAAATGTGAGCATTTGGTGCTGGAAGTGAAAGGGGGTATTTTTCAAAGAAACGTACAATCTCCGAGAAATTGAAATAATGCAGTTGTGAGACATTCTTGGCGGTGTTCAGGTAAAGCGATCCATTATAAACACGCACCGGAAGTGCTATTCCGATAAAGGACAACAAAGGAATGCGAAGTTCTACTTATGTTTTCGGAAGCACCTTACCTACCTACTTCCATCTGCAAAAGGCATAGATTGTCATGAGCCCATGCAGCAGCAGGTCTTATAATAATTCATGCCTCTTGGTTGCAGGGCTCTTCCAATCAGTGCGCACTTTCAAATCAAGCGACAATGCTAAAAGAAGCTGTTTTCACACAACGGGCCGACTTCGGCCCAAGAGCGTTTGGCGCACTAGGTAAGAATAGAATGAGAAAAAATTCCACCGCCATACTGATTATATATATAGTTGGATCGTCTTTACCAGCCTCAGTTTCTTCATGTTGGTCACATGTAAAGAAAGGAACGGTCCAGATTTTACACCGCAGA
This sequence comes from Semisulcospira habei, assembly GCA_036245525.1. Lineage (NCBI taxonomy): Eukaryota > Metazoa > Mollusca > Gastropoda > Semisulcospiridae > Semisulcospira > Semisulcospira habei. Next base: position 48,931,433 of record BTPG01000008.1, read on the forward strand.
ATTTCAAAATGAGATAGATCTCAGGGTTCTAAGTCTGCGACTGCAGAAATGTGAATTGTCTGGAAAGTTCCGAAATATCCCATGTTGATGATGAACCGGCGGGGGCTAAACGACGTTACACCCTGGAGAGTAAATTCTCCGGAAGTCTCCCTTTCCTGATATCGCCATCCTACGGACAGATTTAAGCCACAGAAGTGTGTATTTGGCTTGGCGTCAGCCGTCTTTTGTATCTCCAGTTTGTCACTGCCTGCCTGGAACAAACGTCTGCTATTTTGTGAGAGGGAATGTATGGGGGGTTAGAGGGGGATAGGAGGGGGGGGGGGTGAGGTGGAGGGGGGGGTGAGGTGGAGGGGGGGGGGGATTACCTAACAACTGCCTCCTGAAGGCAAAAGACAATAATATAAGTCCATTTTTGTGAAAATCAAGAGTTGCATTGTATTAACTCTATTGAGACGTGCCGCAACCGGATTCGCGGCATAAAGTCACGAATCCGGATGCGACACGTCTCGAATGTGTTAAAGTATCTCGCTTTTTACAAAAATCGACCTACTGCCGTTTGCCTTTAATGTCAGGGTTTCGCCTACGGATTTGTTTGTCACCGACTTACGAACCACAAAATTTAGATTTAAGCCATCACGATAAATAATACCGATCATGTTAGAGGTTTAACGTCCGCGGCACCGGAGTAATAATGGACGGCCCTAGCGGGCGGGTTACGGGGGACAGGGATAGCTAGTACATTAATTGGAGTACGACATAAACACTAATGAAAATAAGGCGCTGCAGCTGTGTCAGTTTGATTTTCCAGGACCTTTCAACGGGCATGCTGTCTGAACAAGCCCGTCCTTTTGCATTGCAACACCGATCACGTAACACGAGCTTAACATATCCACTCCATTGTGATGTCGTCAACTCTTGCATATTAATACCGTCTCCCCCCCCCCCCTCTTCCCCCTGATACGACATAATTTGTTTTCGTTATGCGTAAAGTGTGTTGTCTAAAGTAAATGTTATTAAAATAAGGCAACTCATTTGACAGGAACATATTCAGCTTTAAACCGTTCACTGCCGAGTAAAACTAAACACCACCCAACTGCAAACAAGTATAGGTCCTCATGACCCCGCAGTTGCGGCGGCACGTGAGGATCTAATCATGCCTCAAGCATTGTATAACACTCCGTCTGTGATACACACATCATGTAGTAGCACAAATTAGAATAAAGGAAAGTGTGTTACTGTTGTGGTCTGTGAATGACAGTGGACCACACAGAGCAGCATACAAAACGCACCGACCCTGAAATGTTCCATTGACTTTGACTTGCAAGTGTGCAAGATACTGACCAGTCCTTTTGTGTCAAAAGAGACAACGCAGATGTGATACATTTTGCATAGGCTGAACACACGAAAACCTCTACCGACGAATGAACTTGGATGTAAGATATATTTATAAGCTGGAGGTATACCTCGCGCATGAGGGTCTATACCTCGTGTAGGTTACCTACGCCGGCCACAGTAGAAGAAGCTGCTACTGAGATACGAGAACTTATTTAGAGACCTTTGCCAACAAGAACGGCCTATTATCGCATGATGTATACGCGTTGTTATCGCATATTAGCTACGCAATGAAAATAAGTGCGACAGTGCACGGGAGGATTATCCCAGTATGCAGAAAGTCGTCGGGTCGATGCCGGCCGCAGTCGGCCAGCGACAGCAAGCCGGCTGCCGCCAACGTAGGTCCGACTTCTCTTTTGCCAGCTGTGGTGTTTTGTTGGTGGGTTTATCTCAAGTGATGTGAGAAAACTCGCCCTGGAGGATCGTCTTTTGCGGCACGCGTTATCGTGGACGTTGATAAGATATATTTTGGGAAATTTTTGAGCGAGAATAACTCGGAAGTAAGACAAAGATTGTGTTGGATATTTATTTCATCGCCACGTGTAGGCAGTGTACATCACGTTTTGTCCAACGTTTCTTGGCAGTGTATGTATACTTTGGACGGTGTTCTAATGCGGGTTTGAAGAAGAAATCCGTTTAGGGTTTAAGCTAAGAAGCTAACTTTGCACATTATTCGTTGTCAAATTAAAAAAAAAAGTTACAATTAAAATTTTTTTTTTTTACAAATTGCGAATTCTCTGTTTTCGTTTTGTCAGCTAACGAACTACACCGCATCCATTGGCTGCAAAATCGTCCAACCAATAATAATAATAATAATAATAATAATAATAATAATAATAATAATTAAGAGATAGAAAAACTGACAGTTGATAGGCACCACTCCCCTAATCAATACATTTATTATAATCAACTAGCCATTCAGACAAACGAACTCCAACACTTACCGCCAATGCCTCTATTACCTAGCCTTACTAGTTCCATTATGGAAATCATTTAAGCAACGATTTTGATCAGCTGACAACCCGTGATTATTAAGGCAGATCCCCCACCCCCACCTAAATAATTAATGCTGTCATTGACTTCTTTAAACAAAGGATAAGATTAAAGCCTTGTGAAGCAAGGGAAGTAACTTTTTGTCTTACCAAAATCTTTACAAAATTACTTCCCTTGTATAAACCTATATTCAACAAAGGAAAGTAATCTAAAATTTTGTTACTGAACAGGTGGTGATTCCTTCCCTTTTACTCTACCCCACCCGGGTCTGCCCTGGGGGACTTGGGTGGGGTTAGGTACCTTTTAGTTCCCAGGGTCACCCTGGTCAGCCCCACAGGGTGGGTTTTCCTTTCTATTCTGGGGCATGTGTTTCTGTCTACCCGAGGTCCATTCATCTGTATTTGCCTTTTTAAAACTCTTCCTACTGTCTGCACTGCCTGTAGCTCTTGATGTTGGATGTGTGTTGCCAAATGGTTTTGGCTTTATTTAGGCCCCATGTTGTAGGTTTATTTAACGTAGTGGACCGGCTGGCGACATACATTCAATATTCTGTTTTGTTTTTTTTCACAAGCAGTGCAGGCACGTCCTGAGAAAGCCTTGTTGCTGTCGGGACGTTAAGCAATGTACAATCAATCAATCAACCTTTTACTCATCATCATCATCATCATCAGTCCCTTGCCCGAACTGGGCGTTGGGGGGACTGAAAGGCAGCAGCAACAGACAGTGCTCTCCACTGAGTTCTATTTTGGGCGGTGGCAAGCAAGTCTGGCATCTCGAGTTCGGTCCATTCTTTTATGTTTGCGACCCAACTCTTTCTCTGACGACCTCGCCGACGACTTCCTTCGAGAGTGCCTTGGAGGATAGTCTTGGACAAGGTGTTGTGTCGGGTCAGGTGGCCAAACCAAGCAAGCTTGCGCCGTTTCACGGTTGCCAGAAGGGGTTCATGTGGGCCCACCAGGGAAGTGACGATGCTCCGTACATATTCGTTGGTCTTGTGCTCGCGGTACGAGATGCGGAGCAACTTCCTCAGGCACTTGTTCTCAAAGGCCTGGATTTTCTTTTCTGAGTCTGCAAGCAGTGTCCAAGTCTCACAGCCGTAGAGTAGAATAGACACTACGAGGGACTTGTAAAGCCTGTACTTGATGGTGAAGCTGATGGAGTTACTTCGCCATATCCTGTCCAGCCTGGCCATTGCGGATGTTGCTGTACCTATCCTGATACGGATCTCTGCTATGCAACTATCGTCTTTGGACAGGGTGGCTCCCAAGTACTTGAAGCTATTGACCTCTTCTAGCTTCTGGCCGTTCATGTGAATGTTGCTGCTGCTGTCGCTTGTGGTGTTGATCATCACTTTGCTTTTATCCGTACTGATCTCCATGCCATAAGACCCTGCGCTACTTGAAAGTTTGTCTGTCAGGTTTTGGAGCTCACTATTGCTGCCTGCCATGAGGTCAATGTCGTCTGCGAATCGAAGATTGCACAGGGATCTGCCACCAATAGAGATTGAAGTATGGTGGTCGTGGAGGGTTTCCTGCATGATCTTCTCCAGGAATATGTTGAAAAGGACAGGAGAGAGCAGGCATCCTTGACGGACACCGATCGTCGTCCTGAAGAACTCGCCTGACTGATTGTTAAGTAGAACCGCGCTGCAGGCGTTCTTGTAAAGCGCTTCTATCATTTGGATCAGTCCCTCCTCTATGTTGAATGATCTCATGACTTGCCAGAGTCCGTCGTGCCAGACGCGATCAAATGCTTTCCTGAAATCAATGAAGTTGTGGTAGAGTTCGCGCTGATGCTGCAGATGTTTCTCGATCAGGACACGGCAGTTGAAAATCTGCTCTACAGTGCTTCTTCCAACTCTGAAGCCAGCCTGTTCTTCTGCCAGCAGTTCCTCGGCGAAAGTTTTGAGGCGGTTGAGAATGATTCTAAGCATTACTTTGCTAGGGTGACTTATCAGACTGATAGTTCTGTAGTTCTGGCACTGTTTCAGGTTTCCTTTCTTGGGGAGCGGGATCACTAGAGACTGTGTCCATTCTACTGGCCATTTCTTTTGCTCCCAGATCTTTTGACAGAGTGTAGTGAGGACCTTCGTTGTTACTTCTCCTCCATGTTTCAACAGTTCAGCAGGTACGTTGTCTACACCTGGAGACTTTCCTCCCTTCAGGCCGCGTACGGCTGCTTCCACCTCTTCAGCTAACACTGGCAGGTCTTCAGCCTTCCTGGCCCCAGCCTGGTTGTTTTGGAGGATGCTGGTGTCTGGCTCAGCCTTGTAGTTATACGTCTCGGCAGTACTCAGTCCATCTGTTTAGTACAGCAGTGTTTTCCGTAAGGAGTTGGCCGCTGCTGTCTTCGATGACTGTGGCTGTTCGCTGTTGAGTCTTGGTGAGGGTCCTTAGCGTTTCATAAGCCTTCTTGCTGTTGCCGTTTGCCATGCCCTCTTCCACGCTACAACACTGGTCTTCAATCCAATCTTCTTTGGCTTCTTTCATCCTCTTCCTGATCTTCTTGTTGACAAGTCTGTACTTGTTTGCTGATGTGAGGTCTTGGCCTCTCTTTTTCTTCCAGGCTCTCCTCTCATCACAGAGATCGAGGATGTCATCGGTGACCCAGGGCTGTTTGCGCTTCCTCTGCTTCCCCAGCACTTCTTCTGCTGTAGAAAGTAACACCTCTTTTATATTTCCAGCAAGGGTGTCTACGTCACAGTCCAAAGTAGCCAAGGCTGCAAATCTGCCTCCCACCTGGGCTTGGAAGAGCTCTTCTACTTCCGGGTCTTTTAGCTTCTGGAGGTCGAATCTGATGCGAGGGCTCTTGCTATCTCGTTTCAATGCCAGCTTCAACTTGAGGCTAGTAAGGACGAGGTTGTGGTCGCTGCCAATATCAGCGCCAGGAAAGGACCTCGTTTGTGCTTTGTTAATGCTGGATTTGAATCATCGAGGCAGCAAGATGAAGTCAATCTGGTTATGGACCAGGCCTCCTGGCGATTGCCATGTCACTGTTCTTGACTTCTTGTGTGGATGGAGGGTATTAGCAACGGTGAGACGGTGACTCGTGCGAACTCTAAAAGTCGCAGGCCTCTGTCGTTTGTTTCTCCAAGGCCAAACTTGCCAGCTGTTCCTGCCCATTGTTGGTAGGCGTCAGGGCCGATCTTTGCATTCCAGTCACCGAGGACAGTCAGAATGTCTTTCTTAGGTGTTTTCTTGATGATGTTGTCCAGTTGTTCGTAAAATTCTCCTTTTACTAAACAAAGGGAAATAATCTGTTATTATTTCTTATGCTGATACTCAAAAGAGCAAATTTTCTCCCATGTTGTTACTGAGTCTAGATTATTTTCTGGTGCTCAAGTCATGGGTAACATTATCAAGTTACTGTCTAGATGTTTCTAAGTAAATTACAAGTACTTAATAAGGTAATTTATAAACCAGCAAGTAACTTTGTAAGTACCTTTGAAGTTAATTGTCATAAGGTTTTTGAAATGACTTAAAACAAGTTCTTATAAGTGTCTTAAAATAAGTTCTTATAAGTTCTTGACCCAAGTCATTAAGATACTCGGACAGATTTCCCAAGTTACAAGGTCAATAAAAAAACTTTTTTTCCTCAATAATAATCTGGTGGTGGAGCTGATGGCGTCAAATAGGCATGCGTGAAAGGCGTGACATCTCTTTGCGAAGAGTATGACAAAAATAATGGATTACCAAAACCTATCGTCAATTGCTTATAAGTCCTTGAACCTTTTTCATAGTTTCTTCTACGCCTATTCTTTTTCCTTCCTCTAAAAAATATTTCTTCAGTTTTTTAACATTCGTGGGTTGACTACGCATCTTATTCTGTATTTCAGACTTTTGTTGTTTGTAATTGGCCAAATCATCCTGCACTTTTTTAAATTCGTGATCGTCAATTTTATTATCGTCTAAAGCCTTACTGATAATAAGTTTCATACTGCTCAGCTTAGCTCCAGCGAGAGTACTCAATGCTTCATGCTTCTGCAACTTTGTATGAACTCTTTTGTTAAGGGCTTCCATACCAAAGCATGCCAGGCTTGTGGCAAGGCCAACACCTTCAATACCAATTCCTATGACACTTCCCACTCCCGTTGCAAACAGAGCTATACCTCCTACAGAGCTATACCTCCTACATCCCCACCCGGGTCTGCCCTGGGGGACTTGGGTGGGGTTAGGTACTTTTTAGTTCCCAGGGTCACCCTGGTCAGCCCCACAGGGTGAGTTTTTCTCTCTATTCTGGGGCATGTGTTTCTGTCTACCCTTGGTCCGTTCACCTGTATTTGCCTTTTTAAAACTCTCCCTACTGTCTGCACTGCCTGTAGCTCTTGATATTGGATGTGTGTTGCTAAATGGTCTTAGCTTTATTTAGGCCCCATGTGTTAGGTTTATTTAATGTATTTGACCGGCTGGCGACATACATTCAATGTTCTGTTTTTTTTTTTTTTCACAAGCAGTGCAGGCACGTCCTGAGAAAGCCTTGTTGCTGTCGGGACGTTAAGCAATGTACAATCAATCAATCAATATACCTCCTACAGATAATCCGGCTGAAACCACACCCACAGCCATTGAAGTGTTGTGCACAGAATTGAAAACTGTTTTATATCGTCTTTTGCACCGGGAGTATTTTGCTTGTTCTCCTTCCAAATACTTCAATGCTTCCGTAATATTCATTAATCGGAATGAGTCTGCCTGTAATGTTTTATCATGCTCAATAGGCTCAAGTGGCTCAGGTGGTATTTGCGGATACAGTGGTGGCATTTTTTATGACAAATATTTTTTTTTTAATCTTTTAATTTATTTTGCAACTCTTCAAAGGTATACAATTTGCTAGCGTAATAAAATGAAACAAGATCTATATGTTCCAGATTTATGAAACTTAGACGAACTAGAGTTGTTTTATCAATCACTACTTTAACAGCAGGGACACTACTCGAAACTTCAAAATCTGTATTGATTTTTCTAATAGCAATAACAACCTTTGTTGACTCTGCTACTGAGCTATCCCACGTAAGTTTGATTCCCTGTGCGATATCTGCTTCTTTCACAGCTTCCACAGATCTCATGAGAATTTCAAAAACTATTGTCGCTTCTCTATCTATGGTAAAATTTGCTGGTATGAATGAAATAGAAGTATCTGTTCTACCCTTTCTATTTGTAAGAAAATACCTTCGTTTTTCATACTCTTGAAGTTTTAGTTTTTCTCTGCTATTGATTTCTGCGAAATAGCTTGGCACAAGACTTACAAGCATTGGCTCAGAGTTAACAACTTTTCTAAATACTAAGGCACCTTCATCAGTAAAATAAACATAAGGACTGATAAAAACAAACTTTACATCCCATACAATGGGGATAGGTGCAAGCGGAACAGGGGTAGGAATAATTACCCACTTATTACCCACATGTTTTAAGCTGTAGAGCACATTACTTACAGGAGTAGGAACAGTAACATCACGAAGTTGACTAAGTTTAGGAAACTGTCTCTCAGTGCCATCTTTTACATCATCAATTACCTTTCGTTTGTACAATCCAAACAAAAACAAGTTCAAGGCCATACACCTCTCCTACCTCACCTTCTTTATCAAAATCTTGCACGTCAGCCAAATCTTTCAACTCTATTGACTGACATGCAACTGGAATAATTCTCGGCTTTGGACCAAGACCGCTCATTTTTTATTTTGCAAAAATAAAATTTATTTAACTTCCAACACAACATAAAAATCATGCATCACAACTGGTTTATCATCCTGATTAGTTACATATAAGCACAATGATTCAAAGAAACTTGTGCCTAATTTTTTAAACTGTGAATTAGGAAATCTAACAACTACATTTTCACAATAAGGAGCAGTTCCAGTCGACACACATTTCAACAAAGTCGAAGGCTTTCCATTGTGAAGATTATCAGTAGTGCTTAGTTCTTTTAAATGAACATTTAGCACTGTGTGTACTGACAAATGAACAGGATATCTACCAGTTATTCTTGTTTTTTTTTTTGGTGAAAGTAGACGCCCGACTGATGATGACCAATCTTCATCTGGATGTATTATTTTTTTACCTAAAAATCCAAGTAATAATAAAGACTAATTGATAAAGAAAAGTTTCCACTTTTTGGAAATTCAATTGTAACAAGTAAATTAGCTGGGTTTAAAGTTGCTTTAATTTTAAATTCATTTTGAAGCCAATCAGCTAAAGTACAAAAGTCATAATACCCAGCTCGTAAAATATCGCCCTTCTCAATACCATCAAGAGTTCCACTTACAGAATAATTTTTATCATCTGTTACATTAAACAACTTTACAGTGTAAAACATTTCATGGATAGCTACAGCCTTGCTACCATCATGATTATCTATTCCATTAGTTAACCACACTGGTTTGCTTGTATCAAGATTTGATAAAGTTATAAACATTTTTATTATCACATAAAAAAAGCATAATGGAATTTAAATCACCAACAATTGCCACTGTAAACGCGTTTCAATTTAACGTGGATGCCAAGTACAATGTCGCACCAACTTATGACCAGAAAATAATTCAGCTAAATGAGCTCGATATAGCTTTGTCTGAAGGAGATTTATTTAAAGTGAAAGTGCCGAATCCTTATGATCATTACCTAAACCCTCCAATTACAGATGATGCAACTGCAAGAAAGTGGTCCTCAAGCCCACTACAGATGTTTCAAAACCAGCTTAACTTTGCTATACTATGCTCAACTACTGGCTGTGGCATTTCTTTTACAGACCATTTGAATCACCCAAACAAACTGATTAAGTCTGTCTATCGTTTCCACACATATTACCAGCTTAGAAGAATACTGTCAGAACTCCATACCCCACTGCCCACTGAATCCAGTTTTAATCAGTTTAACAATCCCATGGATTTAAAAGCATTTGAACGGATCTGTAATGAATTTAACATCAGTACAAAGTATGACTTCACGCAAAAACTTGATGATCACAAAGGCATGGGTACATTGTATTATGCTATGAGTCACAGACAATACCCACAAGATTACTCCCTGGGGGACTTGGGTGGGGTTAGGTATTTTTCAGTTCCCAGGGTCACCCTGGTCAGCCCCACAGGGTGGGTTTTTCTCTCTATTCTGGGGCATGTGTTTCTGTCTACCCTTTGTCCATTCACCTGTATTTGCCTTTTTAAAACTCTCCCTACTGTCTGTGCCCCACCCGGGTCTGCCCTGGGGGACTTGGGTGGGGTTAGGTATTTTTTAGTTCCCAGGGTCACCCTGGTCAGCCCCACAGGGTGGGTTTTTCTCTCTATTCTGGGGCATGTGTTTCTGTCTACCCTTTGTCCATTCACCTGTATTTGCCTTTTTAAAACTCTCCCTACTGTCTGCACTGCCTGTAGCTCTTGATATTGGATGTGTGTTGCTAAATGGTCTTAGCTTTATTTATGCCCCATGTTGTAGGTTTATTTAATGTATTTGACCGGCTGGCGACATACATTCAATTTTCTGTTTAGTTTTTTTTCACAAGCAATGCAGGCACGTCCTGAGAAAGCCTTGTTGCTGTCGGGACGTTAAGCAATGTACAATCAATCCCTACTGTCTGCACTGCCTGTAGCTCTTGATATTGGATGTGTGTTGCTAAATGGTCTTAGCTTTATTTAGGCCCCATGTGTTAGGTTTATTTAATGTATTTGATCGGCTGGCGACATACATTCAATGTTCTGGTTTTTTTTTTCACAAGCAGTGCTGGCACGTCCTGAGAAAGCCTTGTTGCTGTCGGGACGTTAAGCAATGTACAATCAATCAATCAATCAACAAGATTACTGGCCTCCCTACTCTTCATTCTCATCAAAATATGAAGTGTGGTTAGGCTCAATTGAACAGAAACAGTCTAATGCCTGGACCACATTTGTCTTAGATAAGAGTGACGGGTTTACTCAAGCGGGAGTCGAACGCATAAATGAGTCTATCAGAACATATGTGTGGTGTATACTAGGAGCACAAGCTCAAACAAAATCAAACATTTTAAATGGGAGTGGCAAATTTTAAGCACAAAAACAGTTTCTGGCAAACCTGGAAGATTCAATTAACTCAGTTGTTGATCTCCCATCAAGCATACAACACTACCAAGACATTCTCAGATATGTCAGATCAAAAGTTGACTTTGTAGTTGGTATCAGGCTATACATGTTACCATCAGACCTTCAACTTCAAATGGGGACAATAACAAATTATAATAACGAAATAATTGTTGCTTGCCATGATCAAAAATTAGGCCTCAATCAATCTGTAAACTTGAGCCCAACAACCACACACCTACAACCATTAAAACCATTATATCACCAGTAACGCCAGTAACATCATCATCACCTGTACAGACAGTAATGCCAGTAATGTCATCCCCAGCATCGGCACCGACACTGGCACCAGCACAGCCAGAAACCCCAGTAAACACACATGTTGGAGAGAACTGCATTGGTAATAGGCCTTACTGGATTAGGAATATTACTTCTTTACTTGTTTTATTAAATAACCCACTATTAACCCTCCTACTGTCACCAAAAAGACCCATACATGCTCTGCCATAAACCCTACTACCTTTGCTGCTGTACTAATCAGCCAACTGACAACACTCCCTATTATGCCAGGCAAAGCATCCATTGCTTTTACTGCCAATTTTTGAAGCAAGTCTGATATATGAGACAACTGTTTCTTTACCCACGCCTGTAGATCTTTTGGGTCAGTTGGAGCTGGAGGTGCTGGTGGAGGAGGGCTGCCACCACCGCCAGAGACAGCTAATACAACAGTACTGATAATAAATCCAAGAGCAGTAATTAAACTTGCAATAGTGATACCCTGCTCTCTGAAAAGTGTTTTCAATCTCTCAGCCAAAGTTGTGTCTTCGTGAAGTATTTTTTGAATAGTTTCTCTAATCCTGTTGACCTGTGTTTTCAGTTTTTCTTTCCCAATTTCAATCACTTCTAGCCGCGCTGATCTTTCTATCTGCAAATCATTTAATCTGTGTAGTATTCTTTCTTTCATTTCTGTGTCATAATTCTCATCATCAGCTTTAGCTAATTTTTCTTTTTCTCTTTCAATGTGATTATCAAGCTCGCCTAGTTTGGCTACATTATTCACAAGCTCACCTCTGATTGACTGCAGTGTTTTATCCAACCCCACTAACTCCCGCATTGTCAAAGGAGAGTCTTCTATTGTTTTCATAGCCTCATTTATTTGCCTTTCTGTAAATGAAGTTTCCTGTATTACCTTGTCTGCTATTTCTGGAAGCCTTTTTACTTCAGTCATTTCAATTTCTTGACCAGTTGGCAACCTTGTTTGTACATCATGAAGGGTACTAGCAAGACGAGGTGGTAACTGTTTATCTCCAATACCAAGTTGACGCAAGGCGCCAACACCACCTTCATTTTTGATTGTACTTAAAGCTCTAAACTTGCCGGGGTCTCTTTTGTTAGTCAATTGTACTTTTCCTTTGTCAACAGTGTTTAAATATAAATGGCCCTTGCCATCAAGTTCAAACTGATTAGGATCTATGTTGTCTGGGCGGTCACCAACATGATCATAAAACGAGTTCACTTTGCTTTTTAAAAGTTCTTGGCGTAAACTGAAAGTATTTCCCATTCCAGTTACATCTGTTGCACTAGTATTAAAGTCATTCATGACATCCATTTCAATATCATCATGGTTAAATCCTCCCGCTGCCATTGTTTTATTAATTTAATTTTTTTATTGTGCATAATAAAAATGACATAGTCCTACGGATCTAAGTTAGACCCACACAGAAAACTACATGAACCTCTTGGTGTTAAGGGCATTAGGCAATCAATTGTCATCACAAACAATCCAAGTACTATAGACCAGAACCAAACACTTACTGTCAAGTGTCCAAACCTGGGTCCCAATGATGTTATTGTTCCTGGTACTGCCCGCCTTGCTTTAATATTGAACTTTCATCAGACACAGATGACAAAAGAATACTAGTTGGCAACCTTGGCAGAGCAATTATTAAGACTATTAAAGTAAAACTGGAAGGACAGGAAGTGATTAGTCTTGATGATGCTGATGTGTTTTACTGCTACAAAGACCTTTGGCTTACACGACAAGAAAGAGAAGACCGTGTTTACCAAGGCATACAGTCCTCAAACGTTGCAAAACTTAGAATCGATGCGGCAGACAAATCAACATCTGCAATTAAGGACGTTATATTAGCAGATACATACGGTAATAGATTTTACATTCCACTTGAATTTGAAATCCTAACAGCACATTTGCCTTATTACCAAGGAGCACTGAATGACCATCTGAGTTTTGAACTAATCTTTAATGACTACTCCAAAGTTATTAAATCAACTGACACAGACGCAACATACAAGATCTCTAACATCTCTTTGGAATATGAAATTGTCACACATGCTCATTTAGCTACTATCATTCAAAATCAGTAAGAAATTTAGAAGATCCCTTCAAGATGTTCGAGTGAGGAGGGGAGCAGATGTCGCCTCCGACCACCATCTGCTTACCTTAAGAATGAAGCTCAAGCTAAAGAAAAGCCGCACAGAGACAACAAGAAGACAGCGCTATAATGTAGGCCTCCTGAGAGAGACTGGAGTGAGAGAAGAGTTCAAACTGGTGCTGTCCAGCCGGTTTCAAGCGCTACAGGAGCTAGTAAATGAAGAGGAGGCGGCCACCACAGAGCAGCAGTGGAAGGCAGTTAGAGAGGCGCTGAACTCAACCTGCAAAGACACTGTAGGGTTCAGGAAATACCATCACAAGGACTGGCTGTCAGCACAGACCTTGAAGAAGATAGAAGTGAGGAAGCAGAAGAAAGCAGTTGTCAACAACAGTCGCACGAGAGCAGCCAAAGTAAGGGCACAGTGGGAATACTCAGAAGCCAACCGCGAGGTGAAGAGGAGTATCAGGGCAGACAAGAGGGCCTACACAGACAGCCTGGCAGCAGAGGCAGAAAAGGCAGCAGGCAGCGGCAATAATATGAAACAGCTCTACGACATTACCAGAAGATTGTCAGGCAAGTATGGCCATACAGAAAGACCAGTAAAAGACAAAGAAGGCAAGCCTATTGCAGACAGAGCAGACCAACTCGACAGATGGGCCGAGTATTTTGAAGAGTTACTGAACAGACCTAGCCCACCCAACCCCCCAGACATCCAGCCGGCAGAGACCGACCTACCCATCAGCTGTGACAGACCCAGCCGGGAAGAGATCAGAAGAGCAGTGGCATTTTTGAAGAATGGCAAAGCAGCAGGCCCAGATGGCATCCCAGCGGAGTCTCTGAAAGCAGACCTTGAGACAACAGTGGAGATGCTGTACCCACTGTTTGGAAAGATCTGGGAAGAGGTGATGCCGGCTGACTGGAAGGAGGGGTACCTAATCAAGCTTCCCAAGAAAGGCGACCTCAGCAAGTGTTCCAACTACAGAGGAATCACCTTGCTGTCAGTACCAGGAAAGGTCTTCAACAGGATCATCCTGGAGAGAATGAAGAGCTCTGTTGACCCCCAGCTGAGAGACCAGCAAGCAGGATTCAGGAAGAACCGATCATGTACAGACCAGATCGCCACTCTCCGCATCATCGTGGAACAGTCTCTGGAGTGGAGCTCCCCGCTGTACGTCAACTTTGTGGATTATGAGAAAGCATTTGACAGTGTGGACCGAGAGACTCTGTGGAAACTCCTACGACACTACGGTGTACCCACAAAGCTCGTCCGCCTGATCAAGAGCAGCTACGATGGCATGACATGTCGCGTGATCAACGAAGGGCAGTGCACCAGGGAGCTCCAGGTCAGAACTGGTGTCAGGCAGGGGTGTCTGCTGTCTCCGTTCCTCTTTTTACTGGCCATAGACTGGGTCATGAAGATGACCACAGAGCACAGACGAAGTGGAATACAGTGGACACTGTGGACACAGCTTGACGACCTCGATTTTGCAGACGACTTGGCATTACTGTCCCACACTCATCAACAAATGCAGGACAAGACCACGAGGCTTGCTGACATCTCGTCCCAAGTGGGCCTCACCATTCACAAACAGAAAACAAAGACAATGAGGCTGAACGCAACCAGGGAAGAACCAGTCTTGCTTGCTGGCACCCCGTTGGAGGAGGTGGAGTCCTTCACCTATCTCGGGAGCATCACAGACAAAAAAGGCGGCACTGATGCAGATGTCAGAGCACGAATAGGTAAAGCCAGAGCAGCCTTTCTCCAGTTGAAAAAAGTGTGGAGTTCCAGAGAGCTGTCACAACACACCAAAGTCCGGATTTTCAACTCCAATGTAAAAGCAGTTCTCCTATATGGAGCTGAGACTTGGAGATTGACAAAAACCACAGTCAACAGAGTACAGACCTTCATGAACAGTTGCCTTAGAAGAATTTTGAAAATCCACTGGCCAGAGAAGATCAGCAACGTCAGACTCTGGGAGAGAACAGAGCAGATAACAGCAGAGAATGAAATTGGGCGAAGAAGATGGGGATGGATCGGTCACAGTCTGAGAAAGCCAGCTTCCAGTATCACTAGGCAGGCATTGTCATGGAACCCCCAGGGAAAGAGGAAAAGAGGTAGGCCGAGAAACTCCTGGCGTCGAGACCTCCAAGCAGACATCAAGAGACTGGGAACCACCTGGAGTAAAATCGAAGGAGAAGCACAGGACAGGAGTTGCTGGAGGTCTCTCGTCAACGGCCTATACCCGGGTAGGAGTGACAGGCGTAAGTAAGTAAGTATTCAAAATCAGTACCAGTCAAGACTGCCGATTTATTATGATCGTGTGATAAGACACAGTTTGATTCCTAAAGATAAAAGCGATCCAATGTGGAACATCAACTTGATTGATTGATTGTACATTGCTTAACGTCCCGACAGCAACAAGGCTTTCTCAGGACGTTCCTGCACTGCTTGTGAAAAAAAACTAAACAGAAAATTGAATGTATGTCGCCAGCCGGTCAAATATGTTAAATAAACCTACAACATGGGGCCTAATTAAAGCTAAGACCATTTAGCAACACACATCCAATATCAAGAGCTACAGGCAGTGCAGACAGTAGGGAGAGTTTTAAAAAGGCAAATACAGGTGAATGGACAAAGGGTAGACAGAAACACATGCCCCCAGAATAGAGAGAAAAACCCACCCTGTGGGGCTGACCAGGGTGACCCTGGGAACTAAAAAATACCTAACCCCACCCAAGTCCCCCAGGGCAGACCCGGGTGGGGAGGAACATCAACTTGAACACACCTGCTAGGTCACTGAAAGGCATTCTTATGTTGTTTGTTAAACCGGCGAGTCCACACCAACGAGATTCAGAAAAATTCTATAATCCAAAGATTAACCATTTGTCTTGTACTATTGAAGGTCATCCTAATCAAGTGTATGCTTCGGGTATGCTACCTTACCAGCACTATGATGAGATCACAAAATATTTTGCAGGCGGAAGACTTAGAGAAAAACCAGCAAACATGGCATCTAAAGATCTGCATCTGTATGACGTAAGAATTGCTCAATACCTGACAGACAAGTATGCACTGTGGCTAGACCTGCGTAGTACAGATGACAACTACCTACATGGGTCAGGTCGTTCTGTTGAAAACGGTAGTGACGGAATTACAATCCAAATACAAAAAAAGACTGAAACAGCTGGAGCAATAAATATATATTTATATCTGATTTTTGATGCCCAACTCAATATTGCAGAAAGCAGACTAAGTGGACATTTGTATTAAAATAATATTGTGTTTTAAAATGAACTTGCTGACACTCGACCCACACTGTGGTTTGTTTTGTGGTGCCACGGGCTGTGGGAAAACTGAATTTGTTCTTAATCTCTTACAAACAAGATACATCCATCATTTCGAAAACATTGTGATGTTTTGTCCTACTATAAAACACAACAGAGCTTATCACAACCATTTATTCATTTGGTCTGATCACAACATTTACTTAGTTGACCCTGAGAAAAAACTAAATGACTACCTGCTGTATTTTTACAAACAATTTGAAGGACAGCCAACTTTGTTTATTGTTGATGACTGTTCTGCAGAGAAGGATATTGTTAAGAAGAGAAACACATTAGCAGAGCTTGCCTTTAGTGGCAAATATCAGTGTATGGATTCTCACTCAGAAATATAATGCTGTACTGAAAGATTTTCGTGAGCAGTTAAAGTTTATCTGTTTGTTTTACTGTAAAGATCATGACAGCTTTGAAGACTGTCTCAGAGAGAACGATGTCATCCCCAACAAACATGAACGAGACATTGTGAAAAACAAACTGAAATTGAATAAGCATCTAAAGCTTATTTTAAAGACAGATCAGCCCACAGGGTATGGATTAGTGAATTAATTTAGCCTTTTATTTTGTCCATAAAAAAATGATGGAAGGACAAAGCGGGAGAGCGTTTGATATCACAAAATAATAAATAGAAAAATTACACCTTGTGTAATACCACTTTATTGACTGTAACACCTACAATAAACAGATTCAGTTTATATAGTTCACTCACCAACAAATCAACCACTTTCCTGGTATGTGTCTTAAGGTCTTGTGCTCATGCTGCAGGTGTAATATCACTTTATTGACAGTAACAAATTCAATATAATCATGTTGTTTACTTAGATGGTAGAATATGTGTAAACACATACTCTCAAACCAGTCACAGTTAGCATCATAAACTATAAAATCTTGTGTCTTTAGATTAACAGTCTTGTAATCATAACGTGGTGGACTATTAGAATATCCAAAAGTTACATTAAATGCCATGTATATCTTCATTGGTGTTGAGAGTTTTATCAAGGGCTCAAACGGGTGTTTAACTTGTGTTTTTAAGTCATAAAAATGCTCATTGCCTCTGAAGCTGTCTGTGATATCAAACGCTCTCCCGCTTTGTCCTTCCATCATTTTTTTATGGACAAAATAAAAGGCTAAATTAATTCACTAATCCATACCCTGTGGGCTGATCTGTCTTTAAAATAAGCTTTAGATGCTTAGTCAATTTCAGTTTGTTTTTCACAATGTCTCGTTCATGTTTGTTGGGGATGACATCGTTCTCTCTGAGACAGTCTTCAAAGCTGTCACGATCTTTACAGTAAAACAAACAGATAAACTTGAACTGCTCACAAAAATCTTTCAGTACAGCATTATATTTCTGAGTGAGAATCCATACACTGATATTTGCATGCCTGCCACTAAAGGCAAGCTCTGCTAATGTGTTTCTCTTCTTAACAATATCCTTCTCTGCAGAACAGTCATCAACAATAAACAAAGTTGGCTGTCCTTCAAATTGTTTGTAAAAATACAGCAGGTAGTCGTTTAGTTTTTTCTCAGGGTCAACTAAGTAAATGTTGTGATCAGACCAAATGAATAAACGGTTGTGATAAGCTCTGTTGTGTTTTATAGTAGGACAAAATATCACAATGTTTTCGAAATGATGGATGTATCTTGTTTGTAAGAGATTAAGAACAAATTCAGTTTTCCCACAGCCCATGGCACCACAAAACAAACCACAGTTTGGGTCGAGTGTCAGCAAGTTCATTTTAAAACACAATATTATTTTGGTCAGCCCCACAGGGTGGGTTTTTCTCTCTATTCTGGGGCATGTGTTTCTGTCTACCCTTTGTCCATTCACCTGTATTTGCCTTTTTAAAACTCTCCCTACTGTCTGCACTGCCTGTAGCTCTTGATATTGGATGTGTGTTGCTAAATGGTCTTAGCTTTATTTAGGCCCCATGTGTTAGGTTTATTTAATGTATCTGACCGGCTGGCGACATACATTCAATGTTCTGTTTCTTTTTTTTTTCACATGCAGTGCAGGCACGTCCTGAGAAAGCCTTGTTGCTGTCGGGACGTTAAGCAATGTACAATCAATCAATTAATACAAATGTCCACTTAGTCTGCTTTCTGCAATATTGAGTTGGGCATCAAAAATCAGATATAAATATATATTTATTGCTCCAGCTGTTTTCAGTCTTTTTTTGTATTTGGATTGTAATTCCGTCACTACCGTTTTCAACAGAACGACCTGACCCATGTAGGTAGTCGTCATCTGTACTACGCAGGTCTAGCCACAGTGCATACTTGTCTGTCAGGTATTGAGCAATGCTTACGTCATACAGATGCAGATCTTTAGATGCCATGTTTGCTGGTTTTTCTCTAAGTCTTCCGCCTGCAAAATATTTTGTGATCTCATCATAATGCTGGTAAGGTAGCATACCTGAAGCATACACTTGATTAGGACGACCTTCAATAGTACAAGACAAATGGTTAATCTTTGGATTATAGAATTTTTCTGAATCTCGTTGGTTTGGACTCGCCGGTTTAACAAACAACATAAGAATGCCTTTCAGTGACCTAGCAGGTGTGTTCAAGTTGATGTTCCACATTGGATCGCTTTTATCTTTAGGAATCAAACTGTGTCTTATCACACGATCATAATAAATCGGCAGTCTTGACTGGTACTGATTTTGAATGATAGTAGCTAAATGAGCATGTGTGACAATTTCATATTCCAAAGAGATGTTAGAGATCTTGTATGTTGCGTCTGTGTCAGTTGATTTAATAACTTTGGAGTAGTCATTAAAGATTATTTCAAAACTCAGATGGTCATTCAGTGTTCCTTGGTAATAAGGCAAATGCGCTGTTAGGATTTCAAATTCAAGTGGAATGTAAAATCTATTACAGTATGTATCTGCTAATATAACGTCCTCAATTGCAGATGTTGATTTGTCTGCCGCATCGATTCTAAGTTTTGCAACGTTTGAGGACTGTATGCCTTGGTAAACACGGTCTTCTCTTTCTTGTCGTGTAATCCAAAGGTCTTTGTAGCAGTAAAACACATCAGCATCATCAAGACTAAACACTTCCTGTCCTTCCAGTTTTACTTTAATAGTCTTAATAATTGCTCTGCCAAGGTTGCCAACTAGTATTCTTTTGTCATCTGTGTCTGATGAAAGTTCAATATTAAAGCAAGGCGAGCAGTACCAGGAACAATAACATCATTGGGACCCAGGTTTGGAAACTTGACAGTAAGTGTTTGGTTCTGGTCTATAGTACTTGGATTGTTTGTGATGACAATTGATTGCCTAATGCCCTTAACACCAAGAGGTTCACGTAGTTTTCTGTGTGGGTCTAACTGAAATCCGTAGGACTATGTCATTTTTATTATGCACAATAAAAAAATTAAATTAATAAAACAATGGCAGCGGGAGGATTTAACCATGATGATATTGAAATGGATGTCATGAATGACTTTAATACTAGTGCAACAGATGTAACTGGAATGGGAAATACTTTCAGTTTACGCCAAGAACTTTTAAAAAGCAAAGTGAACTCGTTTTATGATCATGTTGGTGACCGCCCAGACAACATAGATCCTAATCAGTTTGAACTTGATGGCAAGGGCCATTTATATTTAAACACTGTTGACAAAGGAAAAGTACAATTGACTAACAAAAGAGACCCCGGCAAGTTTAGAGCTTTAAGTACAATCAAAAATGAAGGTGGTGTTGGCGCCTTGCATCAACTTGGTATTGGAGATAAACAGTTACCACCTCGTCTTGCTAGTACCCTTCATGATGTACAAACAAGGTTGCCAACTGGTCAAGAAATTGAAATGACTGAAGTAAAAAGGCTTCCAGAAATAGCAGACAAGGTAATACAGGAAACTTCATTTACAGAAAGGCAAATAAATGAGGCTATGAAAACAATAGAAGACTCTCCTTTGACAATGCGGGAGTTAGTGGGGTTGGATAAAACACTGCAGTCAATCAGAGGTGAGCTTGTGAATAATGTAGCCAACCTAGGCGAGCTTGATAATCACATTGAAAGAGAAAAAGAAAAATTAGCTAAAGCTGATGATGAGAATTATGACACAGAAATGAAAGAAAGAATACAACACAGATTAAATGATTTGCAGATAGAAAGATCAGCGCGGCTAGAAGTGATTGAAATTGGGAAAGAAAAACTGAAAACACAGGTCAACAGGATTAGAGAAACTATTCAAAAAATACTTCACGAAGACACAACTTTGGCTGAGAGATTGAAAACACTTTTCAGAGAGCAGGGTATCACTATTGCAAGTTTAATTACTGCTCTTGGATTTATTATCAGTACTGTTGTATTAGCTGTCTCTGGTGATGGTGGCAGCCCTCCTCCACCAGCACCTCCAGCTCCAACTGACCCAAAAGATCTACAGGCGTGGGTAAAGAAACAGTTGTCTCATATATCAGACTTGCTTCAAAAATTGGCAGTAAAAGCAATGGATGCTTTGCCTGGCATAATAGGGAGTGTTGTCAGTTGGCTGATTAGTACAGCAGCAAAGGTAGTAGGGTTTATGGCAGAGCATGTATGGGTCTTTTTGGTGACAGTAGGAGGGTTAATAGTGGGTTATTTAATGAAACAGGTAAAGAAGTAATATTCCTAATCCAGTAAGGCCTATTACCAATGCAGTTCTCTCCGACTCATGTGTGTTTACTGGGGTTTCTGGCTGTGCTGGTGCCAGTGTCAGTGCCGATGCCGGGGATGACATTACTGGCATTACTGTCTGTACAGGTGATGATGATGTTACTGGCGTTACTGGTGATATTAATGGTTTTAATGGTTGTAGGTGTGTGGTTGTTGGGCTCAAGTTTACAGATTGATTGAGGCCTAATTTTTGATCATGCCCAGCAACAATTATTTCGTTATTATAATTTGTTATTGTCCCCATTTGAAGTTGATTGATTGTACATTGATTGTACATTGCTTAACGTCCCGACAGCAACAAGGCTTTCTCAGGACGTGCCTGCACTGCTTGAGAAAAAAAAAAAACTAAACAGAAAATTGAATATATGTCGCCAGCCGGTCAAATACGTTAAATAAACCTACAACATGGGGCCTAAATAAAGCTAAGACCATTTAGCAACACACATCCAATATTAAGAGCTACAGGCAGTGCAGACAGTAGGGAGAATTTTAAAAAGGCAAATACAGGTGAATGGACAAAGGGTAGACAGAAACACATGCCCCAGAATAGAGAGAAAAACCCACCCTGTGGGGCTGACCAGGGTGACCCTGGGAACTAAAAAAAACCTAACCCCACCCAAGTCCCCCAGGGCAGACCCGGGTGGGGACATTTGAAGTTGAAGGTCTGATGGTAACATGTATAGCCTGATGCCAACTACAAAGTCAACTTTTGATCTGACATATCTGAGAATGTCTTGGTAGTGTTGTATGCTTGATGGGAGATCAACAACTGAGTTAATTGAATCTTCCAGGTTTGCCAGAAACTGTTTTTGTGCTTAAAATTTGCCACTCTCATTTAAAATGTTTGATTTTGTTTGAGCTTGTGCTCCTGGTATACACCACACATATGTTCTGATAGACTCATTTATGCGTTCGACTCCCGCTTGAGTAAACCCGTCACTCTTATCTAAGACAAATGTGGTCCAGGCATTAGACTGTTTCTGTTCCATTGAGCCTAACCACACTTCAGATTTTGATGAGAATGAAGAGTAGGGAGGCCAGTAATCTTGTGGGTATTGTCTGTGACTCATAGCATAATACAATGTACCCATGCCTTTGTGATCATCAAGTTTTTGCGTGAAGTCATACTTTGTACTGATGTTAAATTCATTACAGATCCGTTCAAATGCTTTTAAATCCATGGGATTGTTAAACTGATTAAAACTGGATTCAGTGGGCAGTGGGGTATGGAGTTCTGACAGTATGGGGCGGTCCGTGGCGCAGTGGTTAAGGCGCCTGCCACCAATGCTAAAGGTGCGAGGTTCGATTCCGGGTTCCAGCGTCGGATTTTTCTCCTCTAGTAAGTGTCACCGTTAATTCGGGCGGACCGTCGGGGGTTCTTTCTCCGGGTACTCCGGCTCTTCCTCCCCCTCCACTTTGGTATCAGTTTCAGCCAACTTAATAAAATTTCAAATACAAAACGATTTCCAAATACCGTCAGTAGCTCGCTTGAGCTTGCCCTTAGCACCACGTGAATGTTCTGTGTTTACGTACAGTGTGTGAGTGAATGCATGTGATTCACGTGAGCGTGCTTGTTGGGTTCAGTTCGCGGCTACATTCTGCGCATTGAGTTATATTATAAATATGAGAAATGCGCCATATAAATGCTATGCATTATTATTATTATTATTCTTCTAAGCTGGTAATATGTGTGGAAACGATAGACAGACTTAATCAGTTTCTTTGGGTGATTCAAATGGTCTTTAAAAGAAATGCCACAGCCAGTAGTTGAGCATAGTATAGCAAAGTTAAGTTGGTTTTGAAACATCTGTAGTGGGCTTGAGGACCACTTTCTTGCAGTTGCATCATCTGTAATTGGAAGGTTTAGGTAATGATCATAAGGATTCGGCACTTTCACTTTAAATAAATCTCCTTCAGACAAAGCTATATCGAGCTCATTTAGCTGAATTATTTTCTGGTCATAAGTTGGTGCGACATTGTACTTGGCATCCACGTTAAATTGAAACACGTTTACCATGGCAATTGTTGGTGATTTAAATTCCATTATGCTTTTTTTATGTGATAATAAAAATGTTTATAACTTTATCAAATCTTGATACAAGCAAATCAGTGTGGTTAACTAATGGAATAGATAATCGTGATGGTAGCAAGGCTGTAGCTATCCATGAAATGTTTTACACTGTAAAGTGGTTTAATGTAACAGATGATAAAAATTATTCTGTAAGTGGAACTCTTGATGGTATTGAGAAGGGCGATATTTTACGAGCTGGGTATTATGACTTTTGTACTTTAGCTGATTGGCTTCAAAATGAATTTAAAATTAAAGCAACTTTAAACCCAGCTAATTTACTTGTTACAATTGAATTTCCAAAAAGTGGAAACTTTTCTTTATCAATTAGTCTTTTATTATTACTTGGATTTTTAGGTAAAAAAATAATACATCCAGATGAAGATTGGTCATCATCAGTCGGGCGTCTACTTTCACCAAAAAAAAACCCACAAGAATAACTGGTAGATATCCTGTTCATTTGTCAGTACACACAGTGCTAAATGTTCATTTAAAAGAACTAAGCACTACTGATAATCTTCACAATGGAAAGCCTTCGACTTTGTTGAAATGTGTGTCGACTGGAACTGCTCCTTATTGTGAAAATGTAGTTGTTAGATTTCCTAATTCACAGTTTAAAAAATTAGGCACAAGTTTCTTTGAATCATTGTGCTTATATGTAACTAATCAGGATGATAAACCAGTTGTGATGCATGATTTTTATGTTGTGTTAGAAGTTAAATAAATTTTATTTTTGCAAAATAAAAAATGAGCGGTCTTGGTCCAAAGCCGAGAATTATTCCAGTTGCATGTCAGTCAATAGAGTTGAAAGATTTGGCTGACGTGCAAGATTTTGATAAAGAAGGTGAGGTAGGAGAGGTGTATGGCCTTGAACTTGTTTCTGTTGGATTGTACAAACGAAAGGTAATTGATGATGTAAAAGATGGCACTGAGAGACAGTTTCCTAAACTTAGTCAACTTCGTGATGTTACTGTTCCTACTCCTGTAAGTAATGTGCTCTACAGCTTAAAACATGTGGGTAATAAGTGGGTAATTTTTCCTACCCCTGTTCCGCTTGCACCTATCCCCATTGTATGGGATGTAAAGTTTGTTTTTATCAGTCCTTATGTTTATTTTACTGATGAAGGTGCCTTAGTATTTAGAAAAGTTGTTAACTCTGAGCCAATGCTTGTAAGTCTTGTGCCAAGCTATTTCGCAGAAATCAATAGCAGAGAAAAACTAAAACTTCAAGAGTATGAAAAACGAAGGTATTTACTTACAAATAGAAAGGGTAGAACAGATACTTCTATTTCGTTTGTACCAGCAAATTTTACCATAGATAGAGAAGCGACAACAGTTTTTGAAATTCTCATGAGATCTGCGGAAGCTGTGAAAGAAGCAGATATCGCACAGGGAATCAAACTTACATGGGATAGCTCAGTAGCAGAGTCAACAAAGGTTGTTATTGCTATTAGAAAAATCAATACAGATTTTGAAGTTTCGAGTAGTGTCCCTGCTGTCAAGGTAGTGATTGATAAAACAACTCTAGTTCATCTAAGTTTCATAAATCTGGAATATATAGATCTTGTTTCATTTTATTACGCTAGCAAATTGTATACCTTTGAAGAGTTGCAAAATAAATTAGAAGATTAAAATAAAATATTTGTCATAAAAAATGCCACCACTGTATCCGCAAATACCACCTGAGTCACTTGAGCCTATTGAGCATGATAAAACATTACAGGCAGACTCATTCCGATTAATGAATATTACAGAAGCGTTGAAGTATTTGGAAGGAGAACAAGCAAAATAC
Source organism: Semisulcospira habei (assembly GCA_036245525.1). Taxonomy (NCBI): domain Eukaryota; kingdom Metazoa; phylum Mollusca; class Gastropoda; family Semisulcospiridae; genus Semisulcospira; species Semisulcospira habei. Next base: position 48,956,116 of record BTPG01000008.1, read on the forward strand.
TCCCCGTGCAAAAGACGATATAAAACGGTTTTCAATTCTGTGCACAACACTTCAATGGCTGTGGGTGTGGTTTCAGCCGGATTATCTGTAGGAGGTATAGCTCTGTTTGCAACAGGAGTGGGAAGTGTCATAGGAATTGCTATTGAAGGTGTTGGCCTTGCCACAAGCCTGGCATGCTTTGGTATGGAAGCCCTTAACAAAAGAGTTCATACAAAGTTGCAGAAGCATGAAGCATTGAGTACTCTCGCTGGAGCTAAGCTGAGCAGTATGAAACTTATTATCAGTAAGGCTTTAGACGATAATAAAATTGATGATCACGAATTTAAAAAAGTGCACGATGATTTGGCCAATTACAAACAACAAAAGTCTGAAATACAGAATAAGATGCGTAGTCAACCCACGAATGTTGAAAAACTGAAGAAATCTTTTTTAGAGGAAGGAAAAAGAATAGGCGTAGAAGAAACTATGAAAAAGGTTCAAGGACTTATAAGCAATTGACGATAGGTTTTGGTAATCCATTATTTTTGTCATACGCTTCGCAAAGAGATGTCACACCTTTCATGCATGCCTATTTGACGCCATCAGCTCCACCACCAGATTATTATTGAGAAAAAAAGTTTTTTTTATTGACCTTGTAACTTGGGAAATCTGTCCGAGTATCTTAATGACTTGGGTCAAGAACTTATAAGAACTTATTTTAAGACACTTATAAGAACTTGTTTTAAGTCATTTCAAAGACCTTATGACAATTAACTTCAAAGGTACTTACAAAGTTACTTGCTGGTTTATAAATTACCTTATTAAGTACTTGTAATTTAGTTAGAAACATCTAGACAGCAACTTGATAATGTTACCCATGACTTGAGCACCAGAAAATAATCTAGACTCAGTAACAACATGGGAGAAAATTTGCTCTTTTGAGTATCAGCATAAGAAATAATAACAGATTATTTCCCTTTGTTTAGTAAAAGGGAAGGAATCACCACCTGTTCAGTAACAAAATTTTAGATTACTTTCCTTTGTTGAATATAGGTTTATACAAGGGAAGTAATTTTGTAAAGATTTTGGTAAGACAAAAAGTTACTTCCCTTGCTTCACAAGGTTTTAATCTTAGCCTTTGTTTAAAAAAGTCAATGACAGCATTAATTATTTAGGTGGGGGTGGGGGATCTGCCTTAATAATCACGGGTTGGCAGCTGATCAAAATCGTTGCTTAAATGATTTGCGGAATGGAACTAGTAAGGCTAGGTAATAGAGGCATTGGCGGTAAGTGTTGGAGTTCGTTTGTCTGAATGGCTAGTTGATTATAATAAATGTATTGATTAGGGGAGTGGTGCCTATCAACTGTCAGTTTATCTATCTCTTAATTACGGTATTTATAATGCGCTTATCTTATAATAATTATAACTCTAAGCGCGCACTCACAACTCGCGCACGCATGCGCACTCTTTAGACAACGACTCACGTAACACAAATAGTGAAATACATTACGACAGTCAGCTTGGGGTGGGGAGTGTGGTGATATAGTCCTAGAACTGTTGAAAGAGGTGAGTTTTCAGGGCAGACTGGAAGGAGGAGAGAGACTGTTTCTGATGGAGAGAGAGTAGGAGAGTGTTACAGGTGGATGGACCGTATACTGAGAAGGAGCGGGGGCCGAAAGTGCTGAGTTTGGTCTGGGGGATGTGGAGGCGGAGAGGGTCGGAGGCGGAGTGGAGGGAGCGGGGAGGAGTGTAGGGGTGAAGTAAGTTTGAGAGATAGGCAGGAGCGCAGTTGTTCAGGGATTTGTAGCAGAGAGGCAGAATCTTGTATTGGATGCGTTGGGGGATGGAAAGCCAGTGAAGGAGTTTGAGCAGGGGAGTGATGTGGTCGGATTTTTTTCTGAGGACGAGGCGGGCAGCATTGTTCTGGACGCGCTGGAGAGTGAAAGTGGTGGACACAGGGAGGCCGGAAAGGAGAGAGTTGCAGTAGGCGATGCGAGATAGGGTGAGAGAGACAGCGAGTTTGGTGGCAGCTTCGGTAGTGAGGTATTTTCTGATCTGACTGATGCGGCGGAGGTGGAAGTAGCATGCCTGGGCCGTGGCGGAGACGAAGCTGGTCATGGAAAGAGAGGAATCGAGGATAACGCCGAGGTTTTTGGACGAGTCAGAGAGGGAGATGGGGGTGCTGTCGAGTTGAAGGTGGAGAGAGGGCGGGAGCTGGGAAAGTTTATGGCGAGTGCCTTCCAGCATGGCTTCCGTTTTGGCGTCGTTGAGTTTAAGCTTGTTTGCTGTTATCCAGTTTTTTACGTCTTCGTAGCAGTCAGCCGTGCGAGTCAGTAGTGACTGAGTGTTGTCGATTATGTCTTTGTCTAGTAGTTGTGAGTGGTGGTGTATGTGGTGAGACTAGATGATGTTGGACAGGGGAGAGGTGTAGAGTGTGAAAAGGACCTGGCCCAGGACGGATCCCTGTGGAACTCCGCAGGAGAGCCTGACTGGTTTGGAGGAGACGCCGTCGATGGTGACGGACTGCTGTCTGTTGGAGAGGTAGGAGAGAAACCAGGAGTGAGCAGAGTCAGTGATGCCAAAGGAGTTGTGAAGGCGGTGGAGGAGGATAGAGTGGTCTTTTCGTGTCGAAGGCGGCAGAGAGGTCGAGTAGCGTAAGAAGGGAGATGTTGCCCGAGTCGGTGGAGAGAAGCAGGTCATTTAAGATATGTAGAAAGGGCTGTTTCTGTGCTGTGATGTTTGCGATAGGCAGACTGGAAGGGACTGAGGAGGTTGTTGTCGGCGAGGTGGAGGTTGAGCTGGTTGAGAACAACCTTCTCAAGAAGCTTGGACAGGAAAGAGAGATTGGAGACTGGGCGATAGTTTTTGAGTTCGTTTGGGTCGAGGTTGTGTTTTTTGAGGAGAGGACGGACGATGGCGGACTTGAAGATATCAGGGACGGAGCCGTTCTCTAGAGATGTGTTGATGATGTCGGTAATGAAAGGCAGAAGTTTTGGAAGGCCGTCTCGGTAGAGAGAAGCTGGGAGGGGGTCTAATTCGCAGGTTTTGAGAGGCATGGACTTTATGGTTTTGAGGACTTCGTCTTGAGAGACGGGGCGGAAGGACGACAGGGTGGGGGGGGGGGGGGGGTGCCGGAAAAAGGGGTGTCGGGAGGGCAAGGCGGAGAAGGCAGAGTGTCGAGTGTGTTGCGCAGAGTTTGGATTTTGTCGGAAAAATAGGTGGAAAAAGCGGGCGGGAGTTCTTCTTTGCTGTGTGTGTTGGGGAGAAGAGAGTCTTTAGAAGTGCCTAGGAGTGTGTCCATTGTAGCGTAGAGGGTTTTGGAAGAAGTGGATTCCAGGATTTTGTTTTGAAGGTGTTTACGTTTGGAGTCGGAGATCAGTCTGCAGACTTTGGATCTAGTTGTTTGGAAGATCGGTCTGTGAACGGTGAGGTCAGATGAGCGCCAGCGGCGTTCCGCTTGTCGTTGCTCGCGCTTGGCCAACCAACCAATGAGGCGACCGAACAAGTGAACATGCAAACACACACAAACTCACGAACAGGCACACGCATATTTGAATGCATTGCAAGTGAACGTGACACGCGTTACTTATACAATATTTTATTCAGCATGCAGCTATGCTGCTGTATACTTTTTTCTCCATTTTCTCGTCGGATGCTGCGAAGTCCAAGGCCGACGGGGTACATTTAATGTACAAAAAATACGCGCAGTTTGTCGTCTTTTATTACCATTATGATTACAAAAATACTTAAAAGAATAGCTTCATTTTAAAACAGGCTTACAAAAGTATAAGTTAACTTGTAAGCATATGAGCTTCAAAACGGTTTCATAAAAGTAACACTCTGCAAAACGGAACAGGCACAATGCGTGACAATCGAAGGCATGAAAGGTTAAATCTTCAAAACCTGTACGAGTTACTTGCCCCTGCAGTCGCAAACTCCAGTCTCACGACCACCCTAATAGGTGCCCAATGGACCACCACCTTGACCTGGTTGGGGGGCTTGCGTGTCTCAGTGACCTGGAGAGCTATGCTGGCCGGAGCTTAATGCTCCTGGAATACTAGAACCACTTTTCAGAACAATTTTGACTGAAGCTTATGTACCCGAGGATTGGACCAGGGGGGTGATTATCAAGATTTCAAAGAAGGGCACCCGCAACGACTGCAACAACTGGCGCGGTATCACCCTTCTGTCAATCCCCAGCAAGATCCTCGCCAATGCGATTATAAGCAGATTATCTACGGCAGTTGATGCAACATTGAGAAAAGAACAAGTAGGTTTCAGAAAAGGCAGGAGTTGTATAGAACAGATTTTTGCTCTGCGAAACATCATAGAACAGAGTGCAGAATGGCAAAGACAACTCTACGTGAATTTCATAGACTTTGAGAAAGCCTTTGATAGCGTACATAGAGACAGTTTGTGGCGCATATTGAGGGCTTACGGAATCCCAAAACCACATGGTGGAGCTCATCAAGAGTTTCTACAACAATTACAGCTGCTGTGTGGGAGAAAGCGACATTGGTTTGAAGTGACGACCGGTGTCCGGCAAGGCTGTGTGATGTCTGCGTTACTCTGTAATCTCGTCATTGACTGGGTGATGCAACGCACGACAGAGACAAGACATACCGGCATCAGAAGGACGCTCTTCTCCACACTTGAAGATTTGGACTTTGCCGATGACTTGGCACTAATGTCTCACACCCATAAACATATGCAGGATAAGACGAACAGATTGAACCAGTACAGTTTCCAAGTTGGCCTCAAGATCAGCCAGAAGAAATCAGAAGTGATGACCATGAACACCGCTACACAAGCTCCCATCAAAGCCAACAACAACGACTTACTCTTTACTGAAAGCTTTGTGTACCTGGGCAGCATCATCACACCAGATGGCGGAAGCAAGAAAGACATTCAGAACAGATTGAGTAAAGCAAAAGTGCCTTCATCAGCATGAACAACATCTGGAAATCCTCACAATACAGAGTGGGCACCAAGCTAAAACTCTACAACAGCTGTGTTGTACCAGTACTCCTCTATGGAGCAGAATGCTGGAGAATGAAGAAACATGACCTCACTAAGCTGTCCACATTCCATATCAAGAACCTCAGGAGAATACTCAAGATATTTTGGCCAAACAAAATCTCCAACGAAGACCTACTGTCCCGCTGCAAACAAGAAGACATACCCACAACAATCATGAAAAGACACGTTGGCGATATTGGACATGTGCTGCGGAGAGAAGACGGCTCCATCATTAAAACAGCACTACACTGGACACCAGATGGTAAGAGGAAGAGAGGACGGCCAAAGATCATCTGGAGACGAACGGTGGAACAAGAACTGAAAAACCACCACCACACCTGGGGAACGATAGGCACACTGGCCCGTGACCGAGTGAAGTGGAGAGATTTCGTTGCTGCCCTATGCGCCTTCGGCGTTACGGACAGTAAGTAAGTAAGCAGTCGCAAACTGTCAGAAAGTATTTGGACGAGGAGCAGTGGCGATCAAAAATCAAATAGGAACATGTTGCGGACCCTCCTCCCCCCCACCCCCTACTCATCCCCAAATTAATGGTATAAATTAAAAAAAAATTAAAAGAAACAAAACAAAACAACAACAACGACAAAAACAACCCAAACACACACACACACACACACACACACACACACACACACACACACACACACACACACACACACACACACACACACACACACACACACACACACACACACACACACACACACACAGAGCCAGGAAGACCAAGTTACTAAGAAATTAACTCTTCACTGCTATTGGTCGTAGGTCGTGTTGCTGAAATCACAATTCGACGGCAAAAAAACGCCATCAGTCCAATTAACATGGATACAAAGTTGTGGGGGATCATATAGATCTATGCCTCTTGCATTTGGGTATTGCTTGTTGGGTTCCGGCAGAGACGGGGTTAATAAAAATTTGAGACAGGAATGCATGATCTGTCCTCTGAACGCCGCTGCTCCTTGCCGGTCTTGCCGTGAAACTATGATGTCCCAAACAAAACGTTGGGTCGCGGACATCCGCCCCCCCCCCCACCCCCACATTCCTACTTCTGCCCCTCTCCCATCACCCACGACACAGGATGCTGATCCACCCTTTAAGAATATTTTCCAAAAGGAGAGCAGCGACAGATGCAAGTAACTCGTATCAGCATCAAGAGAAAGCAGAAAATGGTGAGGTAAGGGATGCAACTATTCACAAGCCACAACTTGTAACACGACATACCTTCCCTTGATCAGCTGTCTTTGTATGTTACCATGTCCCGAGTACGCTGGGTGCAATTCCAGCGCAGGAAGTTCTAACAAATGTTTTTCAAACGATTAAATTGTCTAGTATGTATTTTTCAGCTGAGGCACACGAAATGTGGTTTTGAGGCAAGATAACAACGTCAGTGACTGACAAATTCATTTCAAGTTAACTCACTGTGCCAGAGGTACGAAATACCCACATTTGGATTTATCCTGTGAGGATTGCATAACAATTCAGGAGACAGATCGACCATGATAGTTCAAGGGTGGTGGCAGAATAGTTTTGTTTCACGTTGATTGGTTCAAGCCGCAGTGTTTTCCGAAACAGTTGGGATGCAGTAGGAAACTGTTTTCAAAAACAGTTTTGTGTGCCATGTCACACGGCGTGTTTTGAAAATAGCTGTGTTTTTGTTTTTGAAAACTTTTCAGGCGGCCGGCCTTCCCCCCTCCCTCCCCCCGTCTGACATAGCCTTAACCCCCTCAATTTTTATTTATCACGCTTTTTGTCTCTTCGCTGTTTCGAATACGGTCAGTATGTGATAGCTCGTTCGCTTCGGTTGAAATTTGCTGTAGTTGATATTATCTAATTTATCCAATTATTCATTTATGTTTTGTATAAAACTGGTACCAGCGGTATCACAGAACACCTACATATAGTTCTTTTTGTTCTGCAGCTCCCTAAATTGTTTATTTATGCGCATATTTTTGTTTAGAGGTTTGACTGAATGAAGATTAGCATGTGTGTGTACCGAGAAAGGTGATTGGCCAAAGATTCATTTGGGGGAGAAAGCTTTGCTCAGCGAGTAACGTTGTCATCGTAACATGTAATAAGTGAGTCTACTTAGCAAATGTTGGTAATACGTGACAAGGGGACTCCTGTTGCCTTGAGAACGGACGACCAGGGGAAAAAATCAAATAGAGCCAGGCCAATGAGAAAAAGTGTAAAGAGACTGAAAGAAGACAAGGTATTTTGATACACGTCTCAGGAAATAAGCTTTATAAAACAAGTCGAACAATCACTTGTGTGCAGTAAAACCTGCCTTACGCCAAAGGGACCTCGGGTTGATTTGGTGTAATTAACCCGCCAAAGTGACCCCGGGTCGATTTGTCGTATGACCATTCTCTCGTGTTACACCGGCCACTGACCAGTTCAGGAGAGCTCTCGTCAGGAATCATAGCATTAGTCTCCAACGCAGCATACATTTCGATCTGTGGTTACATTGATAAAAAAGGTTACGTGATTTATTGTACTACATAACTCATTCTACCCCAGACACACCACAGCAAGATATGGATCGACTATGATAGTTCAAGGGTGATGCCAGAATAGCTTGGCGCCTATGGGCGCCAAGCTATTCTGGCATCACCCTTGAACTATCATGGTCGATCTGTGTCCTGCACTGCAATGCAGTCTTCAGAGGACAACGGCAACATCTGGGGATTTCGGTGTTGGGGTAGAATGAGATAAGCATACATAATTATGTTTTGACACACCGGACAGCGGTTAGCCCTTTGACCGTCAGCAGCGGTTTATGTCGCCATGATTCCAGCAGGATACGTCTTTTGCGCCGAACGGCATCGTCCGTAACAGCAATTGAAAAATACAATTAAAAAAAATCATAAAAAACACTAGTTGGAAAGTGGAAGATCACAACCGTATTCACACAGTCAATTCTCGAAACCGTAACAGTTGACACGGAACAAGCCGCAAAAGATTTATAGAACACTTGTTTTTCAGCCCTTAATTGGCTGTTGACAGCAATTTTTTAGAAGTGATTCTTGTCTGGGAGTAGAGCTTTTTGTCGAGGAGATTCCTTAGTGCCAAGGGTTAAAAGAGATGAAAAATAATAAACCTGCACGAACGTTTTAAGGCGCAATACGACAGTAACGACCCAAACATGAGTAAATATGTGTTCATAGCCACGTCGATATACATGCATGTTTCATAATTTAATGAAAAATCCAGACCAAACACGTGTCTGCCAAGATCGTACAATGCAACGAAATTCCAAAAAAAAAAAAAGATAAATACTCTTTGAAAAGACAATTACCACACAATTTGTTTAATAAATTGTATTGTAATCGTCTTTTCTCAGCGAGTTTCTTTCTTCCTTGGAATGTTATCTTCATAATTTTAATGGTTGTAGACGAGTGTCTAAGTGAACAGAAAGTCCTCGGGCCGAGATCGCGTGCCGGCCAAATCGGGCTGATGTCGGTCTCAGGGCCCAGTTGCATGAGTGAGCTTAGTCCTGCGCCAGCCACAAAGCATCCTGCCTCTTAGGACAGTTGCATGAGTGAACTTCGTCCTGCGCCAAGCCACGAAGCAAGGTGCTTCGCTATAGCGGAGCACCTTGCTTCGTGGCTGGCCCAGAACTAGGCTCACTCATGCAACTGGCCCCAGGGTCTCACGCGTTCTCGACGTGCGTCGTAGTCGCAGATTTTAAACTAACATGATTTTATTTGGATCTTGAAGGGGAGCTGGGTGACTCGTCGTCCAAAAGTTCGCGGGTTCGAAACCAGCTAGAGTCGGACTTTTTTTCAGACCCTTGCCCCGTCTTTTAAATCACCTTCGTGGTGGACAACAGACGTTACGCCCTATACGTTTAAGTATTTGGACCTGGAAGCAACAGTTTTGGCGTATCAGTCACACAAGTGCATTTATTTTTTGTGCGGCACGGAGAGTTTACGCTGCCTGCTGTCTGCAGCACTTTTCTTCTCCGTGTCCGCGTCATCCTCGGTGCCAAACAGCAGGTTCTGCGGCACGGATTTACGTCGCAACTTGAATACGTCACGAACATCCGGGCGCTTCTCGGTGCGTTGCGATACGATAGATAAGATGGCCGCCGACTCCTCACTATCCTCGCTGTCGTCGCCAATCTCCGTGCCCAGATAAGTGTCCGTCACGCTCCGCCGGTGTTTGTACATGTTGAGCGCATCCCCAAATGAGATACGGCGTTGGGCCTGGGAGGTGGGGGACACCGGCTGCTCCACGTTGAAAGTTCTCCTGACGCTAGGGGTGCTTGTCTCCGCAAACTCAACCCGTGACGTTCTTCTGACCCTCTCTCCACTGTCAGGCGACAGTCTGGAGGGAAGTCTCACAGGACTGCTGTTGCTGCCGCTGCTGCTTTGTCGAGAAAGTCGTGACGCACGCCAGGCCCGTTCATCATTGTTGTCGCTGTTATCGGCAAACTCCACGCTGGACGTCCCTCTGGCTCGATCCGAGCTGATGCAGCCTGGGGCGGATGTTCTTGATGTCCTTCTGACTCGTTCTTCGTTGTTGTCGCTACGGTCTAGAAATTCAGCTCTAGACGTCCTGTGAACTCGTTTCCTGCTGCTGCTGCTGCTGCGAGTACTTTCATTAGATACAGTTGATACCCTCCAGACTCGTTCCTCTTTGTTGTAGCTATTGTCTGTAAACTCAACTTTGGACGTCTTTCGAACTCGTTCCCTGCTGTTGCTGCGACTGCCTGGGTTGGACACTGTGGCAAGCCTTCTGGATTTCTCGTCGTTATCTTTGGTACCGGCCTGGAACTCCACTCGTGACGTCTTCCGCACTCTATCTGGGCCTTCGGCCGCCATCGACGTTTGTCTGATTCTAAACTCTTCAGAGGGATTTGTGGTTTCCTGGAATTCCACCTTTGATGTTTTCCGTTTTCTTTCCCGGCTACTGCTGCGGTGTCCTTGTGAGATGTTGGACTTTCTCCGCGCTCTTGGCGGATCCTGCTCACGTGTATCCGTCACTTCAATCTCTTGCAACAATTGCACGATTTCCCTGCTGCTGCTCTGAGGAAATTCACGAGAGACATCCTGGCCGTCGTTAGGCGAACTCTGAACACTGCTATCCTCAGTGCTTTCGACCTTTGATGTTTCTCTTACTCCCTCCTTGCATTTCCGTTGAATTTTCCCTGTTTGTGTACAAGCATCCTTCTCTTTTCTGTTGTCGCGACGTTCTAGTTGCGGTTCTCGTTCTGTGTATGTTTCATTCTCTTGGGCAGCAACGCCATGTGATAGCTCAGTTTTACATCCAGATTGTCGGGCATTTTCTTCATTGTTGAAATTTATGTGATGTTCATGAACCTCACTGGAGAACGTTTCCTCAAGTTCAGCTCTGATGCCTTGATTTTCCACTTCAGTTTTGTCTTGAACACCGTCTGGTTGGTCATGGTTAACTACTTTCAAATCAGCAGAAGGTGATTCTTGAATAATTGCTTTTCTATTTCCGATTTCATCTTTTAATTGATCATCTGAAGTTTTTCCATGGCTATCGTAGCTGTAAGTATTACAGTTTTCGATCCCAGATAGTACAAGCTCTAGGGGGATTTGGTCAGCAGTGTCATTTTGAACTGTTACTGTGAGTGCATTCATGGCCTCTTTTTGATCATCAGGGATGTTCCTATGGGCACGGAATTCACTGCTCTCGACACGTTCAAAGTTCTCGATGTATATCCCTGACAAAACTCTGTTTTCTTCTCCTTCTGTCTTCTCGTCCTTCACACTCTCTACATTTTCTCTTCGTTTGCCTTCAGTCCCTAGTGTGACACTTTCACTTCCTGTTACCCTCTTGTGTGTGCAGGCACCAGTTCTGTTTTCCGGAGCAGTGTCTGCATGCACATGGGGGTGAAGGAGTTTTACTTTTCTACCAGGCCTGATGCTCAGGCTCAGTTCTGTATCTTTCTTGCTGAGTTCTCCCCCTTCATCATCACCATCTTCGTCACTTTCCTCTGAGCTGCTCTCTACGTCGTCAAAAGTGTCTCCGCTTAATACCGACACCTGCTGACTGAGTTCTGATTCTTGCCTACTGACCTCCGATTCTTGCCGACTGAACGCATACTCTTGCCGACTGAGTTCTTCGGCGAATCGCGTTCGTTCGAGTTCCATGGCGCTGCAGAGCGGGATGGCTACCGGATACGTGTCGTGGAAATGCTGGTAGTTGACGACATATCCCACGTAGTTGTCACTCATGTCCAGGGCCCGGAATCGGTGTCCCCACAGGATCTCCCAAGAGTGGTACGACTTGCGGGCCTGCAGACATACGTGTTGAAAAATTGAGTCCATATTTAGAAATCACCCAAGTCTAGCATTTTAACTCATTCAAGGTACCGCGACTCAGCAACTGTGGAAGTGTCATACAGCGTTGCCGCCGGCAACACTATACGACACTTTCGCAGCTATTTATGCGATTAAATAAGTTAAATACGCGCCAGTTTGACCTATAAACTTATGATTTCCAGACATCGTCTATGCACCTGAAATGGTTTGCTTGTGGAGGCCGCCACGCCGTCCAGGATGACGATGAGTTCGTACATCTGGTTCAGCAGGTCGTCCCGGGACAGCGGCCAGAGCGGGGAGTGCTCGTCCACCACGTGTACCAGCAGGGCGGGCCAGTACAGAAACAGTTTGCCCCGCCCACCGTCAGCTTTAAAAGGTACCGAAAACATTCTGAAACGACATCCGGGCCAAAGAGGTGACTGCCAAGCGTATAAAATGCACAGAAAATCTCAACAAAGAAAGAAACACGCTTGACAATTGTGGTGTTTCTGACCTTTTTAAGCGAGTTTCTTTCTGTTGTAACTTGGCTTCCTAAGCTTGTTTCTTTCTATGTTCGGATTTTCTTTGCATCCTTAAATGATTACAGGTAGATAATACAGGCCAAAATTTTTATTTTGTTTTCAAGAAACAGGTGAAACTACGATCATTTGATGATACCGATCGGCCTCTGTATTATACTACGTGCACTAGCAGGGCAGACCAGCACAGGAACAGATAGCCCAGGACGCACTGTGAACATTCGCAACACGGATGAAAAGAAGTACAATTGATAAGGGGGAAAATGTGTACTATTTCACTATGCTGTTTCGTCTCAGAGTTACGAGCTCCAGCATACAAATCGTGGAATCTGATATATCACAGACTGGTCTCTGGCTTATGCTTGTGTCTCCCTCAATTCGCTACGGCGGTTCCGCGGTAGGAATCGATGGAGACAACATGTGTGATGGCTCTCGAGTAGATACATGATGAGCAAAAAGGTTGCGGGGCTGACGTCAGCCGTAGTAAGTTGAGACTAATTCAGCGGGTTTTTCTTTGCCCCAATAGCAACACGACTTCGGGCTCACGTTAGTCACAATAGGCCAGCGCACAGCGTGCACGGGCCCACTGCGGCCGTCGTGGGCCCGAGGACCTTTGTTTACTGGGTGTTTTAGTTATGTGACTTGACACCGCGACAGAGCGAGTGCTGTGCAAGACCAGCGGTTATCATACAGGAACTTTTACCTCGCGTATACTTACCTAACGGGTACTTTTTGTCCTTCTCTGCCCATTGTCTTCTTGATCAGCATGCCTGTCGCGTGCGCACCAATGACGTCACCTTTGCGCATGTCCCCTATGCGTACGGCAAGCTTCAGTTTTCCATCCTCGCGGAACGTCACCGCCTAATACAGGGAGACAGATAATTAGAATGCGCGTAGTAGTACATGCAATGGATTCTTTGTGCGCAGTGTAAATGGACATTTAATTCGATTGGAATGGTTATCAATACTGTCGCCGACATTTTTTTTTTTTCCTGTCGCTCTGTCTTCTCTCTGTCTAAATTCCGTGGTGGTTCATGTTATCTTTTTTTCTTTTCTTTGTTGGGATTTTCTTTATGTATATATATAAATGTATATATTTTTTAAACACTAGACACTGTAGAAAGACAACTCTTGAGCCTCCCCCTCCCCCCCAAAAAAAAAAAAAAAAAACAAAAAAAAAAAAAAACAAAAACTGGAGGTAGAAGGTGACAGTGCTTAGGCAATAGGGCTCTCATGGGTTATCGGAGGTTTTTCACCTCAGGTGTTAAATGGTGCTCCTTTGGTGGAAAATGTTCCGAAAACCCGCTCTACCCTATTGTCTAAGCACTGTTATTCACTCTATAGACAAATCTGTTTGGAGATAACGCGAACAAATTCCAGCTGGCGAATAATTATATTTCTGCCTGTCCTGCTTGAAAACACACGTAGACTTCATGTTTATTACAAGCTGACGACAACTTCTTTTTGAAAGATACGAAAATTGTGGACCAATCTGTAGGCCCACTGGGACAGACAGTTTCCGACAGTAACTATAGCAGTACTGAATGCTTTTGAGACGTCAAAAAGAAAATATTGAAAAAAACAAACAAACAGTGAAAAACAACAACAACAACAAAGCTTGAACGCCTTTTTGAACTGAATATATTAAAACGCCACCTGACTGTAACTTCTTAACGTTAGGAGGCACCTATAAAAAGACTGTGAACTAGTTGTATGAAACACTTGGGCCATATTAGTTCAAGGGTGGTAGGAGATTAGCTTTGTGACTTCCAGGTGCCTATGTATAGGACATACAGGCCCAAAATCTGTATCACCACTAATATTTTTAACTCACAACTGGTTTTCTCTCTCGATTCGCTGGCAGCGGTAGCGATTCGAGGGAGACAGCCAGTGTGATATCTCACCGTATCACTGAAGAGAATGGTTTGAGAGCGTCGTTTGGCGCGCCGTATCTTGGACACTACCAGCGAAGCAAGGGCGAAATGCAGACCGGCACCAACTACAGACTGTAGCATCACCGCCAGATACACTCCCAGACACTCCTCTGTCTGATGACGGGACCCGTAACCTGTAAAGAGGGGGTGCATGGGCGGTTACTGTCACGGCGTCACGAACATTTCGTCATATCATTCACGAATCAAGAAATTTAATATTTAACCCCATTCACTGCCGGAAATATGGGATCACCACCAAAGTGCTAGAGGAAAGCAAAGTCATGAGCCCCCCAGATGCGGGGGCCTATGAGGTTCTTTGCCTCTTGCTGACTCTATTCGTACATGTGTTCCTCCTAATGGAGTCATTAGGTTTTGATTTTGCCCTGCTTTCAAGAGCAATGGTAGTGACGTTGTTAGCCCACGACACCGACGGCCAAAGGTTTAGCCCATTACGACTTTGTGACAACACCTTTATTTATCACGCAGAGGGTCTCACCCGAGTCACGAAAACCACAAAACACGACCGTCACATGTGACGAGTTTAACTAATCCACTGTCTGCAGAAGACATCTATAACTACAAACAGCGACCAAGAGACGCGTGTTCGCCATGTTTATCTCTTAACAGTATCAACCTCTTCTATTAACCAACCAACCAACCAACCAACCAGTCAACCAGCTAACCAATCAGTCAGCCAACGGAAAACTATGAGGTATACAGAATGTCATAATCCTATCAATAAGAGTAAAATTATATACGAAACAAAACAGAAGTGATCAGAACAAAAGGTGGAAAATTTAAATGAGATAGAATGCTATTAAATCATTTAAATGAAATTATAAAAATTAGAAGACTTTACATGTTTAAAAATACAAATGATAGTGACAATAAAAAAGAAATGAATCTAAAATACACATGTACAGTTCTATTCAGATAAAATGCTAATATTCCCCAGATACATCCACTCGGGAGTACGCCTCAAGTACACTTCAATTCAAATGAGATGCTCATTTAATCCATTCAGCCCTGACGCACTACAGCAGGAGATAGATCGACCATGATAATTCAAGGGTAGGGCCAGATTAGCTTGGCGCCTATCGGCGCCAAGCTAATCTGGCACTACCCTTGAATTAGCATGGTCGATCCATCTCCTGCAACAGGTGCATAGTCGTTAGATGACGCCTCCAAATTTTGGAAAATACGTGCGTAGGACTGAATGAGTTAAACAGAACTTGTGAATGACGCACTCCTCAAAAATTTGGAAAATACGTGCGTCGGACTGAATGAGTTAAACAGAACTTGTGACGCACTCCCCAAGTAGGATTATCTGGGGAGTACTCCCGCAATCGCTACAGGGAAAACACAAGAAACAAGCCAAACTCGCCCTAGAGGGAAAAAAAGCGTACTCACCTATAGTGGTCATTGTCTCTATGGAAAACAGGTAGGCGGAAGTGAAGGACTTCACGTTCTTCACACACGGCTTCCAGTTCTCATCATTCACGTGGTCGGGCACCAAGTCGCCATGCAGCACGCATAACAGGAAATAGAAACACGCAAACGCCAGCCACGTAAAGACGAAGCATAGGACGAAAAACAATAAGTTCCAGCGCCATTTGATGTCGATCAGTGTAGTGTAGAAGTCGGAGAGGTAACGCCGTCCCTTGTCCTTTACGCCCGTCACCACGATGTTCTTGCCCGTGGCCCAGACTAAACGGGTGTCGGTACTGGGACGGCGGCGAAACTGTCTGCACAGCATCGTCCTGATCAGTCTGATTCCAGTCCTCTGCCTCAATCACACTACCATCTCAATCTGTGGGAGACGGAGAGAAAGACTGATTGTTACATCATAGGGGCAGCTCAAGGGTAGTGCCTGATTAGATTCACTGCAGCTGCAGTCTGTCTGGAGGCGACATAGATCCTCATGTGCCCCCGCAGTTGTGGGGGCTCATGAAGACCCACTTGCTGACAGCTCTAAATATCCATGTTCCTTGGACGACTTGGGCTCTTTGGCGTTGACCTAACAGGGATTTCAGAAACACAATGTGCGACCACTTGCAGTTAAGGGGTTAAAGAGGCGAAATTGACTCTTAGGCCTAATCATGTGCTGGTTCGTGATTTTGCACCTTACGGATAAAAGTCGTAAGGTACAAAATCACAATCCTGCACCTATTATCTGAGCGGTTGCAAATATGATAGATCAAGGAGACACATTTAAAGTGGATTTCATGGCATTGTATGCTGTGCCCTGTTGACTTTGACGCGCCAGATTAAGAACGTGCATTTTCAGCAGATCACGCTGATGTTTCTGATTAGGGTTATGTACCAGCGAACACAAGGTCATCGGAGCCGACATCGGAGTCCGAAATAGCACAGGCGGTTAAGCATCGGAGCAGAGAGCGAAGGGAATCGCCGGGTTGTGGGTTCAAATCCCCGTCCTGGCCCCGGTAGCTGGACTCGCAATCCAGGGGGAAAAGACGGGCTTGTTCAATAGCATGTCAGTTGAAAGGACCTGGTAAATCAAAGTGGCACAGTTGGAGTGCGCCTGAGTTGATCAGTGTTGAGGTCGTGCTCCACAGGCAATAGATTTCCCTGTCCCCCATAACCCGCCCGTTAGGGCCGTCCATTATCACTTCGGTGCCGTGGACGTTAAACCCCGAACAAACCAACCATCGGCTGCAGTTAGTGCACGCGCGGGCCAGCTGCAACCATTGTTGGCTCCGAGGACCTTTTGCTTACCGGGGTAAGACGATCCTTTCTGTCTGACATTTTTGCATTGTCTTTGTTTGTTACCGGCTCCAGTCTTGAACGATAGACAAATGATATTTCTATTCTAGTCTAATTATTAAAAGTCTGTGAAACTTTCTCATAAAATCTCTGTCTATTGAACACCTAAAAAATGGCAAATGCCTTACATTTTGCACCATTCAGCCGAGAACAACGCGTATTAATCGCTGTAGAATGACACTTTACTGGATTCAGTTCAGTGACAGCTCGAGAGTAGTGACTGATTTAGCTCATCCTGTTAAACAAGATGAGGATTTCATGCCAAGTCTACCGTATTGTTTGGAGCTAAGATGTGTTTATCTTTTAGAAACATTCAGAGTTGTTCATATTTTTAGGCTTATTATGCTGATCCATTTCCCTCCTCTCTAAGCCAACCTCCGATCAACACACACGTCGGCGCACACAAGTAAAGACGGACACACGGCGCTTCCCGCCATTAGTACGCTCTGTGGGCTCGTGTAGCGACAGGAATCCATCTCCTTCTATTCTAACCCACCCTCTGATACACACACACTGGCACACAGAAATAAAGACGGACATACGGCGATTCCCGCCATTCGTATGCTCTGTGGTCTGGCGTAGCATAGCTATTCTGAAAAAAGAATAATAGCACGAGCAGCGAAATGACGTCACTTCAAGCTTCACGTCATGGCATCATTAGACCCACGAAGCCGTGTTCGTAGTGACGAATCAATGTTATACGTCATCTATCGCAGTACTAACATTTGACGTATCAGAGAATCAACTTTGCAATTTTCTTGCCGATTTTCACGCCTTTTCTTGCTGATTTTCACGTGCCCCCCCCCCCCCCCCTCCCCCCCAGCCCGTAAAATTATGTTAGCTGTTTTACAAATGACTCCGAAAAAGTTTTGCAGAAAATTGTCCGATTTTCACACCTAGGGCATACAGGTCACATTTACCTAATCGTACCCGA
>BTPG01000008.1:48978595-49058595 GCA_036245525.1 Semisulcospira habei
TGGTGTTCTCGCCTGGTTACGTTCAGTTCTTTCACTTCTAGGCGTGCAAGTCCTTCGTACGCTCCCGAGTCGTCCTGTCTCTCGTACCATGGACGTCCTCGTTACTCGTACCGTATCTTCGCTGTGACCCAAGTGTCTCGGCACCGGTCGCTCACTCCCCGAGTGAAGAGATGGAGAGATGACCTCGCATTAGGTCCCTGGTGACTTGACGTCTCGGCGTCCGTCGCTCCAACCTCCGACAAGCACTCTGAACAATAATAAAGTCCTAAATCGTAACACTTGCTAAACACACACACATATTGGATAATATGAGACACATTACGTAACCTGGCTGATACAAATAACTCACACGTTCATTCACACACACACGTGCTTCATAACCCGACTACTTTCGTAACACCCCCATATCTCTGCCACTACCTTGAAACAGACTATAACCTAACACTCTCGCTGTACGGTATCCCATACGCTGGAAAAGACTATACTTAACCACGTACTACCTTCATAACGACTTAGACATACACCCCTCACATTCCTTTAGTTATCCATCTCGGTAAATAACTGTATACGAAAAACACCGGTTACCTCACTGAATTCCAAACCAACATAACTGAACCAACCCAGACACCGCTGTACAACCAAATTACTCTTACCAACGCATACCGTCTTTAACTAAGCAACTATCAATAATACATATCAAAAACATACCTGAATTCTAGGTTTCAGAGTCTTGGAATACGGGCTAAGGTATCTCACACACGTCTGTACCCACTGACAGTAAAGCCCGCACTAACGTATTTAGACCTCTGACAGACTGAGCTCTCGCCTAGAACTCACTAAAACTCCCCGTGTCGAACGTTCTTTTAAGATTCCACGTGGGCGGCCCATGAGCCTCACGGACTATCGGCACAAACAAACCGCTGACAACTACTGTACCGTATTAAACCTACTGCGTGAGCATAGAGTTTCATCACAATCAGCAGAGGTTGGCTTAGAGAGGAGGGAAATGGATCAGCATAATAAGCCTACAAATATGAACAACTTTAAATGTTCCTAAAAGATAAACGCATGTGAGCTCCAAACAATACGATAGACTTTGGGACTTTGGGATGAAATAGTCATCTTGTTTACAATCCGTGTGAGCAGGCACACGTAGAGGGTCTACGTAACAGACTGAGGTTTCCTACAGCCCGTAGTGCGCATCGGGGGAAACTCTCCTGCGTAGCTCAGTCCCGACAGCAACAAGATTTTCTCAGGACGTGCCTGCACTGATTGTGAAAAAAAAAAACCCCAACAAAAAAACAACAACAAACAAACAAAAAAACAACAACAACTAAACAGAATAGTGAATGTATGTCGCCAGCCGGTCTAATACGCTAAAAAAAACCTAAGACCAGTTAGCAACACAATCCAATATCAAGAGCTACAAGCAGCGCAGACGCTAGGGAGAGTTTAAAAAAGGAAAATACAGGTGAATGGTTGTACATTGCTTAACGTCCCGACAGCAACAAGACTTTCTCAGGACGTGCCTGCACTGCTTGTGAAAAAACAAACAAACAAACTAAACAGAATATATTGAATGTATGTCACCAGCCGGTCTAATACGCTAAATAAACCTAAGACCATTTAGCAACACACATCCAATATCAAGAGCTACAGGCAGCGCAGACAGTAGGGAGAGTTTAAAAAAGGAAAATACAGGTGAATGGACCAAGGGTAGACAGAAACACATGCCCCAGAATAGAGGGGAAAACCCACCCTGTGGGGACAAGGGTGACCCTGGGAACTAAAAAGTAGTTAACCCCACCCAAGTCCCCCAGGGCAGACCCGGGTGGGGGTCAGAAGAAGAAGAAGAGCAGAAACGTATTTCATTTAAAGACCCACTACCGCCGTAACTGTTCAAAAATACACTTCTGTAACAGATGCTTACTCGACGCTACACACAGGTATAGTTATGGTTGATTTAGACACAGGACAATCCAGTTCAGCACACGTCGTCTTACTATCAAGAAATTTGACAATGACTCCACTCCGTTCTATAAATACAACGCTTCCAGTATGAGAAACAGCTAACAATAGATTGACACGCAAATGGATGCGCAAAATAAATAAGTGCGATTACGCGTGTACTTTTTGTGCGTGTCTCAACTGCTGTTAAAGTTCATTTGGTCTATGGACAAGGTATCATAAACACAAATGGTGCTGAAATGTCTCTTCACATTTACGCGTAATGGTACTTAAACGAAATTCAAACTTCACGATTGAACAAAAGTTAAGTTAGCCCCTTTGTGCAGCATGAGTGTAAAACAATCCTGAGAAAATGTATAGATTGATTGATTGTACATTGCTTAACGTCCCGACAGCAACAAGGCTTTCTCAGGACGTGCCTGCACTGCTTGTGAAAAGAAAACAAAAAACAACAGAACATTGAATGTATGTCGCCAGCCGGTCAAATACGTTAAATAAACCTAACACATGGGGCCTAAATAAAGCTAAGACCATTTAGCAACACACATCCAATATCAATAGCTACAGGCAGTGCAGACAGTAGGGAGAGTTTTAAAAAGGCAAATACAGGTGAATGGACAAAGGGTAGAGAGAAACATGCCCCAGAATAGAGAGAAAAACCCACCCTGTGGGGCTGACCAGGGTGACCCTGGGAACTAAAAAATACCTAACCCCACCCAAGTCCCCCAGGGCAGACCCGGGTGGGGGTAGAAAATGTATAGAGGAGATATTTCGAACTATTAACCATTTATTGCCTGAAGCATGTCGCTTTGAAATAGGCACGACTTAGTTAACGTTGTGCTTCTTACGGATGGATCTTTCAATGTAAAGATTTGTCCTAAGGTGTGTGTGTGTGTGTGTGTGTGTGTGTGTGTGTGTGTGTGTGGTGTGTGTGGTGTGTGTGTGTGTGTGTGTGGTGTGTGGAGTGTGTGTGTGGTGTGTGGTGTGGTGTGTGTGTGTGTGTGTGTGTGGTGGTGTGTGTGTGTGTGTGTGTGTGGTGTGTGTGTGCTGGTTTGCGATTGTGGACCAGTATCACAGGCCGGCACACCAATTATTCAAGATATACACCGGATGAGAGACTGTCAAACATGCATTTAAAATGTTCTGAAATGACAAAGAAAAAAACAAATCGGCAAGGAAAGGCAAAAACACAACAGTTTAAACTCTTCACTGCCGAGAAAACGTGAAGACGATTAAAATGCAAGAGATATAGATCCTCGTGAGCCCCCGCAAATGCGGGGGCGCATGAGGATCTATACCTCTTGCTGATGCCACTTGTGTCCAGTTTCCTTGGACGACTGGGGCTCCTCATCGTTTAATTAACAGAAATTTGAGAAACATAATCTGCATCCGCAGGCAGGGGCGGGACTAAAAGTCTCGTTTGCATTAACCCATTCAGCCCGACGCACAAATTTCCCAGATTTTTGAGGCGTCATTTAACGACTATGCACCTGTTGCAGGAGATGGATCGACCAATTCAAGGGTAGTGCCAGATTAGCTTGGTGCCGACAGGCGCCAGTCTAATCTGGTACTACCCTTGAGTTATCATGGTCGACCCACCTGCTGCAGTGCGCCAGGGATGAATGGGTTAAGACACATTTCAATCACTTGTAATTTTCTGCAAAGTAATCCGTTCAAATGTCAGTTAAAAAGTGTCTGTTTGCCCCACATTACGTATGGAATGAGAGACCTAATTGTTACTCGAACACGATCAGGTGTGCTAATGTCAACGAAACAATGCGTGTTTTCTTCTTTATTTAATAAACTAAGTCATATGACCAAACGCTTTTCAATTCCTAAGAAGGCAACATGCTGGAGCCTTTCAGTTCAGTTCAGTTCGGTCAAGATAGGATATCTACACTCAGAAAGGCCGATACGCGCTCCACTCCACTCTACCCATCAGAAGTCTTCCCAGATTTCCTTTCGATAACATATCAATATTGGCCTGGTTTAATAATGGATCTCTGATCTCTCATGCCCTTTCAAGGCTGCCCAACACCAGCTGCCTTTCTCCACACCTGCTCCAGAGGCGATCGACACTGTGATGCCCTTGGCTTTGTTCCTGAAAATGCTTTATCATGTTTCTTACCACATATGATTTCTGCCTTGCCTTGCTCGACCATTGCTCTGGACTCCAGCATGTCATGTGCGTAGACCCACAGAGTTGTTTACTGGCCATTGCCCGGTGCCAATCTGGGCTTCCATTTCTGCGTCAATTTATTCGGCCGGCATTTCGAGTCCGTGAGAATGATGGCGTTACTGATTTGGCTCTCATAAGCGTAGCATCCGTTTCAGAGCGTAAGTCATCGCCTCCACTGCCATTGTTAGGCTTGAGGTATTGGTTGTGTAGGCTGCACCGTCTTCGTGTATGGTGTTGCCTTTTTGTTTGACTGTGAAACCCTAGCATGGTTGGCTTTGACTACACTGTCTGTGTATTATGATTTGGGGGGTTTGCTATTCTTTTCCGATAGCATTCTGATTTCCACTGCTGCCTTGCCCGCTGGCCATTTTTGACCGTCTTCCCAAACTTTCAGGTATGATGGTTTGGTACGGATGTTAAAACTGGGTTGGAATTTCGTTCCCATTCTCTTAATTGTTTTAGTTCCGTTACTTCCCAAATCTCTTGGATTAAGTCTTTCGCTTGAACCATATTTGCTCTTGTGAGTTTGCTGCCGTTTTTGTCTCTGACCGCTTCACGCAGCGGGTTGCCTGAGTTTTTCAAAAATTCGTCAGGCCCATCAAAGTTTTCGATTGACAAAGCATCTTTTAAAACAAAATGTTCTTTGACATTTTTATAAAATCCTCAAAGAGGCAACGTATCAGACTATCGGGAAATCCATGTCTATTACTATAAGTGTGCAACGCCTATCAAAAAAGTCGACGCATGGTGTCGAGAGCGACGCGCGTTTGAACAGGTATTTTCCAAGTGCCTATTTTAAGACAAGGTGTCGAGAGCACACTAGTAAAAAGAAACATATGGGCAAGATACACAGAAATCCCTAGGTAATAAGATGTTCTTCTTATGACGTATTGGCATGCAGACGTAACTGTCATATTCTAAGAATGCAATGTTGAAAGAATACTTTTGTTGTATCGTGCAGGGTTTTGCGTGGTGTGTATGTGTGTGGGGAAGAGGGGCAAATCGCTGCATAAAAAGACAAGAGGAAAGGGTACGATTTTCTCTTCTTTTTCCCTGCACCTGCATACATGTAACAAAGCAAACATTTTTGTTCAGGGATGATCGCATAATTATCAGACAGAAGAATCACTACCGTCCACTGAGGTACATTTTGTTTTACGTCGTTTCTCTTCGTCTTCGATCTTTTTCAGAAAACTTCAGGCAGCATTAAATGACCTCATTAATTTGTCGCTATGTTGCATACAGTCTGATGACATCACCTAGCCTGAGACAATGACGTTTCGGGAATTTCTACGCAACCTTCCCATGATGCCGGTCTGAAGTTTTCTTTTAAGTCTGCGTACTTGTTTTTTTAGGTTACTACGGAAACTTCCAGCTAGGGCGATCGAACATTACGCGTCGAATAAAGTTACATGTTACTACATGTGCGGCCGACGTGTTGCATACTTATAGTAGTAGACTTATGGGATAGCCAAAATGACCTTCAAAATATTCGTCAAGATGAAATTGACATTAACTCATTCAACCCTGACAAACCATAGCATGATATCGATCGACCAAGATAGTTAAAGGGCACCAAGCTATTCGGGCACCACCCTTGAACTATCATAGTCGATCTGCCTCCTGCATTGTAAAGCAGTCATTAGATGACAGCTGCGGAATTTGGGACCTCCGCCGAATTAAGTACCTGAGTACAATTATTTCTGCAGCACACAGAAAATTAACATATTTAGGACTACATTTTGGGGATTTATGTCAATGCTTTGACAAGTGCACTGCTCGCGTTTGAATTTGACCACTTCACTGACGAGAAGACAGTGAACACGTATATACGACACAACTGCAAGAGACATAGATCACATGAGCCCCCACAAAGGATGCACGCCTCTTGATGACACCAGGGCTTGGCCACTCTGGCGTTAAATGTACACTATATATCAGGAATGCAGTCGGCGACCGCTGGCAGTGTAGGGGTTAAATACTTTCTATTTTTATCTTCTTTGCGAACAAGTTCTTCAGAGTTGACGGCGTAGTGTGCCTTACACTGGTTGGTTAATCAGGTTTAACGTCCACGGGACAAGAGTGATTGCAGCTGACCCTTGGGGGCGGGTTGTGCGGGGACAGGGACAAATACTGCCCATAAAATATGGCATGAGCAATTTATCAATTTAATGTGCACTGTAACTGTGCCGCTTTGATTTACCGGGACCCTTCAACGGATATAATAAAGAACAAGCGCGTCTATTCATCTGGATGCGATATTATATATATATATATATATATATATATATATATATATATATATATATATATATATATATATATATATATATATATATATATATATATATACACTTAAAATATGAAGAAAGGATCCACAAACACCACGTAGTTTAGAAGGAGTTACACTTTTAATCTAAGCACAAATTTTCGCCCTCTCAGCGAGGGCTTCTTCAGGGGAATGCCCAGGTAACAGGTAACTAGGTATAGTTACCTGTTACCTGGGCATTCCCCTGAAGAAGCCCTCGCTGAGAGGGCGAAAATTTGTGCTTAGATTAAAAGTGTAACTCCTTCTAAACTACGTGGTGTTTGTGGATCCTTTCTTCATATTTTAAGTATTTCACTGCTGCTTGGATCCATATTTGGAGTGTGTGGTGCCAGCTTTCTTGGACTGGTTTTATTTATTCATATATATATATATATATAACGGCGGCGCACACTTTATGGCTCTCTTTGATATGCAACTGGTAACCGACTCTTCATTTTCAGCTTAAAAGTGTCTGTAATAAAGACAAATCTCAAATGTATAAGTGCATATGAAAACAGTTCTAAAGTCTCACGGAAACTGTTATTGTTTCACCCATTTAGCCCCGACGCACTACAGCAGCTAGGCGCCAAGCTAATCTGGCATCCTTGAATTATCATGGTCAGTTCATCGCCGGCAACTGGTACATAGTTGTTAGGTGACACCTCTAAAATTGGGAAATGCAGCCTTAGGGTTAAATGGGTTAACCTCTTGTTTGCTACTGATGACAACGTCTGGCGCAAAAGACGTGCAACTGACCGTTACTGATGATAACGTTCGTCGGAAAAGTCGACGGCAGAACAACAGGCGAATCGTATGTTTAACGCCTTCCCAGCCGGGAAAATTGCGAAACACTGCAAAAAGTATAGATCTCTATGAGCTCCCGCAGAAGTGTAGGCTCACGATGAACGATTCCTTCTGCTTGCTTAACTCTTTTTAGCCCCAAGGTTTCATTTCTCAAACTTTGGAGGTGTTGCCTAACGACTATGTACCCGTTGCAGGAGATGGTTTGACCATGATAATTGAAGGGTAGTTCCAGATTAGCTTGGCGCTTGAAGGTGCGGCCATGCAGCATGCTAATCTGGCACTACCCTTGAATTATCATGGACAACCCATCTCCTGCTGTAGGGATCCGGGGCTAAAAGGATTAAAAGACATATGTTCCTCTGAAGGATAGAGATCAGTTTGCAGAAAAAGGTGTTAACGCATTCAGATACGCGGCTTTATGACGCATAAATCCAAATGAGGCACGTCTCGCATAGAAAAAGAGCCACTCGTTAAATTAACTCATTCTACCCCAGAAATACCGCAGGAAGATAACGATCGACCATGATAGTACAAGGGTGATGCCAGAATAGCTTGGCGCCTATGGGCGCCAAGCTATTCTGGCATCACCCTTGAACTATCATGGTCGATCTGTGTCCTGCACTGCAAAATGCAGTCTGCAGAAAACAACGGCAAAATGTAAGGATTTCGGTGTTGGGATAGAATGAGTTAACTTATTCGGTGACCAGCCAGACCAGATGCGGCTGTCCGCGAATGAGTTAAGTATTCAGTGCATGGTCACCATCTACATCTACGAGACTTCTTTCCTGTCTCTCACAAACACGTTTTGTGTTTGCAACAGGTCTGTCCCGCGTTCATGAATGCATTATGACGTTTATATTTAGCCGTGTCCCCGGACAGACAAAAGCCACATCAGCGGAAATGAGACGCAACATAGCAGACATCGACAGGAAATGCAAAGCACAACTGTCTAACCCCACAATTAAACACAGTGAAACACAGTGTCTAAAAAGCACATCGTTAGAACTCAGAACACGGCGTTGGAAACTCAAATATTAGAACTCAAAACGACATACCGAAAGCACACATTATCTAGTAGACCATAGCTGCTGTCGTACCTTTAGAAGAGAACACATTCTTGTTTGTAACACTCTATACAGCGAGCGCTAGAGACAATGTATCATAGCGATGCCCTTAGCGTGACAAGGAAAGTCACAACTCACCGCATGTGTGTGACACCGGGGTGACACCCACCACTCCTGCTAGCCATCTGCAAGAGGCATAGATCCTCATGCACCGCCGCCGATGCTGGGGCTGATGAGGATATATGCACATTCGGGCTCTCATGTACATCTGCGATTCCAGTTGCGAAGACAGTTATCCAGGTGGGAAGTGTTGTGATGGTGTATACCGAGAATAATTTCCCGACTGCATGAGGCATAGATCCTCACGGGCCCCCGCACATTCGGGGGGCTCATGAGGATCTATGGTTCTTGCTTGCGTCAGTTCTAGGCTTCTAGGTCAAAGGCGGTCACAAGGAAATGTATTACAATGGGTTATACACCGAAATTAAATGCCCGTCTCCGAAATATCAGACATGCCACGGGGACCTTTGCAGCATACAGAGCAAAAGTTCTCTGGGCCGTCGTCCGCCGTAGTAGGCCCGCGCACAGCCGTGCGCGGACCAGCTGCAGCAGACGTCGTCTCGATGACTCATTGCTTACTGTGTCATGGGCTTCCGAAGGGACACATAAGACAGAGGACACGGTTGATGATTTTAAGTAGATAGAGGTCACTACACAGACACAACACGACAGCATTCACAATTAGCTCTAGATATACAGTATACTTCCAAACTAGGTAGTTGAGGGGTGTGTATGTTCGTCTTGTTTTTAACCTGCGTAATTTTTGTGGGTTGGCGATTGGGTGCCTGATAGGAAGGGGCAGGAGATCTAACCGTTTGTATGTCCAGCACTCAGTACTACTTCGCTTATAATAAGGTCGAATATAACAAAAGTCGGATATTACAGCATTTTCTCGGAGGTTCTATGTAAACTTACTTCGCTTATAACAAACTTCGGATATATGATTTGTTACATCCGAAGTTTATTGTATATAAAGTTTTTCCTAGCACCAAGATGAAATGCACGAAGTACACTCAACCTCGCTATAACAAGGTCGGATATAACAAACAAACCCTAACCCTAACCCTAACCCCCTAGCACCAAGATGAAATGCACGAAGTACACTCAACCTCGCTATAACAAGGTCGGATATAACAAACAAACCCTAACCCTAACCCTAACCCCCTAGCACCAAGATGAAATGCACGAAGTACACTCAACCTCGCTATAACAAGGTCGGATATAACAAACAAACAACAACAAAAATGTTGTCCGACGGCAGTTTTCTCATGTAAATTACATCGATTATAATAAAAGGAAAAAGTAGCTCCCCTGGCAATTTATTATAATTTCCGAAGTTTACTGTTTACATTTACGAGTAGGCCTACATGAGGTCTGAAGGCAATGTCCCTCTGTGGCGGATCTTGGCGGGGGGTGGGGTGGGGGTCCAGGGCTTCCAGAAAGCACTCCTATGCTAATACTTTAAAATACTTCATCGAGATTCCTTTTTTTTGGCGTTTGAACCCCCTCCCCCCCCCCACCACCACCACCGCCACCACCACCACCGCCACCACCCCCTCTTCATGAAAAGTGTCATTGGCCTTCTCCCCCCCCCTCCCCCCGCCCACCTTCCCCCCCCCCCCTCTCGCTTGTCGATATATTGGCCAGTATCGGAGAGGTTTTATGAGGGCGAATGCCGTTCTTCTCCTTCCTCCCTCCCTCCCCCCCCCCTCCCCACCCCCTTCCACACACCCCTCCTCCGCGATGGCACGGCTCGTGAGGATCTATATCTCTTGCAGTTGGTTCGCGTTCTTTTTTCTTTCGACAGTGAAATAATTTAACGCTATCCGTCTGCAAGAGACATAGATCCTCATGAACACCCGTTTCTGCCTTGCACACGATAAACTGCTGTCGGATTTTTAGTCTGTGACTTTGATCGTTTCAGAGGGAAAACTCATGTGAACTGCCTGTGAAGGGTGTGTAATCAGGAAAATGTACTTGCTTAGTGTGTTGTAGATTCGTTAGAGATAAATGACTGTTAACCTACCGGCATCCGCAAAGAAACATTACACTCCTATCATGGCTGTGGAAAGAGTGTAATTTCTGTTTGACTGGCTACGTTTGGGTGTGTCTATAGCTCATTCTTTGAATGTCGGTAGCGCATGTTGGCGCGATAATTCGTGCAGGAATTATGGCGACAAAACGCGTTACCGACAGTCAAAGGGTTAACATATTTTACTCTCATTTCAAATAAGACAGCACACACACAACCTTAACACATTCTGCCTCAGAACCGAAATCCCAATTTTTTTTGCAGTTGCGGCCTACGAAAGACTGTAAATTGCAATTCTAGAGACAGATCGAGCATGATAGTTCAAGCCGGTGGCGCCAGAATAGCTTCAGTGGCGCCTATGGGCACCACCCTTGAACTGTTATTCGATACATGTCTTGCTGTGGTCGGGGCTAGAGCTAAGATAGAAAATTTCGACGGCGGACTATACAGGTGACCGATTGTTCGTGACTGACATGAAAAGTTCGAGTTGATGCCAAATAGTCCTGACACCAAGCTTGAATTATCAAGGTCTGTAGACGCCGTGCTATTCTTGTATCACTCTTGAGATATCATGGTCTGTGGGCATCACATTATTCTTGTATGGCCTTTGAACTATCATGGTCTGTGGGCAACACTTTATTCTTGTACGGTCCTTGACCTATATCATGGACAGTGGGCACCAACTATTCTTGAGTCACCCCGCTTAAACTGTCGTGGTTTGTGGGCAACACGATATTCTTGTATCATCCTTGAAATAGCTATCACAGTCGGTGTGAATCACGCTATTCTTGTATTGAACGTGAACTGTCATGATCTGTAGGCACCAAGCTATTCATGTACATGACCCTTGATTCAGCCCGACGGACGTATTTCCCAAATTTGGAGGCGTCATCTAATGACTAGGCGCCAAGCTAATCTGGCACTACCCTTGAATTATCATGGTCGACCCATCTCCTGCTGTAGTTCGTCAGGGCTGAATGAGTTAAACTATCGTGTATGATCCATGATGATGTTCTGTTGTGCCTAAAAGTTGGATAAGTTCATGCGATCTGCTCCATGGTGGGCTTTGATTGCTAAAGATTTACCGATTCAACATGTTATCTTGCTAGTTAACACTTTTCCACCCAGCTTTTCACAATCTGTGTAGCAGGTGTGCATACTCACATGGATGTGAAACAAAGGAAGGGTAGAAAAGTCTTTGTTGAGGCAAGACAGTATTGGTAACCCGTTTTATCGGCGGACTTTAGCAGTCAAAGTCTGCCATTGAGCAGAGCGCTCTAAATTGTCCCTTTTGTCCAGCATTACATCATTATTGTAAGATAAGTAAAACATTTCTAAAGGATATATTGGGAACTATTAACCCTTTACTGACTAAATGAGGTCGCCTTAGGCAAGACGAAATAAAACGTCTCAAATGTAACAGCCCTCACCCCTCCTCTTTGCACCTCCACACCTCCCCCCTCCCTCCCCCTAATCCCCCCCCCCCCCGCCCCTTCCTTTACGTAGAACAAATTTACCAGAAAAATCCAGCAGTCATAGTAACCTCTTGCCCCTGTTTCTCTCTCTCTCTCTCTCTCTCTCTCTCTCTCTCTCTCTCTCTCTCTCTCTCTCTCTCTCTCTCTCTCTCTCTCTCTCTCTCTCTCTCTCTCTCTCTCTCTCTCTCTCTCTCTCTCTCTCTCTCCCCCCTCCTCCTCGCCCCCCCCCCCATTTCAACGAAAGAATGCACAAGTTCAACAATCTCTTTGAGAAATGCGAGTTTGAACAAATAACCCGCGGTATTCTAATATGACTAGTTCAAAATAAAAGACGGATAGCGTTTCTGTTTTGTGTAGAATGTCTCTAATCGAACTAAGTCTGCATTCCAACAACACACCTGTGTCTTATGTCATTTGTCTTTTACGTCGAAACTGATATGCCATATCAATAATTGATTGTATTGTGAAAAATCATGTGAGAAACACATCAGGTTACATCTTTTGACCCGACACGCAAGAGGTCTATTGGTCGACGCCAAACCGCTTAGCAAGGTAGTGCGTGGGCCAGCTAAGGTCGGCGTGGACCTATACGCCATTGCTCACTAGGGAAGTAGACTCGTTCACTTCTTGCGATTGACCATCATTGCTCGAGGGTCCCGCATGTTTAACTTAACGTTGATAAAGAAGCGCTAAGCTATCGGACACTTCAGTAATCCTTGCATGATCCTCGAGGTACATTGAGACCTGGTTAGGTTTGGTTAGTTCAGGACTTAAAATCCGGTCGAGGCGAGGCGAGTGCTACTCAGCTGCAAAAGACATAAACCCTCAAGAGTCTCTCATTGTTACGTGGTAGAGTCGTAGTCGTAGTATGATAAACACACCAGACGCACGCACGTAAGGTTTTTCTAAATAAACTTCATTCAGCTGCAACCCGTCACACGTGGCTTAAGGATGTAAGCTACACTGGAGTAACAGTTCCAACAATATTTTAATTTCAGCGATGCGATCTCCACACAATACATTCCCAAATGCACCAACACTGATACAATGTCCCTTCTGTAAATATCAACACTGGCGACACAAAGTTTCTCATACAACGTACACCACCGTTACGCTGCGTCTCTCACAATGTACACCCTATACGGGCCACGTATCTACGATAAACTGTGTGTCCCTAGCAATCCAGACCAAAAAGGTGACTGCCAAGCGTGTAATATGCAAAGAAGTACCCAACGGAGAAAGAAACACGCTTAGAAAAGACGGGTACAACACAATTTATTAATATTTCGGGTAAATACCCTTTGTCAAAATAGACAAACAAACAAACAGAGAGATTAACCGCTACTTATCTTCATTGGCAGAAGGAATGTGGCAATGAAGATAAGTAGCGGCTTAGTGCCTGCCAAATCGACCACCACCAGTGGTCTTCGCTTGCTGCGGACCGTGATACCTGGCGCTCCACCATTTACAAGGCAGCTGTCTCCTTTGAGGACTCTCACAGAGCTAGCCTTAAGGACAAGCGGCTCAGGAGAAAAACCAGAGATGCCGCAGCTCAGAACCCTGGCCATACCTTCCCCTGCAGCCACTGCGGTCGAACCTGCCTGTCTCGGATTGGCCTCCGCAGCCACGAACAAGCCTGCAGACGTCGTGGGCAACTCCTATAAAATCTTCGTTCGCGAAGTCAAGCCAAGAGACCCGTCTTTTCTAAGCGTGTTTCTTTCTCCGTTTGGGTACTTCTTTGTGTGTCCCTAGAACTGACAATGCATGACAAAGTACAAACGCGCTTCCCAGCACAAACTTTTATAGTATAAAAACTTTAAATAATCCAAGGAATTTACACAACGCAACCAATCAGAACGGAACACGTAACTCAAACTCATAAATATTAATAAAAAAGGAACTTTGTAGAATACTACAATAGTCTACGAAAATTTGACTGCTAATTTCAGCCCCAAATCATAGTGCGTTATGATGTCTCACAAAAGTATGGCAGACAATTCACGACGTTGCCTACACTTTCTAGAAGCTTCAGGATCTTTCATAACATACCGACTGGCTGCCAACTTCACGCGTACAGAAAACTACGAGTATTTGAGCGGCTATAATACTGTTGCAAAAATGTTGCTTACATTTTGACGTCACATGTAAAGTCACTCAACAGAGCGCGATTTCGCTCGAACGTTCTAATCTATTCTCCGCGAATCTACGCAAGACAAAAATCGACCGCTCTTCTCTGTGCGACTATGCTAGAAACTTCCGGACTAATCTTAGCGTATCATAACAAAGCCAATTCCGCTATCCGAGAACGATAAAGAATCTTACTGAAAAGGTACGTGATTCGCAACCATGATAGCTCAAATAAATATCGGATCGTTTCCTACGATTAACACATGTATGCTCTCACAGAACAACACAACCACAATCGTAACATTACCCCCCTCTTTAGAATGGAATTTCACAAAAATTTCTTTTCAAATCTAAAAAAAAAAAACGGTTGTGGCTGTGTTAACCTACACAGAACCCTAAACAAATACAATTTCACATCAAAATCAAATCAAAATAATCGTCTCACAGTTCCTTTAAACTGTCCTGAGCGAAGACATGTCCTTTTAAACTGTCATTGACACCTAATGTTTCTTTTAAACTTTTCGGGACACAGAAATGTTCTTTTAAACTGCTCTGCTCAGGTAATCCGCTCCAAAGTTCTGCGAACCCTTGATAGACTGTAATTTAACGTCAAAATTCTGCCAAGAACATCGCCCATCTCATAATACGAGAATTTGTAAACTTTGCAGAGTTTAGATAGTTCAAGGGCTGATGGTCCGTGTGGAGAACAAATGGCACACCCAGAAGGTACAGTTCGAAGCGCCTTACTCCGCAGATGATGGCTAGGCACTCCTTCTCGATGGTCGAGTAGTTTCTCTCAGCTCTGGTCAACGTTTTGCTGGCGTAACTCACTGGGTGGAGTTTTCCATTATCCTCTTGCATTAAGACTGCACCTACTCCTTCGTTGGAGGCGTCTGTTCTCAGGAAGAAAGTTTTCAACGGGTCAGGGAGGTGTAGAACAGGCTTCTCGGTTAGGATGTCTCGAACTGCCTGGAATGCTCGCTCTTGGGCCTTCTCCCACTTCACTACGTTAGGTTGTCCTTTCCTCAGCAAGTCAGTCAGGGGACCTGTGACTGCCGCAAAGTTTGGTATGAACTCCCGGTAGTAGTTCGCCAAGCCCATAAATGAACCGACTTGCGTCTTGGTCGTAGGTCGCGGGGGCATCCCTGATCTTCTGCACGCTGTCGTCGTGTAGCCCCTTTAAACCTTCGCTCAATTTGTGTCCGATGAAGTCTATGTTGTCGGCCCCAAGAATACACTTGCTTGGACGGATGGTGAAATTTGCATCTGACAGTCTTTGGGGCAGTTCTCAGAGGGCTTTGAGGTGATCCCCCCAAGTTTTGGTATGGATCAAAATGTCATCCCAGTAAAAGACCATATTCTGCATATCTTCTAGGATCTTTTTCAGTCCTCTCTTCAATGTGGCACCACTGTTCACCATACCAAAAGGCATCTTCAGGAACTCCCAATGACCGTCGGGTGTGACGAATGCTGTCTTGGGGATATCCTTTTCTGCAACCTTGATTTGCCAATACCCTTTGCTTAGGTCAATTTTGGAGAAAAATCGGTCTCCACTGACCTTCTGGAACAGTTCTTCTGCTGTGGGCATAGGCTCTGGATCGAAGATCGTTTATTGAGTCTACGGTAGTCTACACACACCCCGTTGGATCCATCTGGTTTCTTCACGATGACAACTGGGGACGCATATGGTGACTTGGACTCCCTGATGACTTCCAGACTCAGCATTTCCTTGATATCCTTTTCAGTTCTTCCCTCGTGTTATAAGGAAGACGATAAGGTTTGCTGCAAACTGGCTCATTTGATGTCAGATTAACCTTGTGCTGGATGGTTTCTGTTGTTCCTGGATCAGGTGTAAATCGATGCTTGAACTCTTGAGTCAGGACGCGCAGTTCTTGTCTTTGAGGCTGGGTCAGATTCTGACCGAACTGAATGTCTTCTACATCCTCCGTATGGCGGAGTTCATTAAGGTCAAACAGGTTCTTGTCGTCTAGTCTTTCGTCATCAGCAAGACGCACCGATGCCGCCAGTTGTGGTCTGTCTTGACGACCTCTCTCAATATACTTTTTCAGCAGATTAGCATGGTAAGTCTTCACCTTGTTGTTGACCTTAACTCTGTAGTCGTTGATGCCAACCACTGTGTCGACAACGTAGGGTCCCTTCCACTGCATCAGGAGTTTGTTGTTGTCGGTAGGAAGAAGAACCAACACCTGGTCACCTGGCAGGAATCGTCGAGGTTTCGCCTTACGATCATAGTAATGCTTCCCCTTGTTCTGCGCCTTCCCCAGTTCTTCTCGAGCCATCCTGAGGTATCTTCCAGCTTCTCTCTCAGGTCGAAGACGTACTGGTAGCTGATCTTCACCTCAGGCGCGTCGATATCCTTGGTCCATAACTCCTTCAGGATGTGCATGGGCCCCCTTACAGTCCTACCGTACAGTAATTCAAAAGGGGAAAACCCTGTCGAATCCTGAGGAACTTCACGGTATGCAAAGAGCAAGGCATTGATATATCTATGCCACAACCTTGGCTGTTCAGCACACAGTTTCTTCAGCATAGCCTTCAATGTTCCGTTAAACTTTTCAACCAGCCCATTACACATGGGGTGATAAGGGGTGGTAGTAAGGTGTCGGATGCTCAATAGCCGGTTGACTTCCTCCATGCAGTCGGAGACGAACTGAGTTCCCAGGTCACTCAGGATCTCCTCAGGAATCCCCAAACGGCTGAAAATGTCGACGAGCGCCTTTGCCACTGTTGGAGTGTCGATTTTCTTCAATGGTATGGCCTCAGGATAACGTGTAGCATAGTCCACCAGGGTCAAAATGTAGCGATGACCATCTTCACTTTGATATTGGCCCCACCAGGTCTACAGCTACCCGCTTGAAAGGCATTGCGATCAGTGGCATTTTCTCTAGAGGAACCTTGGGCACCTTTCACTTGGAGATTGTTTTCTGGCATATGTCGCATGACCCGCAGAAACGCGTGACGTCGCCTCCCATATATCAGGCCAGTACAAGACAGCTCGGATCCTATCGAGGGTCTTGTTGATTCCCAAATGTCCTCCCAATATGGAATCATGGGCCAATTTCATCACCTGCACCCTCAAAGGTTCAGGAACTACTACTTGACGCACAGGTTTATCTCTAATTGTCGAATATCCGGTACAGGATATCTCTTCTGGTCTCGAAGGTTATCTCTTTTCCCTTTCGCGTTACGGGCGCGGTCTGACCTCGGAACTTGTCAAGCGTGGGGTCGGCTCTCTGTAGCTCCACCAGCCTGTCCCTATTCACCACAGCTGCTTCCGTGTTGTCCGCCACTTTTAGAGGGACGGTCTGGTGACTCTTCTTTGCTTGACTTCTTGTGGTAACAGCACATGTTTCAGGTCTCCACTCTGGATCTGGATCGTCTGCGTTTCTGGCACCATCAATGTTTCCGATGATAAGATCGTAGACTGGGGTCTTTACGCATAGCACCTTCACCTCTCCTCTCAGATACGGGGTGCCGACGCTGACATTGGCAAGGGGGATAATCCTCACAGTACCGTCGGCCAAAATGAGGGCGGTCCACTCCTTTAGCTTCTGGTCTTCAGTTATTAGGTCCTCTCTCACGATGATGCAACTATAACCAGTGTCTCTCAGCACTCTCACTGGTGTGTTTCCTGACACCACCGGCATGTTCGGCACTTCACCCTCAGGCAGCGCAATGTTTGAGACCGGTAAAAATGTAGCCCCATCTCCTACTGGGATGCGTCCATTCTTTTTGAAAGATTCAATCAGCTCCGGCGTCACTCGCGTTTCTCCAGATTCAAAGTCATTGGATGACGTCACATCATTGGCTAATACAGCGGCGGCTCTGTGTTGAGATGTGGTACTGCTTCTGCCTGCTATCCCGCGATCTTGGTTGGATCTCCTGATGTTGTCGCCTCGGGGAACATCTTTAGAAGGACACCGTATCGCCTTGTGACCTTTCTTTCCGCAGAGAAAGCATGTCAGGTTCTCCACCGGCTTGTATTTCGGGGTGTCTCTGACATTGTGGATTTCCTCTGCTGGTACAGACACACGCTGCGGCTTACTGGACCCGAACTTCATGTTGTGGGCATCAAGATATCTTTGAGCGAAGTCGGCCAGGGCCTTTAGGGACTGGTCTTTTTGCTCCCTGAGGTGGGCGGCCAGGTCCTTAAAACATGCGTTGAAGACTTGTTCTTTGATGATGAGATCACACAGGTCCTGATACTCTTTGTTTAAACCAGCCAGCTCTATCTATTTCTCCAGGTAGCTCCTGATTCTATCAATGAATAGGCCGGGTGTTTCTCTTTCTTCAGGCTTGCAGTTCCGAAATCGTCGCCTGTAACCCTCTTCAGTGAAGTCGTACTGTCTCAGCAGGGCGGCTTTCAACTGCGTATAATCTTCGGCTTCTTCTCTTGGCAAGCGGGTGTAAAATTCAAGCGCTTTGCCAGTTAGAAGTGCACTCAGTTTGATAGCTCAAGTCTCTTGTCTCCAGTTGTTGCTGCTTGCGAAGCGCTCGAATCTCTCCAGATAAGCGTCCATCTTATCTGAATTTTCAACGAAAGGTGGAAGTTTTGGCGCACGGGCTGTTTGCTCTCTGCTGGCTAAGGCTGTTGCTTCAGTAGCCCTCTGGCTCTGTGCTTCTATCTCCATCTGCTTTAGATGAATTTCGTGTTGACGTTGCCTTTCTGCCTCTTCTCGCTCCTCTTCTCGTTGTTTCTCTGCCTCTCTTCGCTGTTTCTCTGCTTCTTCTGCTTGAATTTCTAGTTTCCTGATTTCACGTTCTTTAGCTCTTTCTTCTCTCTCTCGTCTCTCCTTCTCTCTCTCCTTTACAAACTCGAGGAGTTGAGCTGCATCGAGTCCACATTCCTTTCCAATTTACAGAAAATTCTCCATTTCCGATGTCGCCATCTCTGTGTTTCACTGCTGGCTGTTTTCTCCTGCTAACCCTTCCACTGAGCCAAATGAAGAAGTCCCGTCGGAGGTGCCAAAATGTTACGTGGTAGAGTCGTAATCGTAGTATGAGCACGTAAGGTTCTTTTAAATAAACTTCATTCAGCTCAACCCGTCACACGTGGCTTAAGGATGTAGGCTACACTGGAGTAACAGTTCCAACAATATTTTAATTCAGCGATGCGATCTCCACACAATACATTCCCAAATGCATCAACACTGATACAATGTCTCTCTTCTGCAAATATCAACAATGGCGACACAAAGTTTCTCATACAACGTACACCACCGTTACGCTGCGTCTCTCACAATGTACACCCTATACGGGCCACGTACCTACGATAAACTGTGTGTCCCTACAACTGACAATGCATGACAAAGTACAAACGCGCTTCCCAGCACAAACTTTTATATTATAAAAACTTTCCATAATAATCCAAGGAATTTACACAACGTAACCAATCAGAACGGAACACGTAACTCAAACTCATAAATATTAATAAAAAAGGAACTTTCTAGAATACTACAATAGTCTACGAAAATTTAACTGCTAATTTCAGCCCCAAATCCTAGTGCGTTATGATGTCTCACAAAAGTATGGCAGACAATTCACGACGTTGCCTACACTTTCTGGAAGCTTCAGGATCTTTCATAACATACCGACTGGCTGCCAACTTCACGCGTACAGAAAACTACGAGTATTTGAGCGGCTATAATACTGTAGCAAAAATGTTGCCTACATTTTGACGTCACATGTAAAGTCACTCAACAGAGCGCGATTTCGCTCGAACGTTCTAATCTATTTTCCGCGAATCTAAGCAAGACAAAAATCGACCGCTCTTCTCCGTGCGACTATGCTAGAAACGTCCGGACTAATCTTAGCGTATCATAACAAAGCCAATTCCGCTATCCGCGCACGATAAAGAATCTTACTGAAAAGGTACGTGATTCGCAACCATGATAGCTCAAATAAATATCGGATCGTTTCCTACGATTAACACATGTATGCTCTCACAGAACAACACAACCACAATCGCAACACTCATGAAGATTTATGTCTCTTGATAGTGTTACGTCCATTATGCCTATTTTGGTCCCATTTACATCTGTTTCTTCACGCGAATGTCGGTTAGCGTGCAGCGGTTTCAGACGCGAAATTAGTGATCACTAGCAGCAAAAGGGTTAACGTCCACGGCACCGGAGGACGGCCCTAACGGACGGGTTAAGGGGGACAGGGACAGCTATTGCCTACTGAGTATGACCTGAACACTGATCAGTTCAGGCGCACTGCAAACGCGGTCCGATTTGATTTACCAGGACCTTTCAGCTGACATGCTATAGAAGAAGTCCGTCTTTTTGCCTGCTCTCACGGCCACCTCTATATAGCGGTCATATGTTTAGAAAGAAACATACACATATTTTCGCTATAAATTATAAAGACCCGTTCTAAAACGATCACTTATATACAATGGCACTAACATCTGTCCTGTCTGTCACTAACCGTTATATAAAGGAATAAATGACAATCAATAAACCTTACACCTATGGTGCCATTGGCGATACATCCCTTGTGATTTACACATACTGTTGAAAACTGAGACGATTCAGTCCAAAATGTAAGCCACTGCGTCCGTTAGTTCCAGCTGCGACATTTAAACAAGTGCTACGACTGATGTTAATGCACTGCTTAGGTGACGTTTACACACACAGTACATCAGTCCCAACTCCTAGGACTTCCGGCCAATATGGCGACCGATAGAGCCAAAAATAACTGAGCTCCGACAATGTTGCTGGAAACTGGACTAAATGAAACATCAGAATGACCAGAACAAGGCGTCAAACCCGGACAAAAACTTCTGAGGGAATTGACGAACCTAGATCGCCCCAGAACAACGAGAGGGAAAGAGAGAGTGAAGATGAAAGTCCCGACATACAGAAGCAAGATAACCGCCGCCACTTGAAGGACAACGGGGACGAGAGCTTTCAAACTGTTGTAGACCACCTGAAGGCTACCGTTAGCCTACTTTCTCAACAAGTGGCTCTCTTGACGGAGCAGGTGCAACGTCTACAACCTGGCTTCAGCAGAGGAGTCGACGTCTCGACCCAAACGGACTTCAAAGACCGACGTGAACTGACCTACGCGGCAGCGGTCAAGTCCACATCCACGGCCAGGGTCAAGACAGACAAGCCTGCTGGAGCCACTGCAGCTGCTCCGTCACGTAAACTGGCTAATAGTACGTCTTCTTCTTTATCCCATTCCGCTACTTCAGCTTCCCAAACAAAGGTAAGCGGAATACATAAACAAAAGGGACAGGAATGTCAAAATTTCAATCATCGAAAAAACATCATTCGAGATGACGTCAAACGCCAACATGCGTCATCATTTCAATCAAAGACCGTAACAATGCCAAAAGTAGCAATTTTTCATGATTCCACTTTGAAAGGAGTGCGCTCTACCCAGCTTGGAATCTCGTACGGTTTGTCCGTATCAAAGATAAGCGCCTTCACTGTTGAAGATATTTCCAAAGCGACGGACAGCATCAAGGAAGACGTCGATGCTGTCGTGATACATACTGGGGTAAATAACATTAAATCTTCAAATCCACGCACTGCTGGGAAATCATTTGTAACAACAGTGCGTGATCTGAAAAAGAAATTTCCTGCAGGCCATATAGTAGTCAGCAAGATTGCCCCATGCAGGGATATTCAACTGAACATAAAACGTGAGATTTTCAATGCCACGGTGGTGTCAGAACTTATTGAGGACCAGAACATTTCCGTAATTCATCATGAAAACATTAACTCTAACTTTCATCTGCGGGACTCAATACATCCAAATGCAAGGGGGTCTTCTACTTTTGCACGTAACATCGGGAGACATTTATCAAACTTGTTCTGGGAAAAACCAAAACGAACATTGAGTTACCACTATCCCAAACATCCCAGTGGATACTATGATTGGAGGGGTCACTGGTATTCTTACTAAGTTTCTGACCGAATGAAATATACATAAGCTAACTGATTATCATTTCAAATGTGGTAAAGTTAACAACATTATCAAGTCCGGTTCGAAAGCAACTTTGAAATGATATCCAGATGGTTTAGTTCTAGTTTTTGATTTAGTACTGAACTGTTTGAGATATACCGTTTCTTGGTGTTTTGAAAGTGCTCATTTTGTTTTGTATTATTTTTTTAGTATTTTGGGTTGTTTTGTTTTTTGTTTTGTTTTTTGCTTTCCTTCTCCTTCAGTTGACCTCCTTTCGCTACAAGGAGGTCACTGACCATGAAGAGGAGCACAAGCAATATGAAAGTGTTTCAGTGGAATTGCAGATCTATTTCAACAAATTTCCTATCATTCGAAAATCACATTTTACAGTCAGAGTATTGTATATTAGCGTTA
Organism: Semisulcospira habei; assembly: GCA_036245525.1. Classification (NCBI taxonomy): domain Eukaryota; kingdom Metazoa; phylum Mollusca; class Gastropoda; family Semisulcospiridae; genus Semisulcospira; species Semisulcospira habei. The sequence continues at coordinate 49,000,965 of BTPG01000008.1, forward strand.
CAATCTCTGAATGTAGAAGGTAAAAAACTCCCAAAACTTCGAGGATATTATTATCCTCCTCTATACCATTATGACCCTATATCGAATAAAGTCCAAACTGCGTTATACATTAGCGATGACCTGGAATATTCATCACTAAATACGTACTCTATAACGAAAGATCTAAATGATATCTATATCACTGGGGCCATGGTAAAAATTAATAATCAAAATACTTTAAATGTGATCTCCGTATATCTACCTAGAGGGCCAAAAGATGACAACACTGACTGGCTAAAAAATATTGATTCTCAGCAGACAACTTCCTGTAAATGGATGGTCCTAGGAGATTTCAATGCTCATGCACCGTTCTGGGAGTCTGGATGTACGATAGTTACAAGCAATCGTCTGGTAGAAAATATTTCAGACTCTCAGTTAATCATTTTAAATGATGGTAGTATCACTAGAATCCCAGATGTTTCTACTCATAAGGCATCTGCTCTTGATATATCACTAGTAAGCCCGACTCTGGCAACAAATTGCACTTGGATCACTGAGGAAGATTGTTTGGGAAGTGATCATCTTCCAATCATTATACAATTAAACGTTAAAGATAAAGATGAATATTGCAATATTGAGGACAGAATTCCAAAGTTTCAGTATGTCAATGCTAATTGGGAACTGTATGAGACAGTCTTGCTGTCCCATGACATTGCAAGTATAGAACATGAAAGTATAGACACATTTTATGGAAATATTACAAAAGCTGTTCTTTCTGCTGCGGAGAAGTCCATACCAAAATGCAAAGGAAAATCAAAAGGTAAATATTCAGGTAATGTTTGGTGGAATAAGGAATGTGAACTAGCAGTAAATATTAAGAAGGAACACTTTAAAAAATGGATAAGAAACAAATCTGAAGAGAACTTTAGGGAAATGAAAAAAACTAAAATACACTGTAACAGAATAGTGGCGAGAGCCAAAAAGATTCACTGGGCTGAGTTCTGTAAAAATGAAGTGTCTGAATCAAAAGATACATATAAGGTTTGGAGAAAAATATCAGAATTACAAAATGGATACAAATTACAAGTGTATCCAATCGCAGTAGAAGGCAACACATTTCCTAGTGCAGTAGATAAAGCGGAGGCCTTTGTTAATATGTTTGCAGAAAACAGTCTCACATCAAGTCTCAGTTTATCAAACATAAACCACAGAAACCAAGAAAAAGTCAAAGCAGATTATCAAGATCCAGTTTCTACTCATTCTCAGTATATCGATGCTCCAATTCAATATAATGAATTCCTAGATGTTTTACAGTCGTTTGCAAATACCTCTAGTGCAGTGGGTATAGATGGGATTTCTTACCAACTACTTTATCATTTACCTGAGTCGTGGAAAAAACTACTACATACATTTTACCAAAAATGTTGGTTTAATGGATCTCTTCCTACTATCTGGAAGCAGTCAGTAGTAGTTCCAGTACTCAAATCGGGTAAAACACGTACATTGATTAGTAGTTATAGACCTATTGCACTAACATCACAAGCTTGCAAAGTAATGGAAAAGATTCTTTTAAATCGGTTATTTCATTACTGTGAAAAACAGGATATAATTCCAGTTCATCAAGCTGGTTTTCGGAAAGGTCGATGTACGACAGACCATTTAGTTAAACTCACAAATAACATTAAAAAACAATTTTCTAAAAGAAAAAGTATACTAGCAACTTTTTTCGACGTAAAAAAGGCTTATGATAGTGTTTGGCATGCTAGATTATTATACAAAATAAAACAGATTGGCATAACCGGGTTTATGTATGAGTACATTAAAAGCTTTTTGTCTGAAAGATTTGTCTGCACCAAAGTTGGTAAAAGTTATTCAACCTTTAAGAAAATAGATATGGGTATTCCGCAGGGATCAATAATTTCACCCTTTTTATTCACTGTGTTAATTTACGACCTCCCACAATCTCTCTCACAGGACACAACTGTGGTACAATATGCAGATGATATTGCTATATGGATAAACACTAATCTCAGAAAACGTACCCCAAAAAGAATCGTAGATTACGTTCAAAAAGTTTATCAGATTGAATTGGACAAATTATCAAACTATATGAAAGAAAATGGTCTAGAACTATCTGGGGAAAAAACATGTCTAATGCTTTTCAATAATGGGGAAAGTGCTAAAACATTACCTAACTTATCCCTAAACGGGACGCCTTTAAACTACCAACAGAGTGTAAAGTTTTTAGGCGTACGTTTTACATCAAAATTATCATGGAGAATTCATATTGAAGCCATATTAAATAAGGCAAGAAAAAGACTTAACTTGTTAAAAATTATAAACTCACAACCATGGAGTCAGGACATTAAAACTGTTTTACACCTTGGTACATCTTTAGTTCGATCAACACTTATCTATGGACAGGAAGTCTACTTTTCTGCCCCAGCTACACTTCTACAGAAGCTGCAAAGCATTGATAGTAAAGCAGTTAAATTAGCCCTTGGAGTGCCGGTTCATACTAATACTGTAAAAACCTACAAAGAAGCAGGTGTTCTGTCTTTATCTGACCAACGTAAATTAGCAACTGCAAAATACATTGTCCGAAGCCTGTCCGTCAAAAATTCAGTACGTGAAGACATATTTTTAGATGCAGATGTGGATTTCCCGAAGAGAGCGCAAACCATCCCGTATCTTTTACCTATACGTAACTATGTCAAAGATGCTATAGAAAACTGCAATATAGATATCAAGTCTATTCCCGTTTTACCAGTAACACCTACTATACCTCCCTGGGAACATATTAATGCTACTTTCGATATAGATTACACAGATTTGAAAAAAGATGAGGATGTGAACGTTTTAGCAAATTTAGTGAAAGAAAAATTACAGACAACATATTTTAAACATTTGAAAATTTTCACAGATGGGTCTGTCTTAGATTCTTCAGACTGTGGTGCAGGCTTTGTTATTCCTGATCTCAAAGTGAAGAAATCTTTTTATCTTGGTAAAGGATTTTCTATATTTACGTCTGAACTGTATGCGATTCTCATGGCACTAAATTTTATTCAACTTCTACCTTATGATATATTTAACATTTTGATCTGTGTCGATTCTAAATCTGTCCTATATAGTCTAAAAAGCTGGGATTGTAATACTAGAAAAGACCTAGTGTATGACATAAAACATATTATGAGCTGTATTATGTCTAGAGGAATAGGGATCGATTTTCTTTGGATACCGTCACACTGCGGAATTTATTGGAATGAAATTTGTGACAGACAAGCCAAAAAAGGAGCTATAAATAGAGAAAACTCAGCAGTTTGTAATAATATGCAATTATCTCTACATGAAATGTACTCTGTGCTAAACCGTTTTTTTCACAAAGATGATACGAAATATGCTTATCATGTTCCTCCTTGTTCAAGGAAAACAGCTTCGTTGATATACAAGTTAAGACTAAATTCTTGGAAAACAAAATTCGCAAAAGACATCAAATGCGAGTGCTTAAGCCCCATCTCTGTTAAACATATAATATGTGAATGTCCTATTATACTGAATCTGTTGAAAAAAAATAACATAACAGTTGATCACTTAGCAGACAATTTGTATGACATCTTACATAGAAATATTGCAATTTCAATAGTTCATATAATAATTCATAGTCCGGTGGGTAAACTAGTATAATAAGTAATTTGTGTGTGTGGTTGGATGTTAATTATTGCTATTCTTTGATACTCACAAGCAAGTTGTGTGTTTGGTTGTTGATATCTTTTTTTTTTTTTTTTTCCTTTTTATTTTTTTTATTTTTTGTTGTCTAATATCACCAATGTGTGAAAAGACGTTAAATAAATTCCTGATTCCTGATTCCCAACTCCTAGGGCTGATGCCGGCCATCTATGTCAGGTCCGGTGTCAGCCTGAGACTGTTTCTCTTACTTAGATATTACAGTAAATGTAGGTCTTACTGAGTTTATAGAATACGGAAGCGTTGCTAATGGTCGTGGTAGTAAGGTTCATATAGACAGGCAGTCTAAACGTTAACTCTCAACATAAAAAACTGAAACAACATGCCTATTGTAGTACAAACCCCACTGAACTAAAATAAAGGTTCAACGCCTTCTCAGAAATTAAAGCAATTAGAGATCTTTAAATGCTTGTTCATGAAAATACAGTACATACAGTAAACGAAGAAAGATGTGAAGTTTGCTGCCTCATTAATTTACACTCTTGACAACAGTCTAATCGGGACCTTTGTTTATTAAGTGCAATCTATATTGGACTGATTTTGTTCAAAAGCGAGGTCAACTATACACAAATAAAGTACTGATTAAAATAATGTACCTACTTGCAAACACAGACGATTGTCGTCGTTTCCTTTGGCCGGGGTATTCAGCCTGTTCGCCTACTCGCCTTTAAAATTAGCGACACTGTAACTGTCCTTTGCACAACACTGAATGTCTACGTAGTCTGAAGGATGAAAAATGGTCCGACCTCAGCCAGCAAGAGGCATAGATTCCCTCGAGGCCCTGCGACTGCAGGGCTCATGAGAGTCTATTCATCTTGTGTGTAAGGCCGCATTGGTGACCTGTGAGTTTTCCCAGCAATGCGCGCATCGTTGACATATACTCTCTGGCTGTAACACTCCTTCACCACTGTAGTAATAAAGTCAAGGAGAGCGACCGTGTTACAACGCAACACTGGACGTGGGGTGTTATAGAAGGTTATACGACAAATTAAATCACAGGACACTGAAAGGCAGACGATTGGTACAGTTTAATACAGTGTACCTGCTTGCTCTCCGGACAATGCAAGTGGCATACTGGACTATTACGTTATACCTTCTTTTCGTTTTGTTTGTATGACCCTCTGGTCGCCTTTTTGAAAGTCTTTGTGTGAGTTACTGTACGCAAATCTCAATTGAATTTCAGTTATGTGTTACGTTATTTGCATGTAGTTTCATGTAAGCGTAAGGTCACACTGACTTTTCATTTGGACCTTTTTTGTATGTCACTTTCTTCACACCTCAGTTAGGAGTTTGGTCCAAAGGTCCCCAGCACAAACTGTTCAACCTGAATACTAAGAGCACTTCGCTATCAGGTCTAAAGGCAGTGCGCCACACTTGCCAAGCTAACGTCACCGCCGCATAGCAAACACACCGTGTCACGGAAGCCTAATTTGTAGTCCGTGAACAAACGGCACCGGACACACATTGCACATATATACATCAAGCGAACAGACTACAACGGCCTCACGATATTAATCTATATCCACTTGTTTCCTCTGAATCAGCCGCTAAAACGCTTTTTTGTTCCCACAGTCTGACTGGCATTAAAGAGCAGCAATGCATGTAATTGAATTGAATTGTTTTCTTCTTGTCAACAGCTGAATAAACCTTCACCTCTTTCACTGAGATGTGGCCAAATGTGGGAGATGGATCGACCATGCCAACTGAAGGGTAGTGTCCGATGAGCTTGGCGTCTAAAGGCGCGAAGCTCATCGTACACTACCCTTGAGCTTTTCAAAATTCAATAGCTGATTGTTCTAAAAATGATTAAGAAACATCATCACTTCAGCTTCTGCAGCTTTTGATTATATAAAAGGAAACGTGGGCAGACAGACTCTGGCCTATATATAACGTAGAATTCAAATTTCCCATCAGTTCTTTAAAGAAAACCAGACGGTGACAATGTTCACCGAGACAATGTTGTCAAAATAATTGCTTGAAACTGCGTCATGCAGCACTTCTGTCGTCGTTGCTGTTTTTGTATAGTTGCAGTATTTAGACTTGAGTTTGAGTTTTATTTGAAACGTCACAACGTTAATAAATTTTTAGCTTTCAAATGTCCTTATCGCTTGCATGAGTGAGCTTAGTCCTGCGCCAGCTACTAAGCAAGGTGCTCCAGTATTGCGGAGCACCTTGCTTAGTGGCGGGGGCAGGACTAAGTTCACTGAATGCAACTGACACCAAGCCGGGCCTTGTGAAATGAGCTTGTTGGATGGATGGCGTATCTTCTTGGGCGACAAACAAAGAAACAAACAAAGAAACAAACGACCGACCGACCGACCAACCAAATACTATTGACGTCATATTTTGAACTAAGATGCATTTCGTGTACATGGGGTAAATTATCTGCTGTCATCGTGAAATATTAATATTAGAAAAGTGTCAACGCTTAGCGAAGAGTTTAGACGTTAAAGTCGTAAATACCACCTAATGCCGGGTTATGACACCTCATGTATCTTTCTTGTCACTTTGCCCGGCGCTGACTAGTCAAATTTACACGCACGGTCTCTAGGGGTGTTGCTTTATACAGTCCGCTATTACTAATGTTCAGTCAAAACTAACGCAGACAGTCGAGAAAAGAAGTGCTAATACATTCTAGACGTGCCGCATCCAGAGAGCCGGCTTTATGAGTTAGAATGAGTTAACTGAGTTAGACTGAGAACTTTATTCATTCAAACGTAATAATAATAAAATTCGCAATTTTGCGCGGCGCCAAGAAAGTCTGTGCACCAGTGGATGGATCGGCCATGATATATAGTTCAAGAGTAGTGCCAGATTAGCTTGGCGCCTTTCCAGGCGCCAATCTAATCTGGCACTACCATTGAACTGTAATGACCCATCAATCTCCTGCTGTGATGTCGTATGGGTGAATGTAATATTAATCCAAGACAGGCGATGCAATTTGGTGAACAGTGTACGGTCACAGACATCGAGTTGTTCATGACAAAGTACAGTCATAACAAAACGGCCATAGTTAATGCACTCTTTGCAGCTCAGTAGTCTCCCGTTATTTGACGAGTAGAGTTACAATTCCTTCATCAAGCCGTAAGGTCCAAAATCACAGACCAGCACACACATTGCAAGCTCATTTATACTTACTTTGCTCAAGAGCCTCTTAAGAGCATATCACGTTTCGAATCACCTAGGCACAGACTCACTCAGTCGTGCATTCTTCGGCTCGCTTTCTTGTCGGCCATTGTCGCGAGCCACTTGACATCTCATAATAGCCTTGTGACCTGCACGCACATAGGCCACCCATATCTACGCTTAGCGAACGCAGAATCAATCGTGGGGAAATTGACCTATACATGGTGAACCGGAAGTAAAAGCGAAGCTTTTTTTTCAAACTTTACCCTTGAATTAAATTATTAAATCTGACTGTTTTTACTGTGGGCTTAATTTGTTTAAGAAAAATATTTTGTTTAGAAAACAGAAAACCATTCTCTACGTGTGACATTCTTTTTCCTGCACTTACTAAGGGTAGTGATATCTTTTGTTCATTCTTAAAAACTCGGCGTGGAGAAACCCGCTAGCATTCTGGCCAAACGTTGATAGGGAGTTATGAAGCAATTTGGTGACGTGATTTTGGGTTTCGCAGACCCCAATATGGGTCTGCAATGACATTCGCCAAAGAAAAGAAACCCATCTATTATTTTGTATGAATGACGTGCTACGAAGAGGTTCCGTCGACGTGCTACGAAGAGGTTCCGTCATAGTCACGCGGACAGAAATACGTCTATCACAATCATGACGATGGTAATCCTGTCCATGCCACCGGATGCATATTTTGTTCTGTCGGAAATTCAAATACGAAAAACCACAACGGTCTACGAAACATAGATACAATTGATCTCAGCAGTAGGCATATATCCTCATGAGCCCCCCCCCCCCCCCCCCCCCCCGCAGCTTCGGGCGCACATGCGGATCTATCTCTCTTGCAGTTGAATCGTGTTCACTCTGTTTTCTGGCAGTGAAGGGTTAACACATAGTCATCATCTAGTGTGAATGCAGCAGTTCGATTATACAGCAGGAATTATTCCCAAGCACCAATCTTCGCTCCATTCTTTCCTGTGCGCATCGTCTCGTATCGTATCGTCCTCTAGACTTGAGCCAGGTGGCCATTGTAGGTAACCATGTCATCTCGAGATATCTCACAATAACAGAGTCAAACCCAGCATCAACTGCTCTTTCTATGTACCGATGTACTGTCTGAAAATTTGCAATTTGTTTTTGACGCGTGGCACAATTTATTTCTCCGCCTGCACTGCGATCATCAGTTTCCTCAAATTTCGCATTATAAAACGAAATGTAGGGTACTCCGGTTCTTCCCCCCCCCCCCCCCCCCATCCCCCACACTTTGGTACCGGTTTCAGGCCACTTTACAAATTTCAAATACAAGCGATCAAAAATCTCTGTAACTTCAGTAGCTGAACTGGCCCTTCGTCTGTCTTGTACTGTCTTTGTCTTAAATGGCGTAAATCCGTGTCTGTTATGTGAGTGTGCGTGTTGGGTTTCAGTTCGCGGCGCTTTGAGTCGATTCGCCCAAAAATTGAGAAAAGGCGCCTATATAATAACGGTATTATTATTATTATTATTATTATTATTATTATTATTATTATTATAAATGCGTGTAAACGAAAACAAGCAAGTCTGCTGATCTGTGATTTGTTTCCTGTGATTTTAGACCTTACGACCTAAAGCCATGAGGTCGAAAGTCTCAGACCTGCTTACGTAAGTAAGTCGACTCAAACAGTTCGAACAAATTCCTGTTTGCTCATTTACTTTCATTGTTTCTGGCCTGCTTTCAAAAGCAAAAGACTATCGGGCGAATTATGTAAGGCATGTGCAGGCCAAGTGCAAGAGTCATAGAACCTCATGAGCAGGTGCGGGTGTTCATGAGGTTCTATGCCTACTGCGTGAGGTTGTTTGGCACTTGCTGGCTCCATTTTGTGTTTGTCTTCCTTGGATGGGTGGAGTTGTTTGGCGTTTCATTTACGATTACAACTCGCAAAACACAATTTCGAGAGCTGACAGAGAGGTGAGGAGGTTAAATGCACACCGCAGTTTAAGACCCAAGGATGCAACACCACACCCAAAACTTTTCTTTTTTCCCTCCAGTTGTGTTCAAGTAGCATGTCAGTTTTCAACACACAACTCTCCTGTCTCGAATGTGTTAATCCATTTAACCCCAGGGTACCATTTCCCAAATTTTGGAGTTATCACCTAGCGCCTATGCTCCAGTTCCAGGAGAAGGATCGATCATGATAATGGAAGGGTAATGCCTGATTAGCTTGGCGCCAATAGCTGTTGTAGTTTGTCGGAGCTAAATGGGTTCTGACCGAAGAATAATGCAACGGCACGCCCCAACCCTCATTTAATTTTTTTTCTCCTCCAGTTGTGATAATCAAAGTAGCACGACATCTTGTAATAAAGAGGCTTTGTACACGGATCTCCTGTCTGGGATGAGTTAAGTTTGTAACTAAGCCAAAACTAACCCTGCGAGAGGAAGGCAAAAGACAGTAAGTCCATTTTTGTTGTTGTTGTAAAAAGCGAGATTTCCATTGTAATACAATGAAAGTCTCGCTTTCCACAAAAAAAAAAAGGACTTACCGTCTTTTCTGTCACGTCTAACTAACGTTCTGAGGCCAGTTGCATGGGTGAGCTTAGTCCTGCTCCAGGCACTAAGCAGGGTGCCGCTATAGCGGAACACCTTACTTAGTGTCTGGTGCAGGAACACGTTCACTCATGCAACTAGCCCGAGGTTTACAGGAAACCCACTTTGGCACGCATAAACATTCACAATCTTACTGTTCAACATGTACACCCATCGTGCAGTGTCTGCACTTCAATGTCAGTATTCATGTGAAAATGATGGCAGAGCAACTTGACAGGTACTTGAAAATGTCGCTGAGATCGATAGATCAATTACTGCGTTTCGTGGTCAGCTCAGTTTATGATGAGCGGATCAGGATGCGTGATTAATCGTTCAAACTAGTGCTTGTGGACATTTACTACGAGCTTAGCATCGAAAGAGTGTATTACTAAATCAGTTAAGGCGTTTGGCCCGGGGCCGTTAATTTGATCACACTGAGCTTTTCTTGTCTATAATCTATATTTAACTCATTCAGCCCGACGGCCGTATTTCCCAAATTTTGGAGGCGTCATCTAATGACTGTGAACCAGTTCCAGGAGATGGATCGACCATGATAATTCAAGGGCAGTGCCAGATTAGCTTGGCGCAGACAGGCGTCAAGCTAATCTGGCACTACCCTTGAATTATCATGGTCGACCCATCTCCTGCTGAAGTGCCAGGGCTGAATAGTTAAATCATTCTGAAAATATGAACTCGAGTAAGAGTTGTATACAGATTTCTAAAGGTCGACTGACATCCCAGTAGCAAACAGTCTTCGGGCTCACGACGGCCGCATTGGGCCCACGCACAGCCGTGCGCGGGGTCACTGCGGCCGTCGTGGGTTCGAGGACCATTGCTTACTGGTCACGTACCCTTAGCGGGAGTTTGCCAAAGGGATACAACTCAGTTATATGGGCAGATATAACAGGTTTCCTTTTAGCAGTCGTCTCCCTCTGTGTTGAAGCCATCAAATAATGAGGAATTCTGTCTCGGCATTGGCCGATCTCGAGATCGCACATAGACTGTATGCGAACCGTCTTCGGGCCCACGACGGCCGCAGACACACTCGGTTTTCGAAATACTCATACAGACACCTGTATTCAGCTCTCGTATACTATTGTAGACGTTTTTGTTTATATTTTTAAAAAAACATCTTATTTTAAGTAATGGGGGCTATCAAAGCTCGTTGTCTTCTCTTCCTCGGGAAAAAGCAGATAGTATAAAAAAAAAAAAATCATATTTGAAGCATTTTCGGGAAACTCTTACCTAATCATTAACAAATGTGCAATTTCAGAAAGCACAAATCTAAAGTATATAATACCAAGAGATTACAAATGATAATTCCACATTTACATAACATTATCACAGGATGTTTTTGTTATGTGTGTTTGCATGCGTGTGCGTAGATTAATTTTAAATTCGTTTAAAGGTCGTGAGATTCTGCATACATACATTTTTGTAACGCGCTTAGAGTCCACTGCTCCTGGAGATTCAGCGCGATATAAATGATATTATTATTATTATTATTATTATTATTATTATTATTATTATTATTATTATTATTATTATTATTATTTACTGGTGACTTGTGCCCTGTTTGCAAATCTCAAGTTGGGTATTTTTTAAATTTTATTTTATTTTATTTATTTTTTTATTATTGTTATTTTTTTAATTTAATTTTATTTATTTTATTTCATTTTTATTTTGTAATTTAATTTAATTTAATTTATTATTTTATTTTACCGTATTTAATTTATTTTCGAAATTGAATTAAATTATTTTAATGTATTTTATTCTAATTAAAAAATGTTTTGTTTTTATTTTATTTTGTTAGCAACTGCGGGGGTTCATGAAGATTTGCCTCTTGCATTTGGATAGTGTTAATAGAGGTCAATAATAATGTTACCAACAACAACAACAGCAACAACAACAGTAATAATAATAATCATCATCATCATCATCATCATCATCATCATCATACAATTCGTATTCTCATTGTATTATAAAATTATTCAGATTTACTCACCTGGTTTGTCTGAACTTGTAACTCTGTTTACAGTTTCTCTTGAGTGAATGGTGACACCTCAGTCGGTCTAAACAACCGCAGCATTCAGCTTCTGTATTTGCTTCTGTTTGTTACACGTGTAGTATTATCTGTGTGGTCTGCGTCCAGTCTATTGTTTTTGGCGCATACGACACCTTCAATCTCTGTCAAAGTGAGGACAGTCGTACGTTGAGCCCGACATAATGCTGCCGTATATCAGGGCATCAATACGAGGAATAGATAGTGCCTATTTTGATCAACAAGAGGCATAGCCGATTCTCGTGTGCCCCTGTTTCAGCACACGAGAATCTATGTCTCTTGCAGATGGAAAGGTGTGGATGAAGGCAGGGACTGTCGGAAAACTATGCGCAGGTAGATGTGCAGACACCGCCTTGCATCGAGAGTGACTTGTGCCTTGGGTGATTAGCTTCCTGGTTATGCCTGACAGGTACCTGGGCATGTGTGTCGTAGAGATATGTAGTGCAGTGACGAGTCAGTAATTGTGGTCAGCTAAACTTACAGGCAAGCTAGCAGACTGACAGACAAACAAAGAGACAAGCAAGCAGGCTGACAGTCTGGCAGACAGACAGACTCTTCTGCGTTCGGCGTCTTCATAATTATGAACTTATTTATTGAACGGCCGGCCGCGAACAGCCTTCCTAGCCATTCAGTTGAAACTGGCTATATAATTATTCATCAATTTAGCCATCGAACCAGTCAGCGCCTATAACCATCCATCAAACAAATCAGGCACCAAGCATACAGTCTATGTGCCGGCGATCGCGAGATCCGGCCGCCAATGCCTAACCATAACTCCTCTTTATTTGCTGGCTTTAACACAGAGGGAGACAACTTCTAAAAGTTAACCTGTTATATCTGACCATATAACTGAGTTGTTTCCCTTTGGCAAACTCTCATCGCTACTGACGGGTACGTGACCAGTAAGCAAAGGTCCTCGGCGGCTGTGCGCGGACCCACTGCGGCTGCAGTGGGCCCGAAGACGGTTTGCTACTGGGGCGTCTGCCGACCTTTAGAAGTCTATATACAACTCTTTTGGTACAGACGCATTTAGCAGGATGGTTTGCATGCTCATCGTTGAAAAAGCTCAGTTTGATACAAACGTTTTACAAAAATGGACTTCCTGTCTCAGTTTTGTCATCCTCTGGCAGGGTTAGCCTGGGCTTAGTTACATACTCAACTCTCAACTCATCCCAGACAGGAGATCCGTTTACGAAACCTCTTTATTAAAAGATGTCATGCTACTTCGATAACACAACTAGAAAGTTTTTTTTTTTTTTTTTTTTTTTTTTTTTTTTTTTTTTTTAAATAAACGAGAGTTGGTGTGTAGCGTTACATTATTTTTCGGTCACTGAGATCCCATTAAAATTTTTTACAACATGACAAACTACAACAGCTATTAGCGCGAAGCTGTCGTTAGCTGACAACTCCAAAATTTGGGAAATCCCGCCGTTCGAGACAGGAGAGTTGTGTGTTGAAAACTCCTTCTTGCAAGCTGACATATTACTTTAACACACCCCCGGCCCCCCCCCCTCCCCCCTACACACACACACAAAAAAAAAAAAAAAAAAAAAAAAAAATCAGCAAAAAACTAGAAGAGTGTTGGGTGTGGTGTTGCATCCTTGTGTCTAAATTGTGTGCATTTAACCTCCTCATTTCTCTGCCAGCTCTCAAAATTGTGTTTTGCAAGTTGTAATCGTAAATAAAACGCCAAACAACTCCACCCATCCAAGGAAGACGAATACAAAATGGAGCCAGCAAGTGCCAATGAACCTCACGCCCTAGGCATAGAACCTCATGAACCCCCGCACCTGCTCATGAGGTTCTATGCCTCTTGCACTTGACCTGCGCATGCCTTACAGAGTTCGGCACTGAAGTGTTTAATACGTAAACACTCAGCTTATCGACCCGTTTACAGTTGTTCTGATTTACTGTGTGTAGGCTGCACAACAGAGCTCGTGCACTCAATAGTTAACCCCTTGACTGCCAGTGGACGCAAATTTTGTTTCTGAAATCTGTGAATTCAACGCCAAAGAGCCAAAGCTGTTGCAATAAACGAAGATACAAAGCGGCGGGTGTTAGCAAGAGGCATAGATTCTCGTGAGATCCCAGCAATTGCGGGGGAGGGGTGGGTGTGGGCTTATGAGGATCTATGCCTCTTGCAGTTGGAACATGTTCACTTATTCTCGGCAGTGAAGGGGTTAAAGTCTACGGTGGTCCACTTGATGTGAAGAGGTTGGGCCCCGCCAGCAATAAAGCCAACGCGATGTTTAGCACCTTACAGCTGATAAAGCGAGGTAGGGGAGTAGAGCGCCCAAAGCTACAATTTCAGTCTGCAATTGATATAGATCCTCATGAGCCCCTGCGTCCGCAGGGGCGCCTGGGGATCTATTTCACTTGCTTGTAGAAGGGTCTAGCTTTCCAGTCTGCAGCATCTCTGCCTGTCGGAGGGATTTTCAGACGTATGGAGATTTTGGTGTCGAAAGTGCACACTCTTTGGGGTAGGCTGCTTGTGATCTGTGCAGTTTACGAAGCCTTTATGCAGACACCGTACACGTGGATCCTAATGAAACTAGCAAACTAAACCATTAAATAATATACCGTGTCCAACAAACGTTGCATAAACAAACAAACAAAAGAAAGAAACAAACAAACAAAGAAGGGTTGGCATCAGCCAACCAACCAACCAACCCTGAAATCCACCCACCCAACAAACCAAACAACCAACAAACAAACGAACAAACCAACCAGACAGCCAGTCAGCAAACCAGCCAACCAATTTAGACCATCACGCACGTTTGAACTGTTGTTCTTTATTGTGAATGGCGTTCTTCCACAACTGATGAGACGTTCTGACATAAACATAATGTCACTCCCCCTCTAGGCAAACTTGGTGAGGATTCTGTTAATCCAGTGTGTGAAGGACGTGGTACGGGCGTAGACTACTGGGTTTCCGGCCACGTTCATCCGTACCCCCACGATACGGCACCCGCGTGGACCCACTGGCCGTTACACTGACAAATGAGCGGGCCGCCAGGATCACCCTGAAATAATGGCGTGTATTTGAAACCTTCACTGCCAGTGGATGCACACTGTGTTTTGGAAATCATCGTCAATTCAACGTCAAAGACCTCCAGGCGTCAGAAGAACATCAATATAAACAGCTTTCGACTTATGAGCCCCTGCAATGATTGCGGGGGCTCATGAGGACCTATTTTGCCACCACCCTTGAACTATCATAGTCGACCTTCCTGTTGTTGTGTGTCATCGTAGACTACCGTTGGCCGGAAAACTCACTCATGCTGCTGGCCCCAGCACAATATACAAAGAAAGAATGATGACTAACCTGGCACGAATCTTTACCTACCTCGTCCTCCTCAGCACACAACATGCAGTCCATAAGCTAGCCTGGTCTATCGTGCACCCACACCCCCCCCCCCCCCACCCCCAGTACTCAATAAGATGGTTTTAAAATGTACCTTGGTATGTCCTGAGATGTTTAAGCCATGTTCCCCGAAAATCCTTACGAACAAAATCATTAGGAACACACCAGAGATAGGCCTATAGCCGACGGCGCAAGGGTACCCCCATTCACGCTCTTCGCACATGCTAAAATGCGATTGAGAAATATTTTCCTCTAAATAAATCAGAATTCACTCCAGAAGCCCAAGTCAGGCAATATTATGTTGAGGCACACTTCCTAAATCCTCTGCAAAAAATAGAATGAAAAAATATTGAATCTCTGGCTCACAAAGAAGGTATTTGTGCACCCAGTAAACGGCCATTTCCGCAAAATCGCAAAAAAAGACAAAAATAATGTGTCAGATGCCTTCAGACATTTTCTATAGCACTGACAGTCCATTTTAAGGCTTACATCATTAACACCGGATATCATAATTATTATAAACGTAACTAGGTGATGCTGTGATCACTGTGAGAGCCGCAGTGGTTGATTTTGTATCGCTACCCCCAAGTTTTATAAATACACAAAATTAATTAAAATTTTGTACTAAAGTTATTCCATTTCATTTTGACCTCTCTTTACCTATTAAGTTTCAATAATGTGAGAATATAGTGCAAGAAAATAAGGAAAGTCGGCATCCTTTACGGTACGTTCGCGGCGAATGAGAGCTTTTTCCCAATTAAAATTGCGGAATTAGGAAACGTACGTTGTTTCCGATGCCCTCAGAAATTGTGTAATCAACTGATAGGTCTTTTTTTTAAGGTTTTATTGGTTAGGATAGAGTACCACAGTTACTCCCAACCTGATTGTATGATGCTGTGATGCATTTAGGGGCCACAGTGGCTAAATATGCTGCCCTACCCCCATTTTACCAGTACGCAATTGAACGCAAAATGATCATAACAATTGCTTATGTCATACTCCTCTCTTTAAATATTTTTGTTGCCAGTTTTCTTAACAAAATATGCATATTGAGCATAAAATTTGTGATCATTTCATTAATTTCAATGTGACCCATGAATTTAATTGTAATTATTTTTTAGTTAAGACATGTTTAACAGGGGCTGCCGCTGAAGCTTCTATCTGCACATTCTGCAGTTTTGTCAAACTTGGGGAAGCTGTACCTCATGGAGATGTGTCTGATGCTGTTTTTGGTCTGCATTAATGACCTCCGTCCAACAGTACCAAGGTTCATCTCGAACATCCTCCATGCGGATGACTTTGCAGTGTGGAGCGCAGCAGAACATAAAAAATAGCATCCTGCAGAATCCAGGATGCTGCCAATAGAGCCAGCAGCTGGAATGAAAGATGGCCACTAAAACTGAGCTAAAACATCTCTTTCAACCAGATGGAAGAGGTCACCTTGAAACTGGAGACCATCCAGTACCAAAGACAGACAGGCCAACTTTACTGGCAATAAATAAATTATTGGATTCACGTGGAGGCCTCACATCAAAAGCCATGGAAGCTAGAGCTGCGGAAAAAGTCTCTGATGAAGAAACTGGTGGGGACCACATTGGCGCAAATTACAGCATCTTGGCGCAAGCAAACACCTGCTCGGTCAGACCAGTAGTGCGGTACCAATATACATCGACAACATGAAACACTGCCTGCAAAACCCAAAAAGCCAGGCTTGACAAGATGCAGAACATGGGTCATTTTTATGATGCAGTGACATTCTTAGAGCCATCTGGAGCACCCCAATTTAGGAAATGGAGAACATTGGAGCCACTGGAACGCAGAACAGCACACACGATGAAGAGACTTGCTAAACACCGACAGCATGGGATACTACAGGAGCATAACAAGAACCGTCAGAAACGCCCAAGTCTGAACCGCCAACTGAAGGTCCTGCAAAGGGCTAAACCTGATGTCTTGAAACCAAGCCCAAAGATGTGTGAAGAGCTCCCTTCAGATACCTGGACATTTCGAAAGAGCCTTCTAGACAACATAAACAATGTTCTAGGACTCTTTGCCAAAGGTCGCAGCACTGCACAAAGCCAACTCGCTGGAGATTATGCACAAGCGCTACCCTCACAGCAGCTGTGGTACCGCATAAGACGCCGTGCGGAATGAAGGAAGTGGCGTGCACATCTGTTGTGCAGACCACACTACTACCTCCCTCTCCTTACCAGCTGGCGGCAGCAGCTCGAACTATCGTACAGATCTGCAGGTGCTCAACACAGCAGCGGAGCACTAACTAGGGAAAAGCAGCAGCTTGATCCACTGATCTTACCAGGAAGCTTCAAGATAGACTGGATGCCTTGTCCACAAAATAGTGCTGCAGTGGATTCCAGTGCATTTTGGAGTAGCTGGGAATGGAGAGGCTGACAGCCTGGCCAAAGCAGACGCCAGACTACCTCAAGATCACAACCTCCTATAAAGAAACCAAGACACTACAGCAACAAAGTGATTGGCAACAGCAGAATGGCGGCTGCAGCCCGTGGGCAGACGACATCAACAAGCTGAACAGGGAGAGTCAGGCCTCCATCTTTGATCTACGCACTGATTACTCTGGACAGGGTCCGTACAGAAAGCAGGGACTATAAACTTTTCATAACGTTTCACAAACCCAAACTGAAGCCTGAAGGTTTACACACTTTAAATTAATTAGATCACTCTGTATCAGCAGCTCATTTGAAGCTTTCGTGCCTAATGCATGAAGAGATACCAAAATAAAAGAACGCTTAGCGAATGGCGGAGCTTGGTAAAAACATAAACCACCCATCATAATGTGCGGCAGAACGGCCATGCAGTCACTTTATGATCAGAGCTAAATATAGATCACTTGCAACAAGCGTCATCATGATCGTTCGCAATGGAATAGTCACAAATTGGGGGAGAAAAAAAAAAGAAAGAAAAAAGAAGTAGAAAAAAGTATGCCAGCACTTTGCCATTTTTTTTTAACAAACTTTCACAGACTTTAAGGAAAAAGACTGAAATTGGCAGACTTTCCAGGGCCCTGAAAAAGCCTTGTTATTTTTTTAACAACTTTCACAAATGTTCAAAGACCCTTTCAGACCCTGCTGGACTCACCTCTTGAGACTGGGTCATGCAGAAACAGCCCTACGCGAGTTTGGCGTAGAAAATCAGTCTACTTAGTACATTCTCCAAACATGTCCATACAGAGAAGCGTTCCGCTGGCAGTTCTGACCAGAAGAGAGACCTCTGAAAACATGCTGCCGAGCTCTTGACAGCTTACTTATTGGCAGCCAGAACAATATAAGATTTAAAGACGGCCATCAAAAAATTGAACGTTGCAGAAGAAGGTGGAAGTGGTGATCTCGTGGTGGACATGTGGAAACTAAGTACTTTGATAACATTGTTTTGGTTGTTACGCATATTTATATTTACACATTTCTAGACGAAAATAAATGAAAGGAAAGGGGGAGACCTTACTACACCCGCCTTACGCTAGGTAAAATATCACCTAAAAGACCAGCCAGTTAAAAATAGTTACAATTAAATTGATGGGTCACATTGAAATTAATAAAATGATCACAAACGTTTATGCTCAATATGCATACTTTTTTTAAAAGAAAACTGGCAACAAAAAAAATATTTAAACAGAGGAGTATGACGTAAGCAATTTTTATGATCATTTTGCGTTCCTTTGAGTACGGGTAAAATGGGGCTAGGGCAGCAAATTCAGTCACTGTGCCTTTAAATGCATCACAGCATCATAAAATCAGATTGGGAGTAACTGTGGTACTCTATCATAACCAATAAAACCTAACAAAGACCTATGAGTTGTATACAAAATTTATGAGGGCATCGGAAACAACATACATTTCCCAATTCTGCAATTTTAAATGGGAAAAAGCTATCATTCACCTCGAACGTACCGTAAAGGATGCCGACTTTCATTATTTTCTTGCACTTTATGCTCACATTATTGAAAATTAATAGGTAAAGAGAGGTCAAAATGAAATGGAATAACTTTAGAAATTTGTTTAAAAATTAATTTTGTGTATTTTAAAAACTTGGGGGTAGGGATACAAAATCAACCACTGTGGCTCTCACAGTAATCACAGCATCATATAGTTAAGTTTATAATAATTGTAGCATCCTGTGTTAATGACGTAAGCCTTAAAATAGACTGTCAGTGCTATAGAAAAGGTCTGAAGGCATCTGACACATTATTTTTGTCTTTTTTGTGATTTTGCGGAAATGGCCGTTTACTGGGTGCACAAATATCTTCACTGTGAGCCAGAGATTCAATATTTTTTCATTCTGTTTTTTTGCAGAGGATGCAGAAGGTGTGCCTTCACATAATATTGCTGATTTGGGCTTCCGGAATGAATTCGGATTTATTTAGAGAGAAATGTTTCTCAAACTTTAGCATGTGCGAAGAGCGTGAATGGGGGTACCCTTACGCCATCGGCTATATCTCTGGTGTGTTCCTAAGGATTTTCGGGGAACATGGCTTAAACATCTCAGGACATACTAAGGTACATTTTGAAACCTATCTTAATGAGTACTGTGGGGGGGGGGGGGGGGTGCACGGTAGACCTGGCTAGCTTATGGACTAATGGTTGGGACGATTTCGTCAGGGTAGGCCTGTTTGCACTGGCTGTTGCTGATGGCAGTTAACCTAACCTCTTGCAACACATCAGAGGCGTGTTCTCTTGTTGAAACAGAAAGTTAGTTATTAGTTAATTTTATGCCGAACAGGCGATTAAGGCCATCTCACGGCGGAGAAATAGGCGTGAGTTAGACACACAGACCCATGTACAGTAATGTAAGCAAACCAGTTCAGTTCGGTCAAGACTGGATGTCTGCGATCGGAAAGGCCAATGCGCGCCTATCCCACCCAGCAGAAGTCTTCCCAGAATCTCTTTCGATATTGTGCCAGTATTGTTCTAGTTCAGTATGGAACTTTCAAGTCCTTTCAGCCTCCGATGCCTTTCTCTACTCCTCTGGTATCTAACCACACACACACACACACACACACACACACACACACACACACACACACACACACGCACGCACGCACGCACGCACGCACGCACGCACGCACGCACGCACGCACGCACGCACGCACGCACGCACGCACGCACGCACGCACGCACGCACGCACGCACGCACGCACGCACGCACGCACGCACGCACGCACGCACGCACGCACGCACGCACGCACGCACGCACGCACGCACGCACGCACGCACGCACGCACGCACGCACGCACGCACGCACGCACGCACGCACGCACGCACGCACGCACGCACGCACGCACGCACGCACGCACGCACGCACACACCCAAAACAAAACAGCAGATGATTAAAGAAAACTAAACTAAACTATAATAATAATAATGATAATCAGAGGATAATAATGATGATGATGATTGATGATGATGATTGATGACGATGATTGATGATGATGATTGATGATGATGATGATTGATAATGATGATGATTGATGATGATTGATGATGATGATAATAATAATAATGAGTATTTATATAGCGCTTACTCTTAATCAAAAGCTCTAAGCGCTTTACAATCTGTACACACAAATAAAAATACAATGACATATGCACATAACAAACAAAACACAATACCCGAACACACCACTTTTACAAAGAATTAAACAACAATGCTTACATAATATGTTCTAATTAACATTCAATCTAAACAAGTCAAACTAAACTGAATACCAAGCGCAGCGGAGAAACAAGATGAGGATTTTATCCCAAAGTCTAACGTATTGTTTGGAGCTCACGTGCGTATATTTTTGAGGAACATTCAGAGTTGTTCATATTTTTAGGCTTATTATGTTGATCCATTTCCCTCCTCTCTAAGCCAACCTGTGATCAACACACGTCGGCACATAAATAAAAAGGACACACGGAGCTTCCCGCCGTTAGTACTAACGCTCTGTGGGCTCGTGAAGTGACAGAAATCAATCTCCTTCTACTCTAAACCACCCTCTGATCCACACACACTGGCACAGAGACATAAGGACGGACACACGGCGATTCCCGTCATTCATAAGCTCTGTGGTATGGCGTAGCATAGCTATTCTGAAGAAGAATGATATCACGAGCAGCGAAATGACGTCACTTCAAGCTTCACGTCATAGCGTCATTAGTCCCATGACGCTGTGTTTATAGTGACGACTGGATATTACACGTCCCTCATCGCAGTAATAACATTTGACGTATTAGAGTATGAACTTTGCAATTTTCTTGCTGATTTTCACGCGTAGGGATTTGTAACGCACGCAGACTTGCCCCCCAGTCGTACGTACAGACTCTCGCACAACAGACGCATACACCACCACTGACTCAGACGGGCGCATTCACGCGGTAAAACACAACTCACGGGCTTCCTTTCTAACGTAAACCTTTATACAATATACACAAGGAAAACGCTCAAAAGATTATCACTCTATTTACACCCCACCTTCCCAACTACCAGCATCTCAACATCACATCCACATACACACTATCAATGCCAGGCTAGGAAGTAGTATCTCACACTCCAGCCTGTTTGGTGTTCTCGCATGGTTACGTTCAGTCCTTTTACGTCTAGGCGTGCCAGTCCTTTGTTGTACGCCCCGAGTCGTCCCGTCTCTCGTTCCGTGGACGTCCTCGTAGCTCGTAAGGTATAGCGCAGTACTCGCTGTGACCCGGCTGTCTCGGCATCGGTCGCTCACTCCCTGAGTGAAGAGATGGAGAGATGACCTCGCATTAGGTCCCTGGTAACTGACGTCTCGGCGTCCGTCGCTCCACTCTCGACAAGCACTCTGAATTCTAGGTTTCAGAGTCTTGGAATACGGGCTAAGGTATCTCACACACGTCTGTCCTCACTGACAGTAAAGCCCCGTACTAACTTATTTCGACCTCTGACAGATTTCGCCTACAACTCACTAAAACTCCCCCGTGCTAATCATGTCTTACAGATTCCAAGTGGCCCACGTGCCACCACGGACTATTGTCACAAATAAACCGCTGACAACTACTGTACCGTACTAAACCTACTGTGTGAACCATATGCGTGAGCATAGAGTTTCATCACAGGCTTACAGGTCACAATTTTGACCTAATCCTACCCCAGGGCCGGGACAAACAGCAGCCTTATGCAAATACTGTTTATGAAAAATGGGGTAAATAATGAGAAGATAGTTTTTCGTAAAAGACAAATTAAAATTATGTTTGCTGTTTTACAAATGACTCCGAAAAAGTGGTGCAGAAAACTGTCTGATTTTCACACCTAGAGCATACAGGTCACCATTGACCTAATCGTACCCGACAGCCGAGACAAATTGTAGGTTTATATAAATACCGTATACGAAAAATTATGCAATTATTAATGAGAAGAATGGGTTTTTTTCGTTAAAAAAAATTAAATTGTTTTAAGATTAACCCATATAATTCGTAAAATTAATCCTCAGAACGTGAAACATATATTTTTAAAAAATATTATCACTCAACAAGTTCTAATGGTACAATGCTGGTTAACGAATACATTTAATATCTCCCTTTTATCTAGCTATATGCAAAATATCTAGTAAAAATAAGAGAAATTACGTACTCCAGTGTGAATGAACCGATTTTTGTGAAAGGGCCATTTTCTCGCCAATGAGCATCTTAATCAAAACATCGAAAAAAAGGTCTCGAGATAATTTTTTTAGGGACAATATCCTAAAATTTTAAGCTTTTCCGTCATGAAACGCGGGCACTAGTCGCTATCACACATACACACACACACACACACACACACACACACACACACACACACACACACACACACACACACACACACACACACACACACACACACACACACACACACACACACACACACACACACACACACACACACACACACACACACACACACACACACACACACACACACACACACACACACACACACACACACACACACACCACACACACACACACACACACACACACACACACACACACACACACACACACACACACACACACACACACACACACACACACACACACACACACACACACACACACACACACACACACACACACACACACACACACACACACACACACACACACACACACACACACACACACACACACACACACACACACACACACACACACACACACACACACACACACACACACACACACACACACACACACACACACACACACACACACACACACACACACACACACACACACACACACACACACACACACACACACACACACACACACACACACACACACACACAC
Organism: Semisulcospira habei; assembly: GCA_036245525.1. NCBI lineage: Eukaryota > Metazoa > Mollusca > Gastropoda > Semisulcospiridae > Semisulcospira > Semisulcospira habei. The sequence goes on from BTPG01000008.1 coordinate 49,024,121, forward strand.
ACACACACACACACACACACACACACACACACACACACAACACACACACACACACACACACACACACACACACACACACACACACACACACACACACACACACACACACACACACACACACACACACACACACACACACACACACACACACACACACACACACACACACACACACACACACACACACACACACACACACACACACACACACACGGGGACAAAAGCGTCAGAGTGGGTTACCTACCATTTTATGTCAAAATGGGTTCCCATATTTCTATTTATTCTAGGGCTCTGGAATTGATGCGAATGTTTAGAACTCACCTTATAACTAAGCTCTAAAAGTCAACTCATACTGTGCATGCATGTGTCAAGTTACTTTTCGATCACTGACAATCACACATGTCAGAAAAAAAGAAACAAAATCGCGTGGCAGATTGACCTTGTAATGGTGTTATTGAACGAATTCCTTTCATTGAAGAAAAAAGCTTTTGTTAAAATCGTGGGGTTCTATTATCATTTACTACAAGACTCAACGGTCAGAGAGGAAGACATGGACCGAGCCACGGCTGAAGCAGACGCCTTATTTTTTTGGGCCAAACGGGTATCGGGGATTGGAGGCATCTCTCAGTTAAATAACTGCACTGAACAAGTACATTTGGGCGTGCTCTTAACTAAGAAATATTGCATAAAGTACCTCTGCAGACGTGAAGAATGGCCAGCGAGGGGACGAAAGACGTTTTAGGAAGGGCAAGGGAAACAACTCCGTTCATCGGTGTTGGGCTAACCAATCAGCGATCATCAAGTTGATCTGAAAACACTCGCTTCCGTGTCAACACACAGGCCCAGGGCGTCGCAAAAACACAACATGAAGTAAATCTGGGGAAATGGGGACATCCTATTTTGATATTTTTTCCTGACCTTTGAATGAAAGATAATGCAGAAACAACCCGCAGAAAAAATGGGTGCCTGACTTGGTCACCCAGAATTTTACAGACACCCATTTTGCATAAGGATGGTAAAGAAAGTCACCCATTTCAGTGGTTTCGTGTACGCACACACACACACACACACACACACACACACACACACACACACACACACACACACACACACACACACACACAGACACACAGACACACAGACAGACAGACAGACAGACAGACAGACAGGCAGGCAGGCAGGCAGGCAGGCAGGCAGGCAGGCAGGCACGCGCACGCGCACGCGCACGCGCACGCGCACGCGCACACACACAAAATATACACATACGGCGCTTTGGGGGCCAAAAAGACGTTTTCTAGCAAGGTTCGCGTAGCTATACGTGACATCATTTTTATCTTGTTACTTCTTTGCCAAAATTTCTGCCCCGCACACCTAAAACGTGATGTGTATGCTCCGGAATGCGCTCCGACCAGCCCCATTTCAAAGTCTACCATATTTTCAATACGGTAGACAAAAAGTGATGAAAAATTGCTAAAGAGGACAATGTACTATAATTATGTCAGAGTGCCCCTTCCAGAAACCGGACCATAGGCACATTCGAGCCGCGGACAGCACAGCGAACGGATCTCGCTCTCCAACAGCCATCAAGCAAAGACAAGGACGAAGGCCCAGAACAGAACAAGACAGAGCCCGGCGTACGGACCCCCGCGCTGCGCTATCCAACCCACTGCACAGCCACCTACGAATACGGACCACCGCAGACATGTTGGCCCGCAGAAGCAGACGCCAACCCGCCCTTATCAGGGCGACGGCACAGAGCCACAACGACCAACAAGGCACAGCCTCGCCACCCGCCCGGACGCGACTCCAAGATATACCAGACTTCCGAGCACCAAGAATAGGGGAAGACCCTTTCGCCTACGCCAAGGAATTGACCAACCATTACAACGGTTACCTTCACCCACCAGTCCAACAGACCGGGCGCTTTGCCCAGGAACTATCGGTCCACTACGAGACCCACCCACCCAGAAAGCTACGCTGAAACCTACCACACACCAGAGACGGAAATCGAGCCCCCGTCGGAATCAGACTCCGAAACGGACTTCTTACCACCCTCCCCGGAGATACACATCCCAGAACATCTGACACAGGAGAGGGAGTGGTCCAAAAGGGAGAGAAAAGTACGTCTAGGCGCCATGAATCTCGACGGCCTCGTTCGACTGCTAACAACCGCAGCACCAGCCATCCTCTCAATCCAGGGTGACAACCATCAAAGGGCACTAGTCACCACCCGGTGGCTTTTCGAAACAATGAGAGCCCTAAAGGATTTCCAGCCGCCAAAAACCACAGCATGGGATGCCAAGGAGCCCCCATGACTAAGGAAGCGGAAACCCAACCCAACCCACCACCAATGACCAAGTCAACCGGGAGCCTAGCCTCCCCAGCCATAAAGACCCAAGGAACAGGCACCCCCGCTACCACAACAAGGGATACGGGGTGCGCCACCCAACCAACACAAACCCAAGACGCCAACACCGCAACGTCCCAGACCTTGACTGACACAGGCACGAGCCCTGATCCCCCACCGCCAGCCAACAAACCAGCCAACGCCGCCACGCGGCAGCGAAGAAGACCACCCAAACGCTTCAGGACCCAGCAACGCCCGGCACTACTCGCCACACCGCCACCCCACCTTCGTCTACCTCCACACCACCGCCACCCACCCCACCCAGCCCAGCCCAGCGCCCGACTCCTCGGCCTAGAATCCACTGGCCACCACCACCGTCACCCAACCTCCCCAGACCCTACTACAGCCAGCAACGGTTCTACCGGCCACCACCACCCCCGCCACCACTTCTACAAGAGATGCTAGAGTGGCTGGCATTTCAACTCCCCCCAGCTTGGCACCGCAGCAACGGTTAACCGGCCACAACACCCGCCTCCCCCACCACCACCCGCCCGGCCCCGGCAACACCACCAGCCGCTGCGCGACGGAGCGACAGACAGTCAGATGACCCCTCCCCCCCAACCCCACTGGCCCACCACCCCCCCCCCCCTGGACGAAATCAGCGAGAGCTGGAAGTCCCCATCCCGTTAAAATTAGCACTAGCACTAGCATCCAGAAACCCTGCACTTGTCGCCGGAGACTGGACAGGACTTGTTGGTGTTGATGGCGATGACAGAAACTTTGGCCTACGACAGGTCCAGTGGCGTCGACAGCATCAACAACGCCACGTCATTGTTGGCTGAACTACCTTGTGGAAAAAATCAAAGAATAAACTACTTTATAACGTAATGAAAACAACACCCACATCATAGTGGTAAATCGTTAGCTAATGTGGCGTTCCTTTGTCAGTGTTGCCATATCCCTTTTTTACTCTTTGGCTGTCGGTATCAGCTTTTGTCGCGATGATTTCTGCAGGAATCATCACAAGCAAACCCGCTACCGACAGTCAAATGATTAAATGAAAAAATAAATTATTATCATTTTTTAGATACTTTTAATGTTTTACCTCTATTTCAGTGATTTAGAAATATACGTGTATTTTCCTTCTGTGTACAAGAAAGTAAGTAATAATATGTGTAACTATTACGCAAAGGGGAGACCTTACTAGACCCGCCTTATGCTAGGTAAAATATCACCTAAAAGACCAGCCAGTTAAAAATAGTTACAATTAAATTGATGGGTCACATTGAAATTAGAGAAATGATCAGACATTTTTATGCTCAGTATGCATCTGATTGAAAGAGATGGTCTAGCTCAGTTTGAGTGGCCATCTTTCAGTCCAGCTGCTGACTCTATTGGCAGCATCCTGGATTCTGCAGGATGCTATCTCTTTGAGTTACACCTTCCCCGAGTTTGACAAGACTGCTGAATGTGCAGACGGTAGAAGCTTCAGCAGCAGCTCCTGTTTACAGACGTTTCGCCCCTTTTTATGTGTGTTACGACTGTGTTTGTGTTGTCCTGTGAGAGCATGCATGTGTTAATCGTAGAAAACGATCAGATATTTATTTGAGCTATCATGGTTACGTGTCACGTACCTATTCAGTGAGATTCTTTATCGTTCGTGCATTATAGCGGATTTGGCTTTGTTATGATACGCTAATTTTAGTCCGGAAGCTTCTAGAAAAGTCGCACGGAACCTGACATACTTTCTCTGCGGAAAGAAAGGTCACAAGGCGATACGGTGTCCTTCTAAAGATGTTCCCGGAGGCGACAACATCAGAAGATCCAACCAAGATCGCGGGATAACAGGCAGAAGCAGTACCACGTCTCAACACAGAGCCGCCGCTGTATTGGGGCGGTCCGTGGCGCAGTGGTTAAGGCGCCTGCCACCAATGCTAAAGGTGCGAGGTTCGATTACGGGTTCCGGCGTCGGATTTTTCTCCTCTAGTAAGTGTCACCGTTAATTCGGGCGAACCGTCGGGGGTTCTTTCTCCGGGTACTCCGGCTCTTCCTCCCCCACGACTTTGGTATCAGTTTCAGCCCACTTAATCAAATTTCAAATACAAACGATTTTGAATTTCCAAAAACTACAGTAGCTCGCTTGAGCTTGCCCTTAGCAACACGTGAATGTTCTGTGTTTATGTACTGTGTGTGAGTGAATGCGCGTGATTCACGTGAGCGTGCTTGTTGGGTTCAGTTCGCGGCGGCGCTTTGAGCTGATTTTCAATTGGGATAAAGCGCCTATTTAATGCGCTTATTATTATTATTATTATTAGCCAATGATGTGACGTCATCTAGTGACTTTGAATCTGGAGAAACGCGAGTGACACCGGAGCTGATTGAATCTTTCAAAAAGAATGGACGCATTGTAGCCCATGTAGGAGATGGGGCTACATTCTTACCAGTCTCAAATATCGCGCTATCTGAGAGTGAAGTGCTGAACATGCCGGTGGTGTCAGGATTCGTCGGAAACACACCAGTGAGAGTGCTGAGAGACACCGGTTGTAGTTGCATCATCGTGAGAGAGGACCTAGTAACTGAAGACCAGAAGCTACAGGAGTTGACCATCCTCATTTTGGCCGACGGAACTGTGAGGATTATCCCCCTTGCCAATGTCAGCGTCGACACCCCGTATCTGAGAGGGGAGGTGAAGTTGCTATGCGTAAAGACCCCAGTCTACGATCTTATCATCGGAAACATTGATGGTGCCAGAAACGCAGACGATCCAGATCCAGAGTGGAGACCCGAAACATGTGCTGTCGTCACGAGAAGTCAAGCAAAGAAGAGTCACCAGACCATCCCTCTAAAAGTGGCGGACAACACGGAAGCAGCTGTTGTGAATAGGGACAGGCTGGTGGAGCTGCAGAAAGCCGACCCCACGCTTGACAAGTTCCGAGGTCAGACCGAGCCTGTGACGCAAAATGGAAAAGAGATAACCTTGGAGACCAGAAGAGATATCCTGTACCGGATATTCAACAGCAATGGAGATAAACCTGTGCGTCAAGTAGTAGTTCCTGAACCATTGAGAATGCAGGTGATGAAATTGGCCAATGATTCCATATTGGGAGGACATTTGGGAATCAACAAGACCCTCGATAGGATCCGAGCCGTCTTCTACTGGCCTGATATGGGAGGCGACGTCACCCGATTCTGCCGGTCGTGCGACATATGCCAGAAAACAAGGGAAAGGTGCCCAAGGTTCCTCTAGACAAAATGCCATTGATCGATATGCCTTTTAAACGGGTAGCTGTGGACCTGGTGGGGCCAATATCCCCTCCAAGTGAAGATGGTCATTGCTACATTTTGACCCTGGTGGACTACGCTACACGTTATCCTGAGGCCATACCATTGAAGAAGATCGACACTCCAACAGTGGCAGAGGCGCTCGTCGACATGTTCAGCCGTTTGGGGATTCCTGAGGAGATCCTGAGCGACCTAGGAACTCAGTTCGTATCCGACTGCATGGAGGAAGTCAACCGACTATTGAGCATCCGACACCTTACTACCACCTCTTATCACCCCATGTGTAACGGGTTGGTTGAAAAGTTTAATGGAACATTTGAAGGCTATGCTGAAGAACTATGTGCTGAACAGCCAAGGTTGTGGCATAGATAACTAGGGAAGACGCAGAACAAGGGGAAGCATTACTATGATCGTAAGGCGAAACCTCGACGATTCCAGCCAGGTGACCAAGTATTGGTTCTTCTTCCTATCGACAACAACGAACTCCTGCTGCAGTGGAAGGGACCCTACGTTGTCGACACGGTGGTTGGCATCACCGACTACAGAGTCAAGGTCAACAACAAGGTGAAGACTTACCATGCTAATCTGCTGAAAAAGTATATTGAGAGAGGTCGTCAAGAAAAAACACAACTCGCGGCATCGGTGCGTATTGCTGATGACGAAAGACTAGACGACGAGAACCTGTTTGACCTTAATGAACTCCGCCACAAGGAGGATGTAGAAGACATCCAGTTCGGTCAGAATCTGACCCAGACTCAACGAGAAGAACTGCGCGTCCTGATTCAAGAGTTCAAGCATCGGTTTACACCTGACCCAGGAACAACAGACACCATCCAGCACGAGGTTAATCTGACGACAGATAAGCCAGTTCGCAGCAAACCTTATCGTCTTCCTTATAACACGAGGGAAGAACTGAAAAAGGGTATCAAGGAAATGCTGAGTCTGGAAGTCATCAGGGAGTCCAAGTCACCATATGCGTCCCCAGTTGTCATCGTGAAGAAACCAGATGGATCCAACCGGGTGTGTGTGGACTATCGTAGACTCAATAAACTAACAATCTTCGATCCAGAGCCTATGCCCACAGCGAAAGAACTGTTCCAGAAGGTCAGTGGAGACCGATTCTTCTCCAAAATTGACCTAAGCAAATGGTAATGGCAAATCAAGGTTGCAGAAAAAAGATATCCCCAAGACAGCATTCGTCACACCCGACGGTCATTGGGAGTTCCTGAAGATGCCTTTTGGTATGGTGAACAGTGGTGCCACATTGAAGAGAGGACTGAAAAAGATCCTAGAAGATGTGCAGAATGTGGTCTTTTACTGGGATGACATTTTGATCCATACCAAAACTTGGGGGGATCACATCAAAACCCTCCGAGAACTGCTCCAATGACTGTCAGATGCAAATTTCACCATCCGTCCAAGCAAGTGTATTCTTGAGGCCGACAACATAGACTTCATCGGACACAAATTAAGCTAAGGTTTAAAGGGGCTACACGACGACAACGTGCAGAAGATCAGGGATGCCCCGCGACCTACGACCAAGACGCAAGTTCGCTCATTTATGGGCTTGGCGAACTACTACCGGGAGTTCATACCAAACTTTGCGGCAGTCACAGCACCCCTGACTGATTTGCTGAGAAAAGGGCAACCTAACGTAGTGAAGTGAGAGGAGGCCCAAGAGCGAGCATTCCAGGCAGTTCGAGACATCCTAACCGAGAAGCCTGTTCTACACCTCCCTGACCCGTTGAAAACTTTCTTCCTGAGAACAGACGCCTCCAACGAAGGAGTACTTGCAGTCTTAATGCAAGAGGATAATGGAAAACTCCACCCAGTGAGCTACGCCAGCAAAATGTTGACCAGAGCTAAGAGAAACTACTCGACCATCGAGAAGGAGTGCCTAGCCATCATCTGGGGAGTAAGGCGGTTCGAACTGTACCTTCTGGGTGTGCCATTTGTTCTCCAAACGGACCACTATCTAAACTCTGCAAAGTTTACAAATTCTCGTATTATGAGATGGGTGATGTTCTTGCAGAATTTTGACATTAAACTACAGTATTCTATTTTAACCAATAAAACCTAAAAAAAGACCTGTCAGTTGTATACAAATTTTTTTAGGGCGTCGGAAACAACATACGTTTCCCGATTCGGCAATTTTAAATGGGAAAATGCTATCATTCACCACGAACGTACCGTAAAGGATGCCGACTTTCCTTATTTTCTTGCACTTTATGCTCACATTTTTGAAACTCAATAGGTAAAGAGAGGTTAAAATGAAACGAAATAACTTTAGTAATTTTTGCTAATTAATTTTGTGTATTTTTACAACTTGGGGGTAGGGATACAAAATCAACCACTGTGGCACTCACAATGATCACAGCATCACCTAGTCAAGTTTATAATAATTTTAACATCCTGTTTTAATGATGTAAACCTGAAAATGGACTGCCAGTGCTATAGCAAATGTCTGAAGGCATCTGACACATTATTTTTGTCTTTTCTTGCGATTTCGCGGAAATGGCCGTTTACTGGGTGCACAAATACCTTCACTGTGAGCCAGAGATTCAATATTTTTCATTCTGGTTTTTTGTTGTTGTTGTTGTTGAGGACGCAAATGGTGTGCCTTAACATAATATTGCTGATTTGGGCTTCTGGAATGAATTCTGATTTATTTAGAGGAAAATGTTTCTCAACCTCATTTTAGCATCCGCGAAGAGGGTGAATGGGGGTACCCTTACGCCATCGGCTATATCTCTGGTGTGTTTCTAAGGATTTTAGGGGAACATGGCTTAAACATCTCAGGACATACTAAGGTACACTTTAAAACCCATCTTATTGAGTACTGGGGGGGGGGGGAGTGGGAGGGGGAGGGGGGGCGGTAGACCAAGCTAGGTTATGGACTACTTTCATTAAAAAAAAAATCCCCCCCCCCCCCTCATTGTGCCCAAGGTACGAATGGAGTTACAGTTACATTTCAGGAGACAGATCGATCATGATAGTAGGCGCCAAGCTATTCTGCCACCACCCTTGAACTATCATTGTCGAGTCATATCTTGCTGTGTTGTGTCGCCGGCAGAATGAGTTTAGGGAATTTACCGGTTGATGAGCTAACCTTTGACTGTAGGTAGCGGGTGCTGTCGAGGTGATTTCTACAGGAATCGTATGGACAGAAACCGTTATCGACAGCCAAAGGGTTAAAAATCCTTGTACCAACGCTGTTTAGATGTGGCTGACGTCGGCCGCAGGACATTTTACGTGATGGCGGAGACAAAAGGAATTTGGCCATGCAGCTATACCTGACTAAGCCGTCAGTGTGAGGGACGGCTGAAGGCAGTCTGGGTCAGCAAGAGGCACAGATTCTCATGAGCCCCTTGCTACTGCAGGGGCTCATGAGGATCTGTGCCTCCTGCAGTTGAAAATGACCTGACTGGATTAAGAGAACAAAAGCATGTGTCACCTTGGTGAAACACTGAGATTCGCATGATCGACGAAGGTGAACGGGTTTCTGGTAGGGTGGCTTGGGAAAGCGTAAAGTTAAGCGCAATCCACTGCGCAAGGATGGCCGCTATAGCAGGTCACTCATGCAGGTCTTTTAAAATGAGGACATTTTCGAATACTGGAAAGTGTTCTATTTATTCAACGAGGACTTTTGTACTTAGATAATGCAGGTCGCTGGTAAAGTAGGACATTTTGAAGCGAAATAAGAATAATCTTTGTGTTGTTTGTGTGTTTGTTTGTTTGTTTGTTTTTTGTTTGTTCGTTTATTTATTCGTATTTTTTCTTTCATTCTTTTTTTCAATTCTTTAGTTTCGTTTTCCAGTGTTTTCCAAAAAAACATAAGAATTTTCAAAGCAACAGATACAACCTTGAAAGTACCCCCCCCCCCTCCCTTCCCCGGTCGAAAAGATTACAAAAACAAAGAAAAATGAACGGGAAAGAACAGAAGAAACGAGCAATAAGTGATACAGCATGCTGCCGCCATTTGCAGGAATCTTTCCCTGAGCCAGACACTGCCAACCAACTGCCCCTCTACACTGCAGCAAACACCACCCAACTGCAAGAGGCATAGATCCTCATGCGCGGGGGCTCATGACGATCTATGTCTCTTGCCGACACCGCTTTTGTATCAGTGTTCCTGGGACACTTTGGGGTTGCATTAACTAAGATTTCAAGAAACACAATTTGCGTCCACTGGCAGAGAAGCCGTTAAACAATAAAATACCGCATGGCCCTGAGGCTGACCTGCATTATAGCGAAGTTGCTAGAACGTTTTTTATTTTCTGCAGATGTAACTGAAATGTACATTTGAAAGTACAGCTGTAACATTAAATAAGAGCCAATGTTTTATAGCAGGTTCAAGAATCTTTTTATTTTTTATTTTTTGTTTTGTTCAAAATTCCATTACAGTAAGTGCCATGTTTATGACCTAGTTCAGAAACTTCAAAATTTTCCTCGAATTTGTGTTCCTTCGACTTTTTTTTCTCTCGCCAAAATTTCCTTCACTCTGATATCTTTTCTTTTGAAGTTTTTGCGTTGGGAAAAATGCACATATTTGCGCAATGGTTTAGACGAATATAATGATTTCTCGTGATTTTAATTAGAAACAAATTATTAATAATGTGACTTCTGTTCAAAGACAATACTTTACATTCTTGCATTTTAAAGTACCATTACGCGTAGATTTGAAGACACATTTCAGCACCATTTGTGTTTATTATGCCTTGTCGACACACCTAATGAACGTGAACATCAGTTGGGACACGCAGCAGAAGAACACGCGCAATCGCACTTATTTATTCTGCGCAGCAGTTAGTATGTCAATCTACTTTTAGCTGGTTCTCGTACTTAAAGCGTTGCATTTATAGAACGGGGTGGCGTCATTGTCAGGTTATTTGATACAAAGACAAAGTGTGCTAAACTGGATTGTCCTGTGTCTAAACGAACCAGAACTAGATGTGTGTGTAGCGTTACAGCCGTTTATCTTTGAAAGTTACGGCTATAGTGGGCCTTTAACTCATTCTACACCAGACGCACCACAGCAAGATAAGGATCGACCTTGATAGTTCAAGGGTGATGCCAGAATAGCTTGGCGCCTATGGGCGCCAAGCTATTCTGGCACCCCCCTTGAACTATCATGGTCGATCTGTGTCCTGCACTGCAATGCAGTCTTCAGAGGACAACGTCAAAATGTGGGGATTTCGGTGTTGGGGTAGAATGAGTTAACCAAATGTCTTTGAAATTACAGCATTTTTAAAATTTGAGCGGCGTTACTTTTGAGACCGTTAACCTATTCACTGACGAGAAAAAAGTGCGCATGATGCAATTACAAGAGACATAAAGCTCATGAGTTCCCGCCTCTTGCTGACATCACTTTTATTCCCACGTTTCTGCAACGGATCTCATCGGCGTTGAAAGAACAAAGATTTTAGGAACACAGTGCGCGACTGCTGGAAATGAGGAGGCTGAAATAACATATAAAGGATTCTGCCGTTTTGCATTTTTCACTTGACCTCAATTTTCTTTAGATGTCTCTCGCCTCCTTTCTCAATGCCTGTGCACACTGCGTCGCCAGGAAATGCCAAATGTGCTCTGCGAGAGCGAAAAGACAGTAAATGCATTTTAGTGAAAAGCGAGATGCAGTGAAAATCTCTCTTTTCACAAAAAATGGACTTACGGTCTTTTGCCTTTACGTTGGAGAAGCAGTCTGGCAGTGAATGCTACCAATCTTCAACGGACAGTCATATTAATGAATCATTGCCGGCGATGCACAAATTCTCGAAAACAGATGGTTATTAGGTTTTTCGGTCACCCCTAAACCCAACCCCACCTCAAGCCTCAACCTCAGCCTCAGCTCTCAATCTCTCTCTCTCTCTCTTCCTGAGAAAGTGAGAAAGTCTTGTTGCTGTCGGGACGTTAAGCAATGTACAACCAATCTCTCTCTGTGTCGATTCTTGCGTCTTGTCTCTATGTGCTTAGCTCGAGCGCGTGACTCAATCAGGTATAAGTGTTATCCTATCTACAGGGCGATTTGTTTATATTGTCCGACAATATACACAGGCCGCCTCGTAAACCGGATTAGATCAGTGCATCATACACACAAACTATTTCTGCGTGCGTGCTCAATCGGCCGTATACTGATAACCATGTCAACGGACTCTGAAGGACTGTGGTAACCGCGAACCTGTCTATTAATCGAAGCCGATTGACGACTGAACGCTTTGTATTATAAGTCACTTGTGTCTCTTCGTTAAACTTAGTGACACTTTGGCATCATAGCCTAAGAGCGGTGAATCTTTTGAAACCGATACAGTACGAGTGTTTTGTTATTGAACGCGTGTGCTTTTTAAAAATTTTTAATTTTTTTTATTTTATGTACGCAATACATGTGTGCTTTTATTATACGCCAAGCTTGGAATACACGAGTTTTCTATTTTGCAACATACGCTTTTATCTTCTTTAGCCTTTTTTCATTTGTTTTATTTTTGCATACTTCTTATCACATTGTATTATTATTTTGTTGTTCCTCCATTTAAAGGCTGTCTTTCACTATGCCAAAAAGTAGCAAAAATATCGATGTATTAAATATTGGCCACCTTAATGTATATAACCGTTGTAAAAAAAAAAAACAAAAAAAACACCAAAAAAAAAACCCCACAAAAAAACAGAAATAAATGTTCTCCTAAACCAGTCTTCACCATTTCAAATGTTTGGATTCATGTAATCTTGCCTAAAGGCAAATATTAGTGACCGTGCCATATCCGTACAAAACTATTCCATTCTTAGACGAGATGCGTCTGTCCCCGACCATACTGGTCTAGCAGTGTAACTACACAATTCTATCAAAATGTTTGTAACGAGGCGATGTGATTTTGAACTCCCTAACATTGAGTGCATGTGGTTAAAAATAAAGTAGACCAAATCATCCCCTATTTTGATAGGTTTTGTGTACAGAAACCCAGCCACCACAGATTCGTGGCAGAACGAATATTTAGTAATGATGGATACAGTTTTACGGAGCAAAGCTGATATACATATTTTGGGTGTAGAATAAGACGATCGTTTGCATCTTCAAAATAAGATGCATCAGGTCTCTTATATAACCCATGTCTTTCTCCGGAACTTAGGAAGTAGGCAGGGGAAACATACATACACAAACACGAAGGTGCATTACTATATGTGGTCGGGTAAATACCCTGTATTCCCACAGTAGATGCACAGAACATTACACAACAATGTAACGATACAAATTTGCCTCGAGTTATACTGAGATACTCACAAACCAGATAGGTGAGGCTAGCGCTGGCAGAATTGTACAACAAACCAAGGGGAATTACTCAGCGCTGGACAACAGTTAGATCCCCTGCCCCCGCCTATCAGGCACCCAATCGCCAGCCCACAGAGAAATACGCAGGTATAGAATAAGACGATCATTTGCATCTTCAAAATAAGATGCATCAGGTCTCTTATATAACCCATGTCTTTCTCCGGAACTTAGGAAGTAGGCAGGGGAAACATACATACAAAAACACGAAGGTGCATTACTATATGTGGTCGGGTAAATACCCTGTATTCCCACAGTAGATGCACAGAACATTACACAACAATGTAACGATACAAATTTGCCTCGAGTTATACTGAGATACTCACAAACCAGATAGGTGAGGCTAGCGCTGGCAGAATTGTACAACAAACCTCCTCAAACTACTTGTGTCAGTGGAGTGTGTGAGGTTTGACCGCTGTCAATAGACACACCGTTGAACTGAAGTGGAGACGTCACTCAGACCTTTTAGCAGTTTAACGTACATGGTATTTCGATCGTCGTGTCTGGGTTCCATTCTGTACCATTTAACTCATTCCGCAGCCCCGACACACCACATCAAGACATGGATCGAGCATGATAGTTCAAGGGTGGTGCCAGAATAGCTTGGCGCCCATAGGCGCCAAGCTACTCTTGCATCACCCTTGAACTATCATGCTCGATCTGTCTCTAGAATTGCAATACAGTTCTTCAGAGGGCAACTTCAAAATTTGGGGATTTTAGTCTTGGGGTAGAATGTGTTAATGTAGTTTCATGTAGTTTCGTGTTCCCCCTTTTCTGCCCAGATTTAATTTAACATTCTCAGAGAAATTTGCCGCTCTGTAAATGTAATTTAAAGCACCATTACGCGTAACTTTGAAGACACAGTTCAGCACCATTTGTGTTTTTTTATGCTTTGTCGACACACCTAACGAAATTGACCAACAGCTGAGACACGCAGCAAAAGCACACGCGTAATCGCACTTATTTATTCTGCGGATCCCTTAGCGTGTCAATCTATTTTAGCTGTTTCTTGTACTGATAACGCTGTATTTATAGAACGGAGTGGAGTCATTGTCATGTTACTTGATATAAAGACGACGTGTGCTGGACTGGATTGTCCTGTGTCTCAATGAACCATAACTAGACCTGTGTGCAGCGTTTCGTAATCATCTGATGTAGAAGTGTTATCTTTGGACAGTTACGGCAGTAGTGAGCCTTTAAATGTAACGTTATCTATATTTGAGCGCCAATAATTTATGCGCTGCACGTTAGCGACCCAAGCCAGGGACCTTCATGTCTCTACAAGCAGCCACAGTACTTTTACTTAATTTGATAGTTGTGATCCAGTAGTGATTTAGGGCAGCAGCCCGAATTTGATTTGAGGAATAGCTTGAACCAGACTTAGTGGCCAGACGAGACGTAAATTCTCTCTCTGTTTAGCTCTTCTTCACGAAATAGGAGTTATTCCCAAATCAGAATCAGGTCAAAGATAGTAGGCTGGGCCCCTTTACAATACGAAAAGGCATTAGGTTGCGCCAATTCATAGCACGGACTAAAGAGACCGATCATGTGTCTTTCACACATGGACCCAGAAGTAAAGTCTTTAAAGAGTTAACACGTTGAATGAAAGGATTACACGTGATTAATCCCCATCACTGCTGAGAAAAGCTGAAAATGATCCAACTGCAAGAGGCATGGATCCTCATGAGCCCCCGAAATTGCGGGGGCTCATGAGGATCTTTGCCTCTTGGTGTCATATTTCTGTATCCACGTTCCTTGGACGGCTGGGTCTCTGCGGCACAAAATGAACACAGAGTTCAGAAACACAATCTGCGTCCACCGGCAGTGAAGGGGTTATAACCTCGTACCTTTCAAGGCGTCAAGCTAATCCGACACTAACCATGAGCTGTGTGCGCTGGTTTTCCCAGTTTGGACCTTGTAATTATAACTGTGGCGTATGAAGATATTTTTCATTGGGGGATCCCATCGTGCCTGACATCTTACTTTCCAGCTTCCAAAGAGACAACAGCCCAATCTCGAAAAATCAAACAAAGAAGGAAGGGGCAAGAGGAGATTGGGGGAAGGGAGGGGGAGGGGGGGGGGTGGGGGCGAGGGCGTAAACGACAGTTAAAACTCGTAAATTGTTTTCAACTTAACAATCAAAATCTTATGAGATATTTGTTTCTACAAAAAAAATTTTTTTTAAATAGCAATACAAATATATTATTTTTCTACTAAAATATTTCTCTTCCAATTTTTGTTCCTCTCCAAAGTATGGGAGAGGCTAGAAGATACGCTGGCTTCCCCTACTTTTTCAATTGGATCGGCCAGGACCCCCTCTCCCCAGATTCCTACGCCACTGTCCAGTCCATCCATCCATCCATCCATCCATCCATCCATCCATCCATCCATCCATCCATCCATCCATCCATCCATCCATTCATCAGTCGACCCGCCCGCCATAAGTACATTATGTAAGCAGTAAGGCATCAACGAAATAAACTTGCATATGGCCGGTGGATGTGTGCTTGTCTGCGTGTGTGTTTGTGTGTGTGTGTGTGTTCGTTCGTGCGTGCGTGTGTGTGTGTGTGTGTGCGCGCGCGCGCGCGACTGAGTGTACCGTATACACAGAGAGTCTCTGTCATCACAGTTGTAGAACCTGTTTTGAGCACCTACCTTTTTTGTAAGGAAATAAATTGGTCTTAAAAGACAGGTTCTCTCAGGAGAAGTCTTGAATGGCAAAAATGTCACCTGTCATGCATTAAAGAACATACTTTAGGTGGCTACAGTCAACAAAAGGATGGTCTTTCGCGACAGGTAATCTCTCATAAGGGTGGTTACTCAAAACAGACTCTGTATGTAGTAGGTTACCTGTTGAGTGAAGTTTATGAAGGATTGGGTGGGAGTTTGGGGGATGGGAGGGGGGGGGGTGGAGGGGGGGTGTAGGGTAGGCGTGGTGGGGGGGGGGGGGTGGGGGGGGGAGGGGGCAGGGCGCGAAGTCGATGTTTCTTGCTTGTGAATCCGTCCGATTCAGCAATGCTCTTTCTATTTCAAGACGGTCTGTCAGATTACCGCAATCACGCGTAAATGTCGACATTGATCACTGGGGAGACAGTCCATTTTCCATAATTTATCATGTGCAAGAGTCATAGATTCTCATGAGCCCTGCTGTTGCATGGGGCTAGTGAGAATCTATGATTCTTGTTTGTAAGAATCCGTTTACACACATTTATGCGTCTGAGACGGAGTGAAAGGCGTATGACATTATCAGCTTGGATGTGACTAGAATGATGAAATTTATGGATCCAGAAGATGTTGTATAGATCTACTACTTCAGCGTAATGCACTGGCAGAAACTGATTATCTAACACATTTACCAGAGATATAGATCCTCAACAGCCCCTGCAATCTCCCGGGGCTCAGGGCGATCTAGGCCTATCGCTTAGTTCATTTATATCAATGCCCTCGTGATATTGAGAGACAGATTTGCACCATAATACGTACAGCCAGTTACGCAGTTTTATCCATCAGCCAGAGACATATATCCTCGTGAGCCACACAGTCTACTGGAGCTCATGAGGATCTATGCCTCTGGCTAAATCATTTATATCAGTACCCTTCTAAATGTGTTGAATTCCGGATTGGAATGATAATGCGTTCATCTAGGATTTGAAAACTAATTAGCGAGAACGCACCAACTTTTGGGGTCTTTGAGGCAAATACCAGAACTATAATTATATGGGTGCTTCGCGAGTACGAGTACGAGAGTACATCACTTAATTTCTGGAGACATCATTAACTCATTCAGCCCGGCGCACGCATTTCCCAAATTTTGGAGTAGTCATCTAACGACTATGCACCTGTTGCAGGAGACGGATCGACCATGATAATTCAAGGGTAGTGCTAGATTAGCGACAAGCTAATCTGGCACTACCCCTGAATTATCATGGTCGACCCATCTCCTGCTGTAGTGCGTCAGGGCTGAATGGGTTAAGACTGACATCTGCATGTGAAATTTCTTTAAACCCTTCCATGGCACTGGACACATAATATACTTCTTCTAAAATCTTAGCTCATTCCACTACCGAAAGACAGCCGTACAGGGAACGTTGGATAAACATTGGTCTCAGCGAGAGGCGGGGGCTCGCGAGGATCTATGTCTCTTGTAGTTGGAGCGCGTTAACTTTTACTCGGCAGTAAATGGGTTAACACTTTGACTAGTTTCTGACGATAACGCTGGGAGGAATAACGATCGGTGGAAAAGACGCGATATATACAGCGTCTTTTCCACCAAACGGTATTCTCCGTAGAGCTGTTCTCAATCTCATTTGCGTCCCTGTAGCACTTAGTTGTGACCAGGCCGTCAATAGCAGTCAATGGGTTCAACTAAGCAGTCTCGCCTTTTAAGTTTCTACGCGCGAGAAAAAAGTAAATCGATAACCATCCAAATGCAAGAGGTATAGATCCTCAAGAGCCCCCGCAATTGCGGGGGCTCATGAGGATCTATACCTCTTGCTGAAACTATTTTGTATCCACTTTACCGGCTGGGGATCTTGGGCGTTGAATTTCACAAGGATTCCAAAAACACCGTGTACGTTCACCGGCAGTGAAGGGGTTAAAATAGACACAATCCCATTGACTGCGGCGCCCAGTCGGAACACGTGTGTTGGTCTTCCTTATCAAGGATGCGTTCGTTCGGTTCAGACATATTGATATTTGGCTTTTATTTTTTTTTAAAATTTACATGCAAAACTTGCTGCCCTTACATACGTGGTATGGTAACAAAAATAATGATAGTTGTGTCGTGAAACCGAAACCGTTGGCTCAATTTACTTGACATCTTCACATGTTCTCTCTTTCAGAGTTAAACTGCACAAGCCACTTGCAGTCAGTGCCAGACAAAACGCAAGTACCATATCAAACAACTTTCATATTTCTTTGGATTTTGACAGGTCTGTCTGAAAGTTTCACTCTTTTAAAAATGTAGAAATAAGTTTATTGTCTTAGAGAGTCCACTGTTTTCAATCATAGCTGTTTGCATCACTTTTTCAATGACGTCATACAGCGAAATGGCTGAAGATACCAGCCACATATTGTGCACGGGTAAATGTCAAAGGGTGAAAACTGTTTTGATGCTGATTGCATTTATGTGACTTAAGTAGTTTACAAATGGCGACCCAACTATCATTACTTTCTGATCATACCTCGTAAAATCATACGTTGGAAATTGTTGGTCACAAGTTCCTATGTAATAATCAAGACTAGTTTACAATGACGTTTTTCAAATGTTCCATTAACTCATTCGCGGCTAGCCGCATCCGGATGCCCGCTGGCCGAGAATGGGTAAAAGAATGAACTATATGTACTATATTACAAATCATATTTTGCCTTCGAATAAGCGACAAAGAAAAAGTAACATATAAAAGGTTTGCATGCCACTTTGAGGCTGGGGGGCGGGTGAGGGGGGGTGAGGGGGGTGGGCGGGGTTGGGGGGGGTGGGGGTGGGGGTGGGGGTGGGGGTGGGGGTGGGGTTACATTAATGAAATGCCATACGTGTATTTTGCATAGGCGATTACAGCGATTTCCAGGGAAACACTGCATAATCCCCCATACACAGTATTCGACAAGCTGTAACCCCTTCGTGTCGGGGAAAAAGTGGACACAATCAACTGCAAGAGGCATAGATCCTCATGCGCCTCCGCAGTTGAGGGGGCTCATGAAGATCTATGCCTCTTGCTGGCACCCCTCTATCCATGTTCCTTG
The DNA here is from genome assembly GCA_036245525.1 of Semisulcospira habei. Lineage (NCBI taxonomy): Eukaryota > Metazoa > Mollusca > Gastropoda > Semisulcospiridae > Semisulcospira > Semisulcospira habei. Next base: position 49,042,810 of record BTPG01000008.1, read on the forward strand.
GGCAGCTGGGGATCTTTGACACTGAATTAACCCATTCAGCTCTGATGCACTACAGCAGGAGATGGGTCGACCATAATAATTCAGGGTAGTGCCAGATTAGCTTGGCGCCTGTCGGGTCCAAGCTAATCTGGCACTGCCCTTGAATTATCATGGTCGATCAATATCCTGCAACTGGTGCATAGTTATTAGATGACGCCTCCAAAATTTGAAAAAATACGGCCGTCGGGCTGAATGAGTTAAACAAAGATTTCAGAAACACAATAAGCGTTCCCTGGCAGCGAAGGGGTGCTGGACACTCAAACGAGAATTGCAATTCTAAACAGACAGTTTGAAGAGCAGCTAAGAATAATGAGTCTTGCGCTACTTTACAGCAAATCAGCTCACCACTATATTTTCGTTAAAACTTTGACAGCACAAAAAAACCCCAACATAACCCATCACAATGCAATTTCAAAGTTCAATACATTATTGCAAAAATGTTGCATATTCGTATTGATAGGCGGTCACGCGGCTTCGGCAACCCTAGCATTATCATGATTAGCTTGCGCGTCATCCATACATCTTCTTACCGCAAAATGCCAACATCAGCAATTATTATTGACTGCCTGTATAACCTATAACTTTTTTCTTCTTCTGTGCGACCGCACGCCTTCTCTTGATGTTAAATTAGGTGCAGGATGGTATATCAGGGTAGGTTTGACATTTCAAATCGATCGCAGATTGGTACAGGATGGCCATGTTCCTGCATGATTAGTGAGCATTCGTTTGAAACCAACGACGCCTAACATCAACTAGAGCGAAATCATTAGTTTGGACCATATTCATCTATAGACGACACTCCAAACATCTCCAAGAGGCATAGATCCTCATAAATCCTCCGTCATAGATCTTTTTGTTTCCAGGCCCCAGTCATTTGGAATTTGCTTCCGAAGCACATTCGCGATGCCCCCACATTCATTTCTTTCAAATGTCAGCTCAAAACACATCTTTTCCAATCTTACTACTCTGGCTTACCAGATTTCAGTTTCTTTTCTGTTTCATTGTAACAGCATGATGACCCTGTGCCAGGTCATGATGCGATGGTTTTTGTCTACCGTATTGAAAATACGGTAGACTTTGAAATGGGTCTGGTCGGAGAGTATTCCGGAGCATCATGCGTTTTTTGGAGTGCATGGCAGAAATTCTGGCAAAGAAGTAACAAGATAAAAATGATGTCACGTATAGCTACGCAAACCTTGCTAGAGAACGTCTTTTGGGCGCCAAAGCGCCGTATGTGTGTGTGTGTGTGTGTGTGTGTGTGTGTGTGTGTGTGTGTGTGTGTGTGTGTGTGTGTGTGTGTGTGTGTATGTGACAACAACTAGAGCCCACGTTTGAGGACGGACAAGCTTGAAATTTTAGGATATTGTCCCTATAGGAATTATCTCAAGGCCTTTTTCGATTTTTTTTTTAATGAAGATACTCATTGGCGAGAAAATGGCAGTTTCACAAAAACCGGTTGATTCACACTGGAGTCCGTAATTTATTTTATTTTTTACTAGATATCTCGCATATAACTAGTTGAGAGGGATATATTGAATGAGTTCGTTAACCAGCATTGTACCTCTAAAACATTTTGAGTGATAATTATATATATATATATATATATATATATATATATATATATATATATATATATATATATATATATATATATATATATATATATATATATATATATATATATATATATATATATATATATATATATATATATATATATATATATATATATATATATATATCTTTTGGGGATCAATATTACGAATTATATGGGTTAATCTGAAAACAATTGATTTCCTTTACGAAAAAAACAATCTTCTCACTAATAATCGCATGATCTTTTGTATACGGTATTTGCAAAAGCCTACAGTTCGTCTCAAACCACAGGCAGAGGAAATAATAGTTGAGGAGCAGGCAGGCTTCAGACCAGGGCGCAGCACAACTGAGCAGATCTTCAAGCTGAAAGTTCTGTGTGAGAGGTACCTCCAGCACCAGCAAGACCTCTATCATGTCTGTGGATTTTAAGAAAGCGTTTGACAGGGTGTGGCATGCAGCCCTTTGGTCCGCCATGAAGCTATACAACATCAATGCCAACCTGATCAGTCATAGCAAACCTTTACAAGGCCACTAGCGCAGTCTGCTTCAACGGCAAAATAGGAAACTGTTTTAGGACAACAGTCGGCGTCAGACAAGGCTGCTTGGTCTCACCTACTCTTTTCAACATCTTCCTAGACAGAATCACGACAGACGCTCTGAAAGATCATGAAGGAGAAGAAGCCATTGTGACAGATGAGGGAGCAATACCATAATACTGTCCAGGTTTGCGCAGACAACAACAGCACTGACAAGATTGAAGACCATATGGAAGGACAGAAACATCACACTCTGCTCCAAGATCAGACTGATGCGCTCCTTAGTCACCGTAGTGTTCTTATATACCTGTGAGTCATGGACCCACACAGCAGACCTTGAAAGGTGGATACAAGCCAGTGAAATGAGATGTTTTCGAAGGCTGCTTGGCATTTCACATAGAGATCACATCACGAACGAGAAAGTGGGAAGCAGAACCAGGCAAGCCATCGGGCCCTATGAAGACCTACTAGCCACTGTGAAAAAACGCAAACGCGGGCTTGTCACGCGTTCAGCAGGGCTTGCCAAAACAATCCGGCAAGGCACTGTGCAAGGAGGACGAATGAGGCGAAGGCAGAGGAAAAGATGGGAGGAAAATATCTAAGAGTGGACAGGACTGAAGCTGAGCAATACACTAAGAATGGCAGAAAACAGAGAGGAATGGAGGGAGCTGGTTGTCAAGTCATCATTGGTGCCCCAACGGTCGGCAAGACTACGGGATATAGATAGATAGATAGACAGTTCGTCTCGGCTGTCCAGTACGATTAGTTGAATTATGACCTGTATGCCCTAGGTGTGAAAATCAAACAATTTTCTGCACCACTTTTTCGGAATCATTTGTAAAACAGCTAACATAACTTTAATTTTTCTTTCACAACCCCCCCCCCTCCCCCTCCCCCCCCAAAAAAAAAAAAAAAAAAAATCTCATTAATACCCGCATGATTTTTCATAAACAGTGTTTGCATAAGCCTGCTGTTTGTCCCGGCCCTGGGGTAGGATTAGGTCAAAATTGTGACCTGTAAGCCCTAGGAGTGAAAATCAGCAATAAAATTGCGAAGTTGATACTCTGATACGTCAAATGTTAGTACTGCGATGAGTGACGCATAACATCGAGTCGTCACTGTGAACACGGCGTCGTGGGACTAATGATGCCATGACGTGAAGCTTGAAGTGACGTCATTTCGCTGCTCGTGTTATTCTTCTTCTTCAGACCACAGAGCTTACGAATGGCGGGAATCTTTATTTCTGTGTGCCAGTGTGTGTGGATCAGAGGGTGGGTTAGAGTAGAAGGAGATGGATTCCTGTCGCTACATGAGCCCGCAGAAAGTACTAATGGCGGGAAGTGCCGTGTGTCCGTCTTTATTTGTGTGCGCCCACGTATGTGTTGATCATAGGTTGTCTTAAAGAGGAGGGAAATGGATCAGCATAATAAGCCTAAAAATATAAACAGCTCTGAATGTTCCTAAAAGATAAACACATCTGAGCTCCAAACAATACGGTAGACTTTGGGATGAAATCCTCATCTTGTTTGTGCTTTGGATTTACGTTCTGTTAATTTTTGAATTTGTATTGTCATCTTTGTATTTTGTGTTGCCGTTGTCTATTGATTTGTGTTTAGATTGTCAGTTTGATTTGCATTGTACAGCGCTTAGAGCCCGCACTGCAGTGAGTTTGAGCTTTATAAATATATTATTATTATTATTATTATTATTATTATTATTATTATTGTTGTTGTTGTTGTTATTATTATTATGGCTCTGAGGTTCTATGCCTCTTGGTGATGTTTGGAGTGTTGAATATGCTTGTGACTCATGAGGATCTATGCCTCTTGGTGATGTTTGGAGTGTTGTCTATGCTTGTGGCTCATGACGATCTACGCCTCTTGGTGATATTTGGAGTGTTGTCTATGCTTATGACTCATGAGGATCTATGTCTCTCGAAGATGTTTTGAACAAAGTACAAAATAAAATCGTTCAAGTAGCAATCAGCAACAATGGAAAGAAATCCTGCATAATTTCCACAAAAAGTACGACTGTGAAAATCATTGACCATCATGGTTCTCTGAAGTCACTATGGGAGGGATGCTCCAAATGCAAGAGACTTAATTCAGCTGCAAAAGGCACAGATGCTCATGTGTCCCCGCAGTTGCGGGGCTCATGTGCATCTATGTCTCTTGAAGAAGGACGTGTTTTGCTGCGGGAGTGTTAGTCGATAAGTACTTTGTTCTTCCACAGCGTTGTCAAGTTCCTGCCCTTCATGTAAACCACCGGATTGGTTATTAACAAGGCGCCACACCCAAGTTTGTATTGGCCACTTGTATCCACAGTAGAAGTAGATCGAAATTTGGTTACAGAATATGAAACCCCTTCTTATCATCCAGAGTCCTACATTTATTGTGTATCTGCCTTTGTTATAAGCGAAGTTTTCTGCAGCCGACTCCGCTTACGACAAGGTCAGTTATAACAAGAGTCGGATATATTAACAAAATAGGTCCCGACTACAGTTTTTTAGTTAAAAAAGAAAAGAAAATGTTCTTCGCTAAAAACAAACATCGGAAATAACGGTCACAAAATCTTGGTCCCCTTGCATTTTTATTTTCATTCGAAGTTTACTGTATAATTAACAAAAGTGTGGTGCATGATATCTAAAGGGTGGTGCCTGATTAGCTTGGCGCCCAGCTAATCAGGCACCACCCTTAGCCATCATGTTCAGCGTTTAATCGTCGTGCTTAGTAATAGTAGACACTTCTGACTGAGAAAAGCCTGACTCTAGCAGTCAAACGATTGGAAGTGAAAGAGACAATTAAGTAATATCAGTCTGTGTTTTGTCAATGAAGTTGACAGAGAAACGAACGCACTGTATTAGATTGGTGTGTGCTGATCTGTGATTTTGGACCTTACGGGTAAAAGCCGTAAGGTCCAAAATAACAGACCGGCACATATGTCAATTCGTTTATTTTATTATTGAAATTTGTCAAGGCAATTATGCATGAAATTATGCATGAAATGCTTATTTTGGGAGAAGAGCGTGTTTACTCCAATAACAACAGAACGCTTGTCGTGGGAGTATTGCTTCATCACAGGACGCGGAAACCAAGACGAGTCTTGTCCCCTGACAGATAACATTAGCCTCTAGAGGGTCTAAATCAGATGTAGGTCAAACATTGCTTCAAACATCCGGTGGATTCATCCAGGTCGCTCCATCTGAAAATGACGTATATTCTCACGAGCAACTGCCTTCTTCAAAAGATAATAACAAATTGTGTACTTGATTGTATGTCTGTTTTAAAAAAGTGTTAACCCCCTTTTTCAAAACAGATATACAAACAAGTACCCAATACCCGAAGTGGCAATAAACTGTGTGTCTTGTACCTGTCTTTTTCTAAGCGTGAATCGTTCTTCGTTGGAATGTTCTCATGATATAGCTCTTGTTCGCAAGACGTTGCCTCATTGACATCCACATCTTGACGTACTGATCCGGAGGAATGCTGCCGTGAACTGACGGACACAACCTTGACTATAAAGGGGCCCCCTACTCCCTTTCCTTGCTATAAAGGGCACAACCTAATTCTTTAACCTGATTCTGTTTTAGGAATAACTCCTATTGAGAGGCTAAGAACCGCTATCAGAGGGTCTAACTCGTGTAGGTTTCCGCATCCTGTGGTTTCGTATAATAGATTTTGGTTAGGGATAGGCTTTTAGGTGTGATTGTGTGGTTGATCGTGCCTATTTTCTGCACCTCCTACACACGCTTAAATTATAGGTACATGATATGCCTCACAGCAGAAGCTCATTGTTTCAATGATTCTTTTGTTTCTACGCCCCCCCCCCCCCTTTTAACGCCAGCAGATGGATTTGGATGGAGCCTGGATATCTCGAGAATAGTGCATGATTATGGCGCATACCGATTTCAATGCTCATGATTTTGTGGGAAAGGTTGTTTGGGGTGGGTGGGTGGGTGAGGTGGGGGTGGGGGGTGGGGGAGGGGGTGGGTGGGGGTGGGGGAAAGTGATTTTGGGTTTGGCACATAGTTGCTGAGAGCAAATATTTATGTTAAAAACACCGCTTGATTTTTTATATTTCTTTTTGTTGTTGTTGTTTTTGTTGTTGGTTATCTCTCCTTTGCGAATGTTTAGGAGGACATACAACAGACTAACACGCAAATATGGACATAGCCTGTTTAAAAAAAAAAAAAAAAAAAAAAAGTGGAAAGTGTCTGTATGATTCAATAAATGGGTTTACCATATACCCAATGCGCAAAAGGCCATTGAGCCGACGTCGGCCAATGGCGGCTGACGTCGGCCCGATGGCCTTTTACGCGTTGGGTATTTAGACACATTATAGGCGTGATTTATGTCGTGTAACCGGATGCGGCTTGTCTCGAAAGTGTCAGCAGCAAAGACTCTACAATAATCAGTTTCCATTTATAGACTCCAATTCCGACTATTCCTTCTATCTGCCTTATTCTTACAATTGGGCAATTCATTCCACGCAGATTACAGAATCCAGACCAAATGCAGATTACGTCGCTGAAAATTGAAGTTAGCTTATCTTGGGACTTCAGACAGTGATTACATTTGATCGACCGCTGTCCGTCAAATAAAGTCACTAAAGCACACCACCAACCAGCTTTTTGACACCTGCGAAAGGCACAGATTATCATGTGTCTCTTCAGCCGCTGAAGGAACACACGAAAATCTGAATCATTTTCTGAGACGAGATCGTTCCTATTCATATATGTAGACATTCTCAGACTAAGGTTATCATTTGGACTAAGTTGCGATGCACAGCGATTCCATCTGCAAAAGCCATAGATGTTCATGTACCCCTGCGGTCGCAGGGGCACATGAGAATCGTTGACTTTCGTTCGCAGAAATCTGACTTACGAACACCCCGCGTTGGAGGAAATTATCATGGTGATGTCTGCAGGCATTAATTCCATTAGCAAAAGGCTTAGATTCTCATGTGCCCATGCGGTCGCAGGGGCACATGCTAATTTATGCCTTTTGCTGGCCGAGACCTGCGTAAATTACATCCTCACATGAAGAAAAGCATCCGGATTACGTCTATGACTGTAAAGAGGTCAATTCCCTGTTGACGTCATGTGTTTCGAAAATCGACGCGATCCCTTGGAGTATGGATGGTAGTCTCTTGGAAAAATCTTTTCTCTCGCACTCTCAGAGAAGACGCACAAAGGTGTCACAGAAGTGCAAGTTAAGAGTTTCATCAGGCAGCATCGGTATGCCATCGTGGTACACTGGTGTCCAGAATTTGTACGAAGTCCTTAACTGATCTAAATAATAAAAAAGAGCCATCCCTAAATCAGAAGTAGGTGAAACATTGCACTGATTTCAAACATTCAGTGGATTCATGCAGCCCATTCCATATGCAAGAGGCGTACATTTTCAGGCACACTTTCGGCCGCGTGGGCTCATGAACATATGTGGATCTTGCTCGCAGTGACATCCACAGTTTGATGTATTTATCCGGTATTAACAGTACGACTGCACATGAGAATCTATGCCTCTTGCAGATGTTGGGCATTGTGCCTGTGCATTCGTAAACAGAGGTTCTCCGGGGTGTTCTCTTGTGTTTCATGTTTTATTCTCCTTTCTTTCTACTGGATATGTTCCGGCTCGGTCACACATTATCTAAAGCTGTTGATAATACCAGATATGACGTCCCAGTTACAGAAACTTACAGGTAAAGAAATGTATGTATCTTAAACTCATTCTGTCAGCGACACACCACAGCAAGATATGGCCTGAACATGATAGTTCAAGGGTGGTAGCAGAATAACCCGGCACCTATAGGCCCCAAGCTATTCTGCCACCACCCTTGAACTATCATGGTTGATCTCACGAATTGTAATGCAGTCCTCAGAGGATGACTCCAAAATGTGGGCATTTCGTATCTCGGGCGCAGTGAGTTAATTGTTGCAAACTGTTTCATTGATTGTTCGGTTGGTTGCTTACTTGCTGGCTTGGCTGGCTGGTTGAGTGCTCGATCGACCAATCAGTTCTTGACTGATGTACTGGCTGGCTAACTGACTGACTGACTGCGCTGACGTACCTCTTTGGATACACATTATCCGAGCGCACAAATATCGACTTTTACACAAGTTGGAGGGAATCACAGATTTTTTTTGTCAAGAGTGTTGTGCTCCTGTCTGTCTCCGTGCGTCAATAAGATATTTTGTTTTCATCCCTACGTCACACGACCAGTCTCTTTAGTGCAAACCGTACCATGTGACCGTGATACAAAACCCTTGTAGCGACAAATGGCGAACTTCTTGTAGCCCTCTTTGTGACGCATCTTGAATGTGATGTTTGTTCTATAAAAGATCTCCAAAGCGTTCTAAAGTAAAAGGTTACTTAGTTTTGTTCGAAACAAGTACATTCAGTACTGGAAACGGCAACGTCATGAAATATTTTAAATTACGTCATAAATCTATTATGTATAAATGTATACTCCTTTGACGGCAGTCATGTCTGGCGTGATCCAGGTCGGAAGATGTCATCTTGATTTCTTTTACGAAAATAGTGGAGGAATGAAAACAAATACGTTATTGGTAGCAGGAGCTTGCTGCACGGATCCTTGTAGGCCTTCGGGAGGTCAAAGGAACCATTGTACCCCTCAGACCTTCGGGCTTCGGGGTACAATGGTTCCTTTGACCTCCCTCAGGCCTACAAGAGTCCGTGTAGCAAACCCCTGCGACCAATTACTTATAATGTCGACACATGTCGAAATTTGGCGACATGTATCGACATAATATCCTATTGACGCTCAGAGCCAGTCAGGGGCACCAACTTTTAGTAGTAAAATCTTCGATTCCTTCCCCCTGTGTTCACAACAAATAGTGGCTCCAACGTGTCTGGATCCGGCCGTCAGAACGCTAGATCGTTAATCAGAGAAGTGTATTTAATCAGTTCTTCAGTAATGGCATATGTCCGCCGGCAGAGGGGCTAACAAGTTTAAAAGACCTGCACAATAAATTATCCACGAGCAATGCTAAAAACATGATGTGCTGTGGGTGGCAAATAAATTTAGACTGATAAAAATTGGTGGATAATTTTAGTCGCGCAAAAACGAAGAAATTCTAAACCAGTGTTTTGACGAAATATACATTTGTTTGAATCGCTAATTGGTTCCCTCCATTTAATGATTTGCCATGACAAGTCGTAACACAAGGTGATGTCAAAGATGTATATATTGGGCTGACAAATTAGGGGCTTGATAACACATATTATGCGAATGGACACAACCAAAGTATTCCAGATCTCTCTCTGTCTGCCTCTGTCTGTCTGTCTGTCTGTCTCTCTCTCTCTATGTCTGTCTGTCTGTCTGTCTGTCTGTCTCTCTCTCTCTCTCTCTCTCTCTCTCTCTCTGTCGGCCTACCCAAATCAAAACAATAAAAATAGCAGACAATGAATCGCTCAAACCCGGATAAACAATACAACTTTCGTCGATTCTTTAAAGTATCCCTCAAACAGTAGACATTGTGCTAACCAACGAAAAGCAGCCAAGTTTGTTTCTTCAGTTTTGCCAAATGTCCTGTGTTTTACTGTCCTTACCTCTCAAGCAAAAGACCAAAAGACATTTTTTGTGTGTGTGAAAAGCGAGATTTTCATTGTAATATAATGCAAATCTCGCGTTTCGCAACAACAACAACAAAAAGGAAAAAAAAGAAGAAAGAAATGGATTTACTGTCTTTTGCCTTTCAAAGGACAGAAGTCGTTTCACTTGCAGCGTCAAGATTTGCGAAAAATCTTGAAGGATATGTCCTTTTCCTTCCTGTTTCATCAACTAATAATAATAATACCGTTATTATATAGTAATAATAATAATAATAATAATAATAATAATCAACTGCGTCACGTGCGAGAGAACGAGGGCCATGGGTAGTATGTGATTAGTGATCTTGGGTGATCCATTTACAGCCGCATGTATGTAGCCTTCGTCAGACGGTTTTAACTTCACTGCCAGTAAGCGCAGCTTGTGTTGTTTTACATTATTTAACTCTTTCAGCCCGACGGACGTTATTCCCAAATTTTGGAGGCGTCATCTAATGAGTATGCACCAGTTGCAGGAGATCGATCGACCATAATAATTCAAGGGCAGTGCCATATTAGCTTGGCGCCGATAGGCGCCAAGCTAATCTGGCACCACCCTTGAATTATCATGGTCGACCCATCTCCTGCTGTAGTGCGTCAGGTCTGAATGGGTTAATCTCAACGTCAAAGATCTGCAGGCGTCAAACGAACACGGATACAAATCGATTTCAGCAAGAGGCATAGATCCCCATGATACATCCTCATAGATACGAACTGGTCACAGCCAAGAGGCATAAATCCTCATGAGCCCCCGCGACTGCGGGGGCTCATGAGGATCTATGCCTCTTGCAGCTGCTTCCTGTTTATGTCTCCTCGGCAGTGAAGGAGTAAACATGTGGGTCACATTTGGCTGTGAAAGTGAAAGCGTTAACCTTAGAGCTGACATTTGGCAAGACATTAAAACCGTCTTTTGGGGGATATTAAAACAAGATGAGGATTTCATCCCAAAGTCTACCGTATTGTTTGGAGCTCACGTGCGTTTTTCTTTTAGGAACATTCAGAGTTGTTCATATTTTAAAGCTTATCCTTCTGATCCATTTCCCTCCTCTCTAAGCTAACATCTGATCAACATATACGCCGGCGCTCACAAATAAAGACGGACACACAGCGCTTCCCGCCATTAGACCCTCCACCGGGTCTGCCCTAAGGGACTTTTAGTTCCTAGGGTCACCTTGTCTAACCCCTGCAAGGTGGGTTCTACTCTTTGGGGGGTTTGTATTTCTGTCTTTCTGGTCCATTCATCTGTATATTCTCCCCCCTGTCTGCGCTTCTTGCAGTTCTTTTCTTCATTTAGCACGTCCTGAGAAGGCCTTTGTCGCTTGCGGGACGTAAAGCAATCTGTACTAACTCACTTACTCACTCCCGCCATTAGTACGCTCTGTGGGCTGGAGTAGCGACAGGAATTATGAAGAAGAAGAATAGCACGAGCAGCAAGATGGCGTCACTATAAGCACGTTTATCATCGCTGGTCTCACGACGCCGTGTACACTGGGACGAATTTGATACTGATTTCACGTCATTCATCCGAAGGCACGAAAATCCGAAAGGCACGCTCTTCCAGAGCTGACTGTTTTGTTCCACACAGCCTCTTCCAGCACTGACTGTTTGATGGGAGTAAATGGTGGTTCCAAAACTTGCAAAAAATGAATTAATTATTATTTAAAAAGTTGAAGAGGTACAACGCTGGATTACGAACTCATTCAGTATCTCCCTTTCATCCCCCACCCCACCCCACCCCTTCCCCCCCGCCTGATCCGCACGGCAATAATAATAATAATAATAATAATAATAATAATAATAATACATAGTTTTTATATAGCGCCCTTCCCCACAGACAGCAAGCTCGGAGCGCTTTACAAAATAATTTCAAAAGGAAAAAAAAAAAAAATGGCACACACAAACACAAACGGCAAAATGGCACACACGAACACAGACGCAGACACGCGGCGCTTCCTACCGGTTACACGTTCTGTGGTCTGGCGTAGCCACAGCCATTTTGAAGAATGAGGTGGAATGGCCCACGCCCACAAAGCCTCTTCTGCCTGCATGTATATTCTACCTTTTCCACAATACGTTCGCAAATATCATACAAAATAAATGAAGGAGAACATCGCGCCAGCTCATACACATGTAAAACACTGAAGTGCTGGTGATTTGCGTCAATTAGGAACATCGTATAAAACATTGACGCGTTTGGTGCTTTTACGTCACCATCACTGTCTGATTCTTCTGATGAAATCAAGGCGTCTTACTTTTGACATTGTCTCCGCATAGAACTTTTATTTTCGAAAATGTTGAAGAGGTACCAAGCTGGCTAACGAACTCAACCAATGTCTTTCTACAAATTAGCCATATCCGAAATTTCAAGTGCATAATTATAATCAAAATTGCGGATTCTAATCTGGGTCAACAGACTTTTATAAACGGTCTTTTATGTCTTCAATGAGACATCCAATTACAATATGCTCGGAGGCACCCACTTAATAAAGTGTTTTGCCAAGTTTCAAGTTTGTGCGTACAGTAATATCGGAGATTCTCGTGTTTACATAAATACGCACACACACACATACATACATATACAGTACACACACGGCTCTTCGCGCCAAATCGCCGTTCGACAACAAGGTTAGAGTGGCTAGACGTGACGTAATTTTTATCATGTTAATTATTTACCAGACCATGAGCCCCGCCCGCCTGTTATGTCCTTTCCATTCTACAGAACGTGCTCCGACCAGCCCCGTCCTAAAGTCTAACGTATTTTCTATACGGTAGACAAAACTGACCGACTGTGTTTCCATTGCCTTTTGAGCAGCGCTGCACAGCGAGGTCTTTACACTATTAATTTGATTTTCGTCTCGTGGTTGCTTGCTTGAACGTCAGTAATTCACTGCAGTGTGCATACATCAGAAGAAGAGGAAATATCATCCGAAGAAATGATCAACAAAAAAGAAACACGCTTAGAAGGGACAAGTACAACAGTTTTAAAAAAAAAAAAAAACTGTGTTGTACTTGTCCTTTTGTAAGCGTGTTTCTTTCTCTGTTGGGTATTTCAACGCCAAAGATCCCCCGCCGTCAAAGGAAGATGGATACAAAGTGGTTTCAGAAAGAGACATAGATCCTCATGAGCCTCTGCAACTGACTCATGACGATCTATATTTCTTGCAGGGGCGGGTGGTGGTGGTGGTGGTGGGGCTGAGGGGGTGGTGGTGGTGGTGGTGGTGACGCTGGGGGTGGGGTGGTGGTGATAGTGGTGGTGTATGTGTGTGTGTGGGGGGGGGGAAGGGGGGGGGGGTAATGTTCAATTTTTCTCGGGAGTGATCGTTAAAACCGAACTAGACAATGTTCTTTGAAGAAAATGTTTTTTATATCAAAATTTGCACTGATCACACGTTAGCTCAAACAAACAAACAAACAAACAAACAAACAAACACACACACACACACACACACACACACACACACAAACACAACATGCTGCTGAAGATGCTGATGATGGTGATGATGATGATGACAGAGGCTGCTCAAGGCACATTGTAATACCACTCAAAGACTAACCACCCTCGTACGCTGTTGCGTTCACTCATAGACCTGTGTCTTTAAACGTTTTATGCTCGGGCTTTGGACCACTTTCACAATGTTCACAGTTGATTGCATTTAATGTGCGGGTTTTCTTGTGTGAGATAGGAGCCCTCTAAATTCACTTTCGAATGCGTGTGCCATTTCAGGAGCCCGACCTACGTCAAGAAAGCGTCGATCGCCTGTACTTTCACTAAGCGCGGTTTTTAGTGCGTGAACCGTTGAAATTCACTGTCGAATGCTTGTGTTTTTTTTCAGACACTTTTCGGAACACAATCTACGTCAAGAAAGCAACAAAAGACACGTCTTGTCTAGCCGGTGTCACGTTCAGATGGCGCAGACACCTCAATAAGCAGAAGCTCCTCGGGCCGATATAGACCGTTGTTGGCCCGCGCATGGCCCTTGTATTGTTTATCTGTATTTGATCGAGTCATTGTCTGCTATTTTTATTGTTTTGATTTGGGTAAGCCTTTCTCTCGCACGGCCGTGCGCTGGCCAACGGCGGCCGACGTGGGCCCTATGACATTTACTCATGGGGGATCTACTTCAGACATGTTGCAGAATGCCGTCCGCCAAATCAGATTCAAGCATTGTTATTTCAGCATCGCCATCAAAAATGTCAATATCGGCACTAAAAGCGCACAAAAACCCTAAATTAATTTTTTAAGTTTGTGGAGGCGTGGATACAAATTTCGGGAGCTTCGGTCTGAATACTTTTGATACTTTTAATTCCGTTTTAATGAATTTCTTTCTTTCTTTCTTTGTTATTAATAGATTTATAGAAACTCTCACTGATTGATTGATTGATTGATTCAATTACATAACTACATAGTTGTGTGGCTCAGTTTTATTTAATTTTTATTTCTTCTTTTATTCGTATTATTTATTTATTTATTTATCCGTTATTTATTATTATTTATTTTTTTTTATTGTTTATTATTTATTTATTTATTATTTATTTATTTACTTATTTATTTATTTTCATTTAAAAATTCATCCAATCACATCTTCAACAACTGACATAATTTGAAAAATGAGCGCGCAGAAAATAACAAAATACAATAAGGTATTGTCCAAAAATACGCGTGACTGCATTGTGGGTTATATTGAAAACTAGTTTTGTATTAACTGAGACGGTCCCGGAAATTGGCTGAAATGTGGGAAAAGAAACTGTCTAACTGGGATACACAATAGTTAATGACGTCCTGTCTGCCTCGCAGACGCTGGGTTTTGTGTTGGTGCCAGACCACGATGTTCTGCTTCTCAAAGTGCGTCTTTTTGGATCACCTTTTCACACCCAGATCGAGACGAACCAGTTTTCAGAACTAAAACTAGCCTGATACGAGCTACTACATGAAGAAGTCGCGGTAAATTAAAAATATTGAACAAATACGTTTCTTAATCTATTCATGGCCAGTGAAAGCAGAATGTGCTTTGAAATCATTGTAAAGCAACATCAATTGTTTGAAATTATTGTAAATGCGATATCAAATGTCCTGAAATGAATACAACGCAAATGCAAGAGGCATAGAGCCTCATGAACACCCGCCTGCGCAGGGCTCATAAGGATCTACGCCACTTGCTGAAACCACTTCGTATTCACGCTCCTTTGACGGCTGGGATCTTTGACGTTGAATTTACGATGATTTCAAAAACGCATCCCTCGTCCACTAGCAGTTAAGAGAGCCCGCATGGGCCTTCGTTCCGAGCGCAGCGATGCCATTTTGACCGAACTGCACTGAAACGAACTTTGATTACTGCATTTGCGTCATCCGGTGCCAAATGTAAGCCCTCCCCTGCCAACGGACGTGCATTTTGTTTCTAATAATAAATAATAATAATAACGGTATTTATAATGCGCTTATCTTATAATAATTATAACTCTAAGCGCGCACTCACAATTCGCGCACGCATGCGCACGCTTTAGACAACGACTCACCTACCACAAATAGTGAAATACATTACGGCAGTCTGCTTAGGGAGAGGAGTGTGGTGGTATAGTGCTAGAACTGTTGAAAGAGGTGAGTTTTGAGGGCGGACTGGAAGGAGGAGAGAGAGTGTTTTTGACGGAGAGAGAGTGGGAGAGTGTTCCAGGTGGATGGACCGTATACTGAGAAGGAGCGGGGCCGAAAGTGCTGAGTTTGGTGCGGGGGACGTGGAGGCGGAGAGGGTCGGAGGCGGAGCGGAGGGAGCGGGGAGGAGTGTAGGGGTGAAGTAAGTTTGAGAGATAGGCGGGAGCGCAGTTGTTCAGGGATTTGTAGCAGAGAGACAGAATCTTGTATTGGATGCGTTGGGGGATGGGAAGCCAGTGAAGGAGTTTGAGCAGGGGTGTGATGTGGTCGGATTTTTTCTTTCTGGGGCAGCATTGTTCTGGACGCGCTGGAGAGTGAAAGTGGTGGAGTGAGGGAGGCCGGAAAGGAGAGAGTTGCA
>BTPG01000008.1:49061095-49298595 GCA_036245525.1 Semisulcospira habei
TTGGGCGTGGGGACTAAATGGGCTAAACCGGCAGTCGTTCACACTCGTAGGGTGGAGGTGGAAATGAAATGAACTGAAATAATTAAGGATAAATGATTAACTATACAGATCTTTTTCGTATATCTGTGGAGAGAGAGAGAGAGAGAGAGAGAGAGAGAGAGAGAGAGAGAGAGAGAGAGAGAGAGAGAGAGAGAGAGAGAGAGAGAGAGAGAGAGAGAGAGAGAGAGAGAGAGAGAGAGAGAGAGAGAGAGAGAGAGAGAGAGAGAGAGAGAGAGAGAGAGAGAGAGAGAGAGAGAGAGAGAGAGAGAGAGAGAGAGAGAGAGAGAGAGAGAGAGAGAGAGAGAAAGAAAAGGGGGGGGGGGTGCGGGGGCACACACAGACAGAGAGACGGAAAGAGATCTCCATTAAATTTGAACGGAATTTGTTGTGTGCAGTTCTTAAGCTCTTGTTTCCTCGACCACAGTGGGGGAGAGGGGGGGGGGGGGGAGGAGGGGGGGGGAGGTTAAGGGGGGGAGGGGGTGGGAGGGGGAAACAGCTCCGATGGAAACCATTATAAAGTTATTGCTTCTGTCAGCAATTTAATTTCAATGTTAATGTCTAAATTGGGTGTGCAGGTCTATGATTTTGCACCTTATGGCTTAACCCCTTCACTACCGAGGAAAAGGTGAACATGATCCAACCACAAGAGACATATATCCTCATGAGCCCCCGCGACTGCGGCGCCTCATGAGGATCTATGCCTCTTGCTGGTACCAATTTGTTTCCGTTGGGTTTTGGCCGTTGAATGAAGGAAGGTTTCAGAGAGAAACCTGTAGGCCCTACCTACAGTATACTTACATTGGCAGGGAGGGGGTTAAATAGCCAGGTCCAAATTCGCAAACGGTACACATGCGTCGTCTGAAAGATAAAGCGACATTGTACTGCAAAGCACGCGCTAAAGTTAACCCATTCAGCCCTGACGCACTACAGCAGGAGATGGGTCGACCATAATAATTCAAGGGTAGTGCCAGATTACTACACTTGAATTATCATGGTCGATCCATCTCCTGCAACAGGTGCATAGTCGTTAGATGACGCCTCCAAAATTTGGGAAATACGTGCGTCGGGCTGAATGAGTTAAATAATTGTTCGCAACTGTTTCAGAATACGGTGAAAAAAGGTCTGGTGTCAACCAGTAGAAAGTGCCTAGAAGACATCTGATAGAAAGCCCTAAGCGGAGAAGAAATTGCCATAACTTGGTTTCTTTTTCTCCTAATCTGTAATTAAATTTGGAAGACAAGACTTTAGAGCAAGCTTTACACCAAAAGTAATCTCTACCACATTAACTTGTAACAAATTCCATTTTATATTTGCGAACTGGAAATTTAAACTGGAATCTAAAATATAAGTAAGACGAATAAGAGAAAATTAATGTCCTTGTAATTAGTTCAACAGATTGTGTTATATTGACGGATGGGAATTGCGTCACTGTCACTTACAAATTGATTTTATTTCCCCTTGGAGAAATTTAGACATGCTCCTTCAGTTATGCTCTTTGTGCTGTTTTTGTCTACCGTATAAACAAATACGGTAGACTTTGAAATGGGGCTGGTCGGAGCACATTCCGGAGCATGAACATGACGTTTTTTGGCGTGTGGGGCAGAAATTCTGGCAAAGAAGTAACAAGATAAAATGACGTCACGTCTAGTTACGCAAACCTTGCTAGAGAACGTCTTTTTTGGCGCCAAAGCGCCGTATGTGTGTGTGTGTGTGTGTGTGTGTGTGTTTGTGCGTGCGTGCGTGCGTGCGTGCGTGTGTGTGTGTGTGTGTGTGTGTGTGTGTGTGTGTGTGCGTGCGTGCTTGCGCGCGGGGCAGAAATTCTGGCAAAGAAGTAACAAGATAAAAATGACGTCACGTCTTGTTACTCAAACCTTGCTAGAGAACGTCTTTTTGGCGCCGACGTGTGTGTGTGTGTGTGTGTATGTGTGTGTGTGTGTGTGCGTGCGTGCGTGCGTGCGTGCGTGCGTGCGTGTGTGTGTGTGTGTGTGTGTGTGTGTGTGTGTGTGTGTGTGTGTGTGTGTGTGTGTGTGTGTGTGTGTGTGTGTGTGTGTGTGTGTGTGTGTGTGTGTGTGTGATAGCGACTGCAGCCCGTGTTCGAGGACGGACATGCTTAAAATTTTAGGATATTGTCCCTAAAAGAATTATCTCGGGACCGTTTTTCTTTTCGATGTTTTGATTAAGATGCTCATTGGCGAGAAAATGGCCGTTTCACAAAAACCGTTTGATCCAATCTGGAGTCCGTAATTTTTCTTATTTTTACTATATATTTTGCATATAGCTAGAAAAAAGGGAGATATTGAATGAGTCCGTTAACCAGCATTGTACCTCTAGAACCTTTTGAGTGATAATTAAATATATTTTGAAAACTATATAGTTTCACGTTTTGGGGATTAATTTCACGAATTATATGTGTTAATCTTAAAACAATTGAATCTTTTTTACGAAAAAAAACCCCACAATCTTCTCATTAATAATCGCATGTTTTTTCGTATACGGTATTTACATAAGCTCACAGTTTGTCTCGGCTGTCGAATACGATTAGGTCAATTGTGACCTGTATACCCTAGGTATGAAAATCAGACAATTTTCAGCACCACTTTTTCGAAGTCATTTGTAAAACAGCTAACATATCTTTAATTTTACTTTTACGAAAAAAGGCTATCTTCTCATTAATACCCGCATGATTTTCATGAACAGTGTTTGCAAAAGCCTGCTATTTCTCCCGGCCCTGGGGTAGGATTAGTCAAATTGTTACCTGTAAGCTCTAGGCATGAAAATCAGCAAGAAAACTGCAAAGTTGATCCTCTGATACGTCAAATGTTAGTACTGCGATGATGACGTATAAGATCGAGTCGTCACTATGAAAATACAGCGTCGTGGGGCTAGTGATGCCATGACGTGAAGCTTGAAGTGACGTCATTTCGCTGCTCGTGCTACTATTCTTCTTCAGAATAGCAATGCTGCGCAAGA
Source organism: Semisulcospira habei (assembly GCA_036245525.1). Lineage (NCBI taxonomy): Eukaryota > Metazoa > Mollusca > Gastropoda > Semisulcospiridae > Semisulcospira > Semisulcospira habei. Next base: position 49,064,105 of record BTPG01000008.1, read on the forward strand.
CCACAGAGCTTACGAATGGCGGGAATCGTGGTGTGTCCGTCTTTATTTCTGTGTGCCAGTGTGTGTGGATCAGAGGGTGGGTTACAGTAGAAGAAGATGAATTCCTGTCGCTACACTAGCCCACAGAGCGTACCAATGGTGGGAAGCGCCGTGTGTCTTTCTTAATTTGTGTGCACCGACGTGCACCGTGTGTCTTTCTTTATTTGTGTGCACCGAGGCTGGCTTAGAGAGGAGGGAAATGGATCAGCATAATAAGCCTAAACATAATTATGAACAACTCTGAATGTTCGTAATAGATAAACGCATCTGAGCTCCAAACAATACGGTAGACTTTGGGATGCAATCCTCATCTTGTTAAATGTTTTGCTGTTTTTAAATACTTTAGATTTTAATTGAATTGATTGTTTGTATAATTATTGTGTGCAAATTTTAATGTAAGTTTTGTGTACAATGTATATCTAAGTCACTGAGCTTGTCGGACCACTTTAATTGCCCCTAGCGGGATAAATAAAGTTTATTGAATTGAACTGAACCTCAAATGATTTCGTTATCGTGACGTAACGGAGGTGCCTCACTTTCATTGTGCGCAATCCAGACTTTCTGTCCATTTTGTTTTCGCTCTGCACGGTCCTCTGATCCCTTAATCCTGTCAAACGTTTCGTTTGCAGTCTTTCAGCCGGATCCAGTCATCTGCGAGAGGAATGGATTCTCATGAGCCCCCGCGGCCGTTTGGGGCTCAAGAGAATCCATGCCTCTTGCTGGCAGGCACCGGTTCCATTTGCATCCGCATCAGCAGTGTTTACGCACCACTTTCACGATGTGCCTTGGGATGATGTCATGTAATCGTTCCTTGCCACTGGACTTTTTTTTTTTCTCTGTTAAATCTGCGTTCATCCAACGACCAAAAGCCGCAACCGTTCAAAGAACGTGGATACACACTGGTTTCCACAAGAGGCATAGATCCTGAGGAGCCCTGCAGTCGCGGGGGCTCATGAGGATCTATGCCTCTTGCAGTTGGATCATGCTCACTCTTTTATTCGGCAGTGAAGGGGTTAAATTGAAAACAATTTATGATTGACACACGTTTAATTTCCTTCCCTCGAAATCACGATATCGAAGACAACAGATTTCTCTGTGAACTGACGCGGTGTGATTAAAAAGCGTGGGTGGAAAATTGGAATTGGATTTCTCTAATCCTCCGAATGCCGAAAACAAAACAAATTATATTTTAGATTCGACCTTTACGCGGTTACGTGCTAGTCATTACGTGCTAGTCATGGATCGACTATGATAGCTAATGTTAGTGCCTGATTAGCTTGCTGCCTGATCAGGCACTTGAAAGCTAAACCGGCATTCATTGTCAGTTATTATGGTCGACTCATCTCCCACTTGCATCTGGCGATTTAACAGATGACCGGAAATCAGAAGTAGGTCAAAACTGCACGTGTTTCGACGAAAACAGCGTTCACAAACCAGATAGTTGAGGCTAGCGTTGGTAGAACTGTACACATAACAAGGGGAATTACTCAGCGCTGGACAAAAAAACAGTTAGATCCCCTGCCCCCGCCTATCAGGCACCCAATCGCCAGCCCACAGAAAAATACGCAGGTATAGAACATGACGATCATATACATCCCTTTATATTCTAAGGGTATTTTTCTGTGTGCTGGCGTTTGGGTACCTAATAGGCGGGGGCAGGGGACCTAACTGTCTGTCCAGCGCTGAGTAATTCCCCTTGGTATGTGACGAAAACAGTGGATTAAAGCAGTCTTTTCTTTTCGACGAAATGCGTGCAATTTTGACCTGCTTCTAACTCACATGTTAGATCGGGTTTGTAAAATCTAATGTTTTCGACACGTGCAATTTTGACCTGCTTCTGAATCGCAAGTTTGTTTACTAGAAAAGTAAAGGTACTGAAGAAAAGAAAAAGAGTTTTGCAATTAGTTATTTGTACCAGAGAATGTAGGCCTATCAGGGCATGCTAGTCAGCCAACATGTCACTGGATCCACCTTCATTACGGTACGTTGTCATGCACAGAAAAGAGGCAACAATTCACCATCAAAAACGTTTGAGGATGATTTCAAATGAATCCCTTCACGACCGGGGCAAGGCCAACGTTATCTAACTACCAGAGACATCAACTCTCATTTGCCCCCGCAGTCGCGGGGGCTCATGAGAATTTATGTCTCTTGCTAGTCCAGTGTTCTTCTTTTTCTTCCGTTTGCATTGTGTCCCTCACGCAAATGTCGGTCAGTGCGCAGTAGTTTCAGACGCAGAAATTCGTGATCACTGGCAGCGAAGGGGTTAAAGATATTGAATTTTCTAAAGACATCCGAAACACCTGAAACAAAATTAACTTATCAATCAACAATCCTTGAGTTAATTCTTCAGCAGAGCGCTGGCTGAATAGCCCTTGAATGCCCACTACCGGCGTAACTGTTCAAATATACACTTCTGTAACAGATGGTTACGAAACGCTGCACACAAGTCTAGATATGGTTCATTTAGACACAGGACAATCCAGTTCAGCACAAGTCGTTTTGATATCAAGTAATTTGACAATGACTCCACTCCGTTCTATAAATACAACGCTTTCAGTACGAGAAGCAGCTAAAAAAAAGATTGACACGCGAACGGCTGGGCAGAATAAAAAAAGTGCGATTACGCGTGTGCTTTTGCTGCGTGTCCCAACTGTTGTTAAAGTTCATTAGGTGTGTCGACAAGGCAAAACAAACACAAATGGCGCTGAAATGTGACTTCAAATTTACGCGTAATGGTACTTTAAAACTACTTTCACCATTTTTCTACAGACCTATTCTTTGCCACTTCTTCATCCATGCCCTTAGAAGATCTCTACCACAGATGCACTCAGTCATACAATTTAACCCCTTCACTGAGGCACAGAAGTGAACGTGACACAACTCCAAGAGGCATGGCTCCTCGTGAGCCCCGAAGTTGCAGGGGCTCATGAGGATCTATGCCTCTTGCTGGCACCACTTTGCAACCGTATTCGTTCGATGAATGGCGCTTTCTCGCACTGAATAATAATTCAGAAATAATATCTGATGGTGAAGTGGTTACAATATAATCTGACTACAGAGGCCATTTCACGGCGGAACCACCACAGACACACACAGATTCTTTGGCCAGTGCAGCCCCCAAACATATTAAATTTAGTGAGCGCGACATGTGTCCACTATTACTAGAGTCGTTTCAAGAACTAATATGAGGAAACAAAAACGGTTGTCTTGTATCAACATTTTCTGCCTTTGTTTTGAAAATACTCGGTGTAATCTTCATATCAGACAGATAATTAACGACTAGTTAAGCCAGCCAAGCACATGAAAACAATTTTTTTTGCAACAGTGGAGTAAGCTGTCTAGACCATTACGGTTCTCGTGCAGTATATATTTTGCACAGGCGAAAAGTTCATTTGTCACTTCAACGCTTTCACGTGTTTCTTATACCGCTGTCTGTCGCGCTATTTCTGTGCGTCACAATGTGCAATAGGCCATGGGGCCTACGTCGGCCGCCGTTGGCCGACGTCTGCCCGAGGCCTTTTGCGCATTGGGTTATCCATTTTTTAGAGGCGGCAAAGTGCAGCAAACTTGCTAATACCTTAAAGTTGGTGCCAGATTAGTTTGGCGCCTGGGCGCCAAGCCAATCTGGCACCACCATCGAGCTATTGTGTCCGATCAGCTACTTCAGCTTGAACGTGACAGTCGACTTGCCGATTCTCAAATCAACTGGGCACTGCCCTCAAGCTATCATCAAGGTCAATCCGTGTCATTCATCATGAACGCGAAACTGTTTGTCTCTTGCTGAGACCAATTTGTATCCAAGTTCCTTGGAAGGCTGTTGCTTTTGGCTTTCAGAAACAAAATATTCGACCAGTTGCACCAGTTGCAGGGAAGGGGTTGAAACTGTCGGGGACAGACCTTTTTTTCCCCTTCTTTCCGTTGGCAAAGTGCTCAGAGATGGTGCAATGCTGAGGGAAGGGGGAGAAGGGGTCTGGAAGAGAGAAAGGGGAGGGCGAAGGGATGATGGGGTGAGGTGGGGGATGGGAGGGGGGGGGGTGATCGAAGAGAACGAGACAACACAAGGCTCTCTGACCTTATCAGGCCAATTTAGTCCCGGACGACGAGGGTGCGAATTGCAGAGACCCGTAAATAGTTCGGAATAAATTACTCTTGGCAGTTTTAGAGACGGTCAGCACTTCAGTCAGACCAGCTCAGACCAGCGTCATTACGAGGACCTTTTGCTTGTTGGCCGATGTCCTCCATCTCGGGAAGCATTTGTTTTGTTTTTGTCGCTGCGCTTCTGCCTTAGGTCGTGTATTTAACCGGCAAACCCCATTAACTGGTGATAAAAAAGATGAACTCAATCCAGCTGCAAGAGACATAGATCCTCATAAGCCCCCGCAGTTGCGGGGGCTCATGAGGATTTATGACTCTTGCTGGAAACGCATTCTTTTCAACGTTCCTTAGATGCATCAGGCTCTATGGCGTTAAATTAACGAAGACTGCAGAGACACAATCTGGTTCCCTGCCAGCGAAGGAGTTAAGTTCGAACTTTGCAAGGTTGTCGGTCACGTTATATATTCAAATGCGGTACGTGAGCCAGTAAGAGGACCGGTGTTGTTTTTTGTTGTATTTTTTTTAAAAATCGTCTGCCTTCTTTGGCATTTTATACAGAGGCAGTATTTTGGAATTTTCTTAAAATCTCTTGATAGATGAAAAGAGACATGTTTGGTGCTTTGATTCGTACCAGTCTTGGCTTAACCAGCGGACTCCTTTTGGTCTCGTTTGAGTTGCCAAGCGGATGGTGATTTGAGGTGTGTACCAGTTTTGGCTGCGCTTGGGAAATGAGACGGGTAATGTGGTTATTATTTGTTTTGTTTTTTTATTTTGTGCTTGGCGAATGTGCAGCAAGTGGGCGGTAGTGTTGTTTAGGGGATTGAAATTTTAGGGGATGACTGGGACAGACTAAGACTAAGGCATTTTAACAGATGGGACTGCAGAGGAGGCACACTGTGTACTATGGCCTGTCACCTGTCTATTGTTGCCCACGTTTATCCACAAACGCTTCTGTTCAGGTACGGTTGTGGCTTTTGGCAAGAAGCATAGATCCTCATGAGCCCCCGCAACTGAGTGGACGGGCTATTGAGGATCTGGGATGTATCTTGAAGTTGTGTCATGGTTGTGGCTTTTGGCAAGATGCATAGATCCTCATGAGCGCCCGCAACTGCAGGGTCTTATGCTATGTCTCTTTCAGTTGTGTCATGTTCACTTTGTGCCGCAGTGAAGGGGTTAAATTGAACGACACATTTACGGTACAATTTTCCAGTGTTGTATTGTGTTCCTTCGTCTTCGAAATTCAGACGACAAAGCCTGTGGGAAAAAAACCCAAGCAAACAAACAAACAAACAAACAAACAAACAAAAACATGCAAGAAAAAAGTAACGAAACAAGTTTTGAAAGATCGAGAACAAAACAGTTCCCTGTCGGTTTTGTATTCGTCTTTTTTTTAATTTTCCCAGTAGGCACGACGCACACGGGCTGACGTCGGCCCGATGTCTTTTCTTTACTGGGCCATAAAATCCAAAATTACAATACGTGTCACATATCTGATTTTTTCTCTGTACACCAGGCGGCGGAAGTCGTGGGGATTTTAGCGTAATGATTTTAGGATGAAAACAGCAGGATGTTATCCCATATGCCAAGGCCGAGTCCATTTTGCACGTGTTTGGGTTGATATGTGGGTTATCAGCATGTGGCCGGTTTGTCTCGATCTTACTAGAGCACTCAAAACACACACACACACACACACACACACACACACACACACACACACACACACACACACACACACACACACACACACACACACACACACACACACACGTACGCACGCACGCACGCACACACACACACACACACACATATATATATATATTATATATATATATATATATATATATATATATATATATATATATATATATATATATATATATATATATATATATATATATATATATATATATATATATATATATATATATATATATATATACACACATACACACACAATTTAATAAATAATAATTTTTGTTTTAACCCACTGTGACTCGTCCAGGTCAAAAGTACACCCGCTGTGGGTAGAAGGCGACCTTGATAAGAACAAGATGAGGATTTCATCCCAAAGTCTACCGTATTGTTTGGAGCTCACAATCGTTTTTCTTTTAGAAACATTCAAGGTTGTTCGTATATTTTTAAGCTGATCCTTCTGATCCATTTTCCTCCTCTCTAACCCAGCCTCTGATCAACACACACCGGCGCACACAAATAAAGACGGGCACACGGCGGTTCCCGCCATTAGTACGCTCTTTGGGGTGGTATAGCGACTGGAGTTCTGAAGAAGAAGAATAACACGAGCAGCAAATTGACGTCACTATAAGCCTCACGTCATGGCATCGCCAGTCCCACGACACAGTGTGTATACTGACGAATTTGATGTTTTACGTCACTCATCCGAAGCCGGGGCACGCAGCCTCTTTAAGGGCTGTCAGTTTTCTTCCATACAGCCTCTTCCATGGCTAACTGTTTGATGATACTATAGTGGCTCGTGAACTTGCAAAAATGAATTAATTATTATTCAAAACGTTGAAGAAGTACAACGCTGGATTACGAACTCATTCAATATCTGCCTTTAATCTGGCTGTATGCAAAGTAAGAATAACAAAAATTACAGACTCAAATGCGGATCAACCGTTTTTTTGTGACTAACGACCATTTTCTTCGGCCCACATACACACATACGGCGTTTGGCGCCAAATGTACGTTCTCTAGCAAGCGTAGCTAGATGTGACGTCATATTATCTTGTTATTTCTTTGCCAGAATTCGGGGCCCGCCCGCCCAGCACATCGTGTGCATTCTACGGAACGCGCTCCGGCCACCTCCATTTCAAAGTCTACCGTATTTTCAATACGGTAGACAAAAATGCCGCATGGCTTGACTGGGATTCGAACCTCTTATCCGCCAGTTCGACGCGCTGATCACAATGCTGCGGAGGCCGGGCTCAAACGCCTTTATTCTCCAACTTTAAGTGCACGCACACCTACCAAGACTCGTCTCCCACCTTTCGTCATCAATCTAGAGGCGTGCTTGACCCCTGAATTAAAGTCTGGAGGTCAGACCACTCAAGTGTAAGCCAGTTAAGTATTGCACTACCAGAAGCGTGATCAAGTTTCTTAACATACTGAGCTCTAAAGAAGAAAATAAAAATTAACACATTTGAGACGTGTAGCATCCGGATACGCGGCTGAAAGCCGCGTATCCGGATGCGGCACGTCTCTAATGACTTTGGACCTTTTTAACCTGCTACAAACCCCCCCCCCCCTACCCGCCCCTACCCCTCAACACCCCCATGCCCCCCCCCCCCCCAAAAAAAAAAAAAAAGAAAAAAAAAAAGAAAAGAAAAAAAAGAGTAAATAATAAAATAAAATAAAACAATAAAAATATAAATAAATAAAGAGAAAGAAATTGAAAGGAGCTTGGCGCTTAGCTATTCTTGCACCACTCTTGAACTGTCACAGTCCACCAATCTCTTTTGTACTGCGTCAAAGTTGAGAGGATGAATAAAAAAGCTTTTTACACTATATTTAAAATTAAAAAAAATCATGAATTGAGCAGTACAACGTACTAGTCTCATACAAGAATTGGAGTCGTCTGCGATACGTCAGAGAGTAAGCGCAGCTAAGTACAAAGGCATAAACAACTTTTGTACTTTTCTTAGTTAACCCCTTCACTGCCAGTGGACGCAGATCGTGTTTTTGAAATCATTGTAGGCTCAGCGAACAGCCGCGTATCCGTAATAGGCACGTCTCGAATGAGTTAAAGTAACATGGATACACAGTTGTTTCAGCAAGAGGCATAGATCCGCATGAGCCCCCGCAAATCACTATACCTCTTGCGTTTGGCTGGGGTTTTATTTTTCTTGGCAGTTAGGGTTTAAAGTACACCCATTTCCCTAAGCATGTGTGGTGTGTGTGTGCGTGCGTGCGTACATGTGTGTGTGTGTTTGTGTGTGTGTGTGTGTTTAAGTTTCAAGGGCGAGACAATTAATGTAAACCTCGATCGCTGCGCGCGACTTGTAACTTTCGTGGTGCTTAGCCAAGCCTGAAATTACGTTTGTCGAAAGGTCTTTTCACAGGAATAGCAGCTTATTGCTGTTCTTAACAGCTTAGATTGGGAAAAGATAATCTCTCTCTCTCTCTCTCTCTCTCTCTCTCTCTCTCTCTCTCTCTCTCTCTCTCTCTCTCTCTCTCTCTCTCTCTCTCTCTCTCTCTCTCTCTCTCACGTGTTTATGACTATGTGTATGTTCAAAAGTGCGCATGTGCACGAGTACATGTATATGTCTATGGGCGCGCGAGTGTGTGTGTGTGTGTGTGTGTGTGTGTGTGTGTATGTGTGTGTGTGTGTGTACGTGTGTGAGATGTTTATCTTTAGTTAGTTTTGTTGTTCGGTTGGTATTCCTTATTTTATTTTTTAAATTTTTTTTAAGTAGCTTAGCAAGGACAGATTGTAAGAAAGGCCTGCGCGCCTAATATCTTAATCCTTGGAAAATAAAGTTTCGTTCGTTCGTTCGTTCTCTCTCTCTCTCTTTCTCTCTCTCTCTCTCTCTCTCTCTCTCTCTCTCTCTCTCTCTCTCTCTCTCTCTCTCTCTCTCTCTCTCTCTCTCTCTCTCTCTCTCACACACACACACACACACACACACATTTTGATAGCAGACGTAGCAAGGACATGACTGAAAAAGGACGCTGTACCTTAATCATTTATCCTTGGAACATAAAGTGTCGTATCGTTATCGTTCTCTCTTTGTCTGTCTGTCTGTCTGTATGTCTGTCTCTCTCTCTCTCTCTGGTGTATGTATGTAGTTTTATTACTTTTTTCTATTCTATTTGAAGATTTTAGCAACGGCAAGTTTGTAAAATGACGATTCTTTTCTGTCAAAACATTTTTACCGTTGAAAAATAAAAGTTTCATCATCATCATCATCATCATCATCATCATCATCATCATCATCATCATCTCTCTCTCTCTCTCTCTCTCTCTCTCTCTCTCTCTCTCTCTCTCTCTCTCTCTCTCTCTCTCTCTCTCTCTCTCTCTCTCTCTCTCTCTCTCTCTCTCTATCTCTCTCTCTCTCAAATCTATTTCCAGTTTAAAGAACAAATCGTCTTGCGGTCCAGATGGCATTAGTAGTCAGATTTTAAAACTATCTCTGTCCTACGTCGTCGAATCCCTGACCTTTATTTATAATTTATCGATCAGACATAACGTTTTTCCCGACGAGCTGAAAAATGCGAAGGTAATCCCGCTTCCCAAAAGCAAAGATTTATGCAACCTAAACGAGTACAGGCCCATTTCCATATTATCCTGTATTTCAAAACCGCTCGAGAGACATATCCATACTCATCTTCTAAACTTTCTGGAGCAAAACCATCTGATAACTGCAGCACAATCAGGATTTCGACCTCTACATTCGTGCCAAACTGCCCTCAATCATTTAATTGATAAATGGCTCTCTGCCATAAATGACAATAAAGTATCAGGTACAATCTTTCTTGACCTGAAAAAAGCTTTTGATCTTGTCAACCACTCTATCCTACTAAAAAAACTACCATTCTATCACATTGACTCAAATACTGTTTCCTTTATATCTTCCTATCTCAGGGACAGAACACAGAAAGTACTGCTAAATGGCAAGTATTCCTCTGATGGTTTAGTAACTTGCGGTGTTCCACAGGGGTCTATTCTAGGGCCCTTATTATTTAATCTTTTTTTTTAATGATCTGCCACTGTGCATATCTCATTTAGACGCAAACTGCGATCTGTTCGCAGATGACACGACCATACACACATCTGATAAAGATATCACAACCATTAATAAGGTACTCCAACAAAGTCTTGATGAAGTAGCAGGCTGGTGCAGTGATAATCATATGATTATTAGTATTCCAAAGACAAAGAGCATGTTAGTTACTTCACGTCAGAAACACCAGCATGGCCTACCACCTTTAACACTTTCCTTAGATAGACAGCTTGTTGAACAAGTAACTAGGCATCGCTTATTAGGCGTTATAGTGGACAACCAATTAAGCTGGGAGCCGCATACTGACTCAATATGCAAAACAATCTCCAAAAATCTGTTCCTGTTATCAAAACTACGCCATATAGTTAATACTGATATCCGTAAACTCTTTTTCCATGCGCATATCAAAACGCATTGTGACTACAGTTCTACCGTCTGGGATGGATGCAGCGAAGTTCACATGAAAAAAAGTTAATTCCTTGTATCGTCGGGGCATTAAATTAATACTTCCCAGTCCTACTTCGACTGATGAAAAATTAAAATCTCTCAAGTTACTAACATTGAAGAAACAGTTTGAATTTAATCGCTGTGTTCTACTGCACAAGATCATGCACGGAAAAGCCCCACCCTATCTAAAAACTCTATTTTCCGACAATAATAGGAAAAACACGAGAAATAGTTTGATCCACCTTCCAAAAATTAGATTAGACATCTGTAAAACCAGTCTGTCTTTTTCAGGCGCTAAAGCGTGGAATATATTATCTCCACACCTGAAATCAATTTGTAAGATTAGCGTCTTCAAACATCGCCTCCATAAATATTTACTTCAGAAGTAATAGTCTTTTTACTTACATATGTTTTATCTTTTGATGTATCGTCTGATGTATTTTTATAAGTGTAGAGTAGCAGGACAGTTTGGAAGATAGGCATTGCTATGCCTAAAACTTTTTATCCTGAATAAAAACGTTTCATCATCATCATCATCTCTCTCTCTCTCTCTCTCTCTCTCTCTCTCTCTCTCTCTCTCTCTCTCTCTCTCTCTCTCTCTCTCTCTCTCTCTCTCTCTCTCTCTCTCCCCCCCCCCTCTCTCTCTCTCTCTCTCTCTGATTGAAAAAAGGTCATTGAAGGTACCTAATCATTTATCCTTGAAAAATAAAGTTTCATTTCATTTCATTTCATTTCATTTCTCTCTCTCTCTCTCTCTCTCTCTCTCTCTCTCTCTCTCTCTCTCTCTCTCTCTCTCTCTCTCTCTCTCTCTCTCTCACAATAAAATGTCTATTCTGTATTCCATTATATTAAATTAAGCGTTTATGAGCGCATTTGCCCGACACAATTCAGTCGAGCAAAACAAAGGGTTTGCGCAATTTTGATTAACTTGGCACTTTTCGTGAACATGTCTTGCAGGTATTAACATTTTGAAATATGTATTATGTCTTCCGGTGTGCTTATTTACAATGCGCAAAAGGCCATCGGGCTGACATCGGCCGCCCTTGGCCCTTTGTGCATTGGGTTTCTTCTGGTGTATCTGACACGACGTCACCTCAAAGAGGTGAGCAGAGCGCCGCCTGTTGTAGGCATTACGCCGCTAGATTGCTTTTAAGTTTTCTTGAGCAAACACTGCCTTCAAAGAAGAAGTTTACACAGCTGGCATAACAGTAACCCCTTCACTGCCGAAAGAAATGAACACACCCCAACTGCAAGAGACATACACTTTATACCCATTTTCCTTCGACGGCTGGGTCTCTTTGGCGTTGAATTTAAGGTTAAGAAATGCAGTCTGTGACCACGGGCGGTGAAGGGTTTTAATGTGTCATTTTATTTGAACAAAACACAAAGGGCTTGTTTACATACGGGCTGTAATAAAGTCTTCCAACAAATGTCGTCTGAAATTAAGTCTTGTCATACTGGAAATTAAACGCATTGTTTATTGATCAAATATTTTGTTTCAGCTCTTCGATTGAATAACTTACAGTCATTTCACTTCACTGGCACCTGCCTATCCCTAAATTTGCTAACACATAAGAGATTCAGTTAGGTAAAAGCTAGGGTGTAGATACGACATGCCTATAAAAGACCTTAGGGAGGGGTGGGGGGGGGGTGAATTTCCAGGGGTTCTGGAACCCACCCACCCCTCCCAACTACCCAAAAGATGCTACTTGGAAGTCCCCTATTGGGACTTTGGTAACTCCACCCTCTTGTTCCCCACACCTCCCGTTTTGTGATATTTCGGCGGGTGGTGAGAAAGTGCAAGAGGTTCTCACACACGCTTTGACACCTCCCCCCCCCCCCCTCCATCCCCCTTGCAAACCTTTCGATTTTTCGGCCACTGCGAAGGTAGGTATAGCGTCGCGAGTCCTTTTGTATCAGGCTGAAAATCTCAAACCAAAGTTTGAACTCACCCCGCCCGTTCCCCACTGGGAGGTAACTGATCCGCCCCCGAGGGCGGTTTACTCTAAGGAGTGTGCAGCATTAGCCTAGTGTTACGTGGTTGTCGTAGTCGTAGTATTATGCAATCACACCAGACGCGCGCACGTAGGGTTCTTGTAAAGAAACTTCTCTCGGCTGCAACTCGTCACACGTGACATAAGGTTGTAGACCACACTGGAGTAACAGTTCCAACAATATTTTATTGTAGTGATGTGATCTCCACACAATGCATCCACAAATGCACCAACACTGACACACTGTCTTCTCTACAATGCATCAACACGTTTGATATACTGCGTCTCTAATACAATGTACACATATATTTCCTAACACGCTCTTTTATAATATTACATATTTCTAGAATAATCCAGCAAATTCGCACAACACAACCAATCAGAAAAGAAAACGTAACCAAAACTTATTAATATTCATGAAAAAGAATACTCTAGAAATAACTACAAATTTCCACTACCATCTAAGCGCCTTTGATACAATGTTACGAAATGTTGCCGACAACTTTGACGTCATATCTGAGGTCACTAGAAAGATCGCGACCCTGCTCGAACCTTTAAGTCTAATGTAGGTCAAACTTTACAACATTGTAGCGAAACTACGTGACACAACAAAAATCGATCGCAATTCTCCGTGCAAAAGAAAATGAATCATACTAAAGCGGTGAATTCTTATCCAAAATAACTCAGATGAATATCGGATCTTTCCTATGATTAACAGACACATGCTCACAAAGAATAACACAACCACAAACGTAACACCTAGCCATTGTACTCTCCATTGTACTCCACGTGCAAAGGTAATAGCGGCTAAACTTCCGGTTTGCCGCTTTCTGTCAGCGGAGAAATGGATTTGTCCAAAGAGCTGTGCGCCATCAGCAAATGCATTTAGAAATTTACTGTTCTCGGTGAACTTCAAACTTGATGAATAATTCACTAAACACCCGCAAGTTGATAATAATTTAGATAGTCAAGGGACAGTGCATAGTCGGAAGGTTGTTGACTCATTCAAGACGCCCCGCATCAATAGCTGCGGAAGTGTCGTATAGCGTTGCCGCCAGAGATAAGTCAGTTAAGACGCGCTGCATTCGATACCCGTCACGAAAGCCTCATCGTTTCAAATGAGTTAATCCCTTCCCTGCCACTGTACGCACATCGTAGTTTATGTAACGACCAAAAGCCAAAACCGTCCAAGAAACATGGATAAATATTAATAATTACGGTATTTATAATGCGCTTATCTTATAATAATTATAACTCTAAGCGCGCACTCACAACTCGCGCACGCATGCGCACGCTTTAGACGGTCAACGACTCACGTACCACAAATAGTGAAATACATTACGACTGTCAGCTTCGGGTGGGGAGTGTGGTGGTATAGTGCTAAAACTGTTGAAAGAGGTGAGTTTTGAGGGCGGACTGGAAAGAGGATAGAGAGTGTTTCTGACGGAGAGAGTGTTCCAGCTGGATGGACCGTATACTGAGAAGGAGCGGGGGCCGAAAGTGCTGAGTTTGGTGCGGGGGATGTGGAGGCGGAGAGGGTCGGAGGCGGAGCGGAGGGAGCGGGGAGGAGTGTAGGGGTGAAGTACGTTTGAGAGATAGGCAGGAGCGCAATTGTTCAGGGATTTGTAGCATAGAGACAGAATCTTATATTGGATGCGTTGGGGGATGGGAAGCCAGTGAAGGAGTTTGAGCAGGGGAGTGATGTATTCGGATGTTTTCTTTCTGAGGACGAGGCGGGCAGCATTGTTCTGGACGCGCTGGAGAGTGAAAGTGGTGGAGTGAGGGAGGCCGGAAAGGAGAGAGTTGCAGTAGTCGATGCGAGATAGGATGAGAGAGACAGCAAGTTTGGTGGCAGCTTCGGTAGTGAGGTATTTTCTGATCTGACTGATGCGGCGGAGGTGGAAGTAGCATGCCTGGGCCGTGGCGGAGACGAAGCTGGTCATGGAAAGAGAGGAATCGAGGATAACGCCGAGGTTTTTGGCCGAGTCTGAGAGGGAGATGGGGGTGCTGACGAGTTGAAGGTGGAGAGAGGGAGGGAGCTGGGAAAGTTTCTGGCGAGTGCCTACCAGCATGGCTTCCGTTTTGTCGTCATTCAGTTTAAGCTTGTTTGCTGTCATCCAGTTTTTCACGTCTTCGTAGCAGTCAGCCGTGCGAGTCAGTAGTGACTGAGTGTTGTCGAGTTTGTCTTTGTCTAGTAGTTGTGAGTCGTCAGCGTAGAGGTGGTGGTGTATGTGGTGAGACTGGATGATGTTGGACAGGGGATACACATTGGTCTCAGCAAGAGACATAGATCCTCATGAGCCCCCGCAGTCGCTTTGGGCTCACGATGATCTACGTCTCTTGTAGTTGGAACCTGCTCATATTATATCGGCAGTGAAGGGGTTAAAGTGCTCTCTGAATCACACTCCTCGGATGCTCAACAGATTGAAATATCTCCACAGCGACCACCCTGCAACTTATACTCTATCGATTGAAACAGGAGAAAATGGACAAACATCGTTATTGGTTAACGTGGGCGGATGAAATCAGTCTGTGCCAATATTGGGGCAGTTCTGTTTATTCATTAGTCGCAGCAGGCATGGGCGAGAGTGGCAGGAACACACGGGCTTTGTTTCTCTAGCCAACATATCGCCTGACATTACATAGGGGGAAGGAGTGTATGGAAACCCAGACAGTTGTAGCGTGAAAGGTTATGAAAATGTAATAACGTTTAGAGTTTATCGACTCTTGTCCACTACAAAGGTGATTTCTAAGACGGGACACCGAGTAGGGTCTGAACAAATTTTAACACCAGCTGGGTTCGAACCCGCGACCTTTCGAACAAACGAGAGTGGGACGCTCTACCGCCAGAGCTTAACCCTTTGCGTGTCGGTAGTGGTTTTTGTCGCGATGATTCCTACGACAAAAACCGCTACCGACAAAACAAAGGGTTAATTCCAAGCTCCCCAGCATAAAAGGTACAGGCCAAGACCATTGAGCAAGGACGTGAATTAAAACAAGCATCAACGATTGAGCTGAATATACAGTACATATTTTTTCCTTCACATGTCCAATACTTGCGAGAGATAGATTGATTATGTCAGTCTAATCGGGCTGTGAGCCTTCATCAACAGAATGATCTAGAAAGAAACATTAGTTTATGACAGTATTGACCTGCGTCCTTCTTCATGAACCTTTGGGATGCGCGCGCGCGCGCGCGTGTGTGTGTGTGCGTGTGTGTTTGTATACGTGTATGTGTGCGTGTGCGTTTGTATACGTGTATGTGTGCGTGTGCGTATGCGTGTGTGTGTGTGTGTGTTATGTGTGTATGTATATATGTGTGTGCGTGTGTATGTGCGTGCGTGCGTATGTGTGTAACGAGCGCCTTTGGTGCATGTTTCGGTCGGACGACGGTATGACGTCATTAGCAGTTGGACCGAATGTTCGCATGCGGTAATGTAGAGGTGAGCGATGTTCACGTGTCACGTGTGGGAGTGACAGGGTTGTATCGGGAACTATTGCTAGTCAGAGATGTCATATCAGCCGAGTCGAGCGGACGTGTTCGTTGGTGCTCTGAGAAAGAATTCTGGCTAGAGAATTCTATAGCTGTATATAGAATACAGGTATTTATTCTTTTTATTATCGGTATTTATAATGACCTGTAACGCTATTCAGACAAAAAGGATTTTTTTTAGGAAGACCCCATGTTGGAAGGAAGTGCGATGACTCGTGTCAATACTTGTTTGGTCATGTAATTGTTGTATGTGATATAGTTTATAACTAGGATGTTATGTTGTATTCATTTATATGTGAAAATGTGGGACTGAAATAGGAAGGTAATTCAGTGTATAATTAGGTATACCTAATGATGAATGAATGTGCAGTAATATGTTATAAATTGAAGGTGAGCTGTGATTGTAATATTTGGCTCATAATCCATTGTGTGTAGGTACGCAAAATGTGTGCACAGTGTTAAAGTGGCTATAGGAATTGTCATAAGAATTGTGACAATAGTGACTGTAGTAGTATGGTGGTATAGAGAAGACATTTTACAAAGGAAATGATCTAGAGCGCTCTGAAGTATAATGTGTCGAAGTATAAGAAGTATAAGAGCGAAAATTTACGAGTGTATAAATGTTGTGTACAGCGGGCCGGTACGGAGCGGAAACCCCTGGTATGTGGCTGATGAAGCTGTCCTAAAAGCATCGTCTACGTGACCGGATGCGGACATCAACGCCTTCATCTCTCCTTCGTCTACCATCACTGGTGCAGACGTGCAGCAACGGTGACGAAGTAAGCCTACAGATTTGAGCTACAGGACCACATGCAGTGTTCCTTCAGTGTGGCCTATGTCGCCTAGCGCCGTTGATAAGTTCACGCCTAGGAATATTCTAATCTGTGAGTACTGTCATCGACTAGTACCATTCCGTTCGGGAAATCTGTCAAGTCAAGTCGTCGATGTGATATCTTTGACTGTGTCGACACTAGTGTAAAGAGTAGAGTCGAGTGACATCTCGAGAGAGAAAACGACCTCTACGGTAGCGAGTGAATGTGTGAGCGCTGAAATTATGAATAGCCTATACGCCACCTCTTAATTATTTGGGTGAAATACTTGTTTGTATGATGTGAATTGTGTGATTTAATGTATATGATATGAGTGTATGAGAAATAGTGAAACAGAGGGCAAAGAGATAACTGTGTGGCCTTTGTCCTTGTTTGTAAGCGTGTGTGGTGGTGGATGAAAGACTAGTCTAGTAAACAGAGATAGAACACCCACCTTTATACTGATTGTCAGAAAACCCACGCACACACTCATTCTATTAGAATAAACGTTTATACACGTAACGACTTAATTCAGTACACGAAAAAAAAAAAAACCTTCGTTACAATGTGTGTTTGCGTGCCTGTGTGTGCGTGCGTATCTGAGTGCGTGCGTGCGTGTGTGTGTTTGTGCGCGCGCATGTAAATGCGTGTGTGTGCGTCTATGCCCACGGGCTTGCGTGCGTTTTTACACCTGAGCACCTTATTCCTGTGGGATTCAGACAGCTTGTTTCCGGGTTCAAATGAAGACAATTACGGACAAGCGATGCTGACAAACAGTTACAGACCCAATGAACTATAGGTTCTTCGGGCCGCCGTTGGCCTGCGCATGGCTGTGCGAGGCCCAACGGTGGCTGGTGTCGACCAGAAGACCTTCTGCTCATCGCGGAGGCGCAACTGGAGTTAACGTGTACGATTGTTTTACAGGTTTACTCTGCCTACGTCATCAGCAGGTTGTTCTGGCTAGTGAAATGTAGGCCTGGGAGAGGCGCCAAATAAACCATTTACGGCCCTCCAGCTGTCACGGTCTATCCGTCTGTCGCATTGTTGTCTGAGCACTATCAACGCTGGTAGGCCCATACACAGCAGCAACAACAAAAGAAAAAAAAATCAAGACACCCGTTTTCAAGATTGCGACCCTTGCCAAGAAAAAGAAAACACGATCCAGTTGAAAGAGACATAGATCCTCATGATCCTCCGTGCGGAGGCTTATGAGAGTTTATGACTCTTGCTGACACCACTTGGACTTTGTGACTATGCTCCTTGGCTGGCTGGGGCTCTTTGGCGTTGAATTATCAGATTTCAGAACACAGCCTGCGTCCACTGGCAGAGAAGGGGTTAAACTCGCAAATGCAAGAGACATTAATCCTCACGATCCCCCGCTATTGCCAGGGGATCATGAGGATCTATGTCTCTTGTAAACCTCATTGAAATTAGTAAGCCGAAGAAAAACAAGGCGGCAGTGAATATGCGATAATTTATAAAGTCTTTCAATTCCTGTGGTCTTACGTCTTAAAACTTTGTTAATTCAATATTTTTTTAAAAAAAAACAAGACAAAAAAAAAAAAAAAAAAAAAACACAACACAACCCCCCCCCCCCCCCAAAAAAAAAAAAAAAAAAAAAAAGTCGTTCAGGGAACGTGGATACAACGTCGTTGCAGCAAGACGCATAGCTCTCTATGAGCCCCTGCCCCGCAGTCGATGAGGATCTATGTTTCTTGCAGATGAGTACACACACACACACACACACACACACACACACACACACACACACACACACACACACACACACACACTTACGTACACACGCGCGCGCACACAAACACGCACGCACACACACACAGAGTGCGCACGCACGCACACACACGCATACACTCTTGTGAAGTAGAAATGCTGAACTGGTCGATACCGGCCGATATTGACTTTAATAAACTAATGCTTCTATCCCGCTTTTTGGTACAATAACGATGTCAGTAAGTTCCCAGTGCGCAAAGGCCATCGGGCCGATATCAGCCGCCGTTGGCCCGCGCACGGCTGTCGGCCCGATGACCTTTTGCGCGTTGGGTTTAGCTGTAATTGTTTGCCGGGTTGTGTCAATAATTAGCATCCGTGACATGCAGATCAAATCGTGGAACTGCGCTGTAATTTGAAGACAATTCTGACGAACGTAAAAGACAGTAAATCCATTTCGTCGAAAAGCGAGATTGTCATTGTAATACGATAAAAATTTCGCTTTTCGCATCAATGGACTTTCTGTCTTTTGCCTTCACAGGGCAACATAGAAAATTAAACGCACAGATCTAGTCCAAGGAAAGCGTTCCACACAAGATGTATCGAAAAGAGCATTATCGATACACTCCGTTCCACTAGTCAGTGTAATACGCCGTTGAAATTGTATCGACCTATGACAGTTCAAGGTAGTGCCTGATTAGCTTGGCTCCTCTGAAGGCGCCAAGCTAATCTGGCACTACCCTTGAACAATCATGGTCTAGGCTTCAAGCTAGTATGGTACTAATTGTACTAACATAATCGTAATGGTACTGTGGCACTAGTATAGCACTACCTTTGAATGAGCATGGTGTTGGTGTGAAGTTAATATGGAACTACCATTGAATTATGATGGTCTGTGTGTCAAACTATTCTAGCACCCAAGAACCACCATGGTCGATTCCCTGGTGGAACAGAGGAGATCTGTATACTGTGCATGGGTAGATTACTCATCGTTGAAAATGTACTTTCTCGACCCGAGCCTGTGTGTAAGCGTGCCATTAATGTATCGATTACAATGTGTCCTTTATCACGTAAAGGTATCGTAGAGGTGTCCTTGGTATCACGTAAACATCAATTTGTTAACCAGTTACAACTGCAGCAGGTATAGATTCTCATGAACCCCTGCAGCAGCAAGGACCGATGGTGATCTGTGCTTTAACTTGGTAACCCATTCACTGCCAGTGGACGCACATTGTGTTTCTGCAGTCTTTATTAGTCCAACGCCAAACAGTCCCAGCCGTCCCATGAACAATGGACACAGTCAAAGTGGTGTCAGCAAGAGGCATAGATCCTCATGAGCCCCCGCATCTGCGTGGGCCCATGAGGATCGGTGTCTCTTGCAGTCAAATCATGTTCACTTTTTGTCGGCAGTCAAGAGATAATCCACTTTTAAAAAAAAAAACCTTCTCTGGTATTTACGAGTTTATTAAGTCTTCACATTGCATCTCGCTAAAAAAAATCTCAATCTGCGAAAATAAATTGACAGTCTAAGCATAAAGTTCCAATACGCATAAATATGAAGGAGCATTTCAGCACCATTTGTGTTTGTTATGCCTTGTCGACACACATAATAAACTTTGACAACAGTTTGGACACGCACAAAAGCACACAAGTAATCGCACTTATTTATCCTGCGCAGCCGTTGGCGTGCCAATCTTTTCTTAGCTATTTCTCGTACCGATAGCGTTGTATTTCTAGAACGGAGTGGAGTCATTGTCAGGTTACTTGATGTAAGAAAGACGTGTGCTAAACTGCATTGTCCTATGTCTAAATGAACCTATGTGTAGCGTTTCGTAACCGTCTGTTGCAGAAGTGTATCTTTGAACAGTGACGGCGGGTAGTGGGCATTTAAAAAATAGAGAAGAAATAAAATATCTAAGCCATAAAAAATCGGCGAAAAGAAGTCGACAACTCTAAAAAAAATCGCAGCAGAAAAAAATCATAATCATTAAGGCCTTGATAACAGCGATTTCAGACTTCTTGTCGTCATAATGGAAATGACAGAATGAAAATGAGGGAAAGTTTGCAACACATCGAAGCGGAAAATGTGAATTTCAATGAGTCTGGCTTGGCTATTGACTCGTTTAACCCCATGCCTGCCGAGGAAAAACTGAACAGGATCCAACTGCAAGAGACATAGATCCTCATGAGCCCCCGCACCTGCGGGGGCTCATGAGGATCTATGCTTCTTGCTGACATCACTTTGTGTCTGTGCATTTTGGACGGCTTGGGTTCTTTGGCGTTGAATGAACAAAGGTTTTAGAAACAAAATTTGCGACCACTGACAATATGGCGGTTAAAGGATAATAACGCTAAAGTGCATCGAATGCTAACGCTTTCACATCCAATAATGACCTTCGCCATTGTGGACTTCTGCCCTGCAGTAGTAAACGCCCTTTATCACTGCTCAGTGATTGGCTACTGACTGGTCACCTCATAGTATTATTGACATCCATACAGCTGGCGTGCGTGAAAGTCAGTCTTTCTCTGTAAGAATACCTCAATATGAAGAATGCAGTTAAGGCCAGAAAGGGGCATTGATTCTGTTGAGCCCAGGCAGCTGCATGGGGCTCATGAGAATCCATGCCGTTTTGTATTATGGAACAGGATAAGGAGCAAGTGACACTGACGAGTGAGCCTAGTCCTGTGTCAGCCACCAAGCAAGATGAGCCAGTGACATTACTAAGCTAAGTCCTGCGCCAGTCACAAAGCAATGTGCCTCCGCTATAGAAGAGCACATTCCGCTTAGTGGCTGCCGCAGGACTACGCTCACTCATTCAACCGACTCTTAGGGATGTCTGAAGGACAGAACAGGTTGTTTGCTTGGGTGTGTACTTTTAGTGAAATGAAGCAGCTTGTCTTCAAGAGTTGATGACTTCCGTCCGGTTTTTTTTTTTCGTCGCCTGATGGAGCTAATCAACAGATTCCATGAGACAGCTGCAAGGGCTCACGAGGATTATGCCTATTGCTGGGTTTATTTATATCTGTGTTCTTTTAGACTGCAATTGGCATCGGCTGTTGTGGTTGCTAATGCTACTCACGGAATCTCCTCAACGGACGCAAAGACCTACCCTATACAAGAGACATATATCCTCGTGCGCCCCCGCCAGGTAGCGAGGCTCATGAGGATCTCTCCCTCTTGCTTGCTTTATTTCTCTCTTCAAATCGCAACCCGTAACCGCCTGTCTACTCTGCTGTGGTACCACCTGAACCTGACAAGGAAACAAGCAGCTACCAAAAAGCAAGGGACATAGACCCTCATACGACCTCAGCAGTTTGGTGGGGGCTCATCGAGGATATATGACTAATGGCCTGCTTCATTTATCTGTGTTCCTCACATTGCAAGCGTCACTGGTTGGCTGATTAATCTGCCAGCTCCTGAACGGAAGCAATAGGATCGGTTTGCGTTCCTGCCCAGTTTAGCCGACAGTAAGATGTTTGGGAAACAACAGCATGACAGCTGCGTCTAACCCTCTCACTGTCGGATCACAGGTCGCAGTGAGGCAAAACCCAAATGCAAGAGACATCGATCCTCATGAACCCCCGCAGTTGCGGGAGCTCATGAGGATCGATGCCTCTTGCTGACCTCATTCATATCTATGTCGATAGATCCTGCTGGAGTGAATCTACTACGGTTTCAAACTCATGATTTTCATCAGCAGGGCGTGGAGGGTCCAAAGGAGAAATTGAATGGTTTGCTTTCTGTGGAGTGACGATATATGACAATACAAACTATTTTTACAAAAGAAAAATTAATTACAATACTTGTTATTTTATCGGCGAAAGATGTTTTACAACACTTTAAAAACGAAAGATATACGTATCATCGCATTTTCTTGCTATTTATGTTACAGAAAGATATATTGCCATATTTTAATATTTGTATATAATTTAGAAAAAAAATGATATATCATCAAACCTGCTATATGCAGAACAGAACTTTTTCTGATCATGTCAGTGTTATTGATGTCGGTGCTAAAGTTTAACAAGATCAAAGATTATCCTTTTTTAAAATATCAAGGTCTCTAAAGAAAATGCATTATCGTCTAGTTGGCAACAGGGGCTCATGAACATCTATGCCTTTTAGGTGATGGAGATCAGTACGAATCTCTCCCGTTTTGACAAACTGAATTGAATTGAACTGACCACTAACATATTCATTAGCCGGAGGGGAGAGGTCAAAGTTTATCTCGTTTAGAACCGACGCACGTATTTCCCAAATTTTGGAGGCGTCATCTAACGACTATGCACCTGTTGTAGTGCGTCAGGGCTGAATGGGTTAATCGTTTCGCTGCCTGTGATCACGTATTTCGCGTCTGAAGCCAATGCACATTCACCGACAATAGCGTGAAGAACCACAAATGAAATGTGACCAAAAATTAGGCACACAGAAGATAGGTCTAACAAGAGACATAAATCCGCATGAGCCCCTGCGCCTGCGCGGGCTGATGAAGGTTTATGTCTCTTGCAGAAAGGATTCTGTCACTTTACCCTTGGTAGCGGAGGGGTGAGAAGTGTACGCCAGAAAACGTGCGAGATTAAATTATGACACGTCCCGTTACGAGTACTTGCGGGAGCTCGGTTCCACCGACAAAATGTGATTTTGAACGAGCATTTATCGGTCGAATTAAGCATATTGTTTTGTATGAACAAACCCTAATCTCCATGATTCAAACTGTCAGGCACCAACATGCAGTGAAATAAGCAATATCACGTCTTTATTTTGTGCATGGATGTCATGGGGCAAACAACTGGATGCAGGTGTTATGTAATCCCGTTGATACCAATGTCTTGCCAAAAACAATTGAAAAAGACATTCCGTTGGATATCATGCACCAAATATACGAAGCACAGAAGCAATCTTTGTAAGCCACATCAGCATAACTGAAAGAGATGCAACCACACAAAGCCAGCTGAATAAAAAGTGAGAGGTTTTGTGCAACAAAATAACTATGTGCATGTGTTGCGTACGACTTATGGTACCAGTTCCATACAAAGAAATAAATCCATTTGATAATACCCGTTGAAGCAATTTCCAAGTGTATGGCTAGTTGGCTGACAGTCAAAAATACGGAGATTTGTGTCCCTGATTTTTTAGGTCAAACGTACTAAGCATGGGTTCTTTGATGTGGATACTTGATGCTTACATATTCTTATAGTTGTATTATGTTGTATTATTTGTATTCATTATATTATGAGTCAGACTTTGCCATTGGTTCTTGTCATCTAGAGGGTCTGACCAGGGAGTGCAATGTCAGAGGTACCTCTGACATTGAACTCCTTGATTGGATTCTAGAGATGACAAGAACCAAAGCCAAAGCCTAATTTTGAATACAGCTGATAATATCACACTCTGAGGAAATGTGGCTGCAAGTAAGTTCAGTAACAGCTAGAGCAGGCTATACTAATCATGCTTATATAATGGAAGTTCTAAGAGGACTGATAGCCAGCGTAGGCGTCATCCTCGGTTCGAAATCTGCAACGTATTTTCGCCCGCACACATGAAGGTGGGCATTGTCATATCCCAAGCCCCCTGACACCCTCCATCCACAAAATTAAAAAAAAAAACAACAATAAGATTGACTGCGGAATTTATCATTTGAGTATTCATCAGATACTCCATCAAATTTATATGCATAGTTGGCCACACCAGCAATTTAAAAAGCACTATGAGTCATACACAACTCACTAAATGTGGGTTCATTTGTGACACAGTGCTGCCACTGACAGCATATTTGGTGCCTATGTTCTGCCTCAAATACACAGTGGCCACATTTGCACCAACCTGGTACTGGCTCGGCCTGCTCATGCCCAATGCTTTTGGTGATGAACGGTATCATGTGCTGCTGTGTTTGAAGGATGTTCCTTAGAAGTTGTCTCAACTCATCCTCCCCCATGTTGTTCAACTTGTTCTGATAAATAAATACGACAGGACACTTATATATATATAATATATATATATATATATATATATATATATATATATATATATTATATATAATATATATATATATATATATATATATATATATATATATATATATATATATACTTTTCAGCTGGTAAACAATACAGTGGTCGGTGAATATGGCCAACCTAACATTTCACACAAATTTACACAAAGGTGAAAAGGCAATGTTAGAAAGAAGGCCATACAATTTACACACAAGTAATTATGCACAATCAACAAGGGAGACAATTATTCCATTTGAGAAAATGATAAATGTTCAAGGCATTGAAATACAGAATACGGATTTATACCTTGAAACCATAGATGGTCATCCATCCTAAAGAAATTCAAACTTACAAGTCAACATTGATATGACCTTTTCCCTCCCCAATAATGGGATGCTATGGGCCACTATATTTGAAAGGCATTAATCTTAACTTTAACTCCACCAGGGAGGCCCCTTTGGGGGCTTAACTGCCTGTCCCAAGTCAGGATAAAGGAGGAGGGTTAGGCGTGGGGCTAGCGACTCCACCCTGTAAAAAGAAACTTGCTACGGAAACGACAAAAGTCGCCTCAAGCACCAGACGGCGCAGAGAGGACTGAATGAATGAATCTTAACTTTACTTTGGGAAGACACATTAGCAGAAGTCCTTTTTGATAGACAATATGCACTAACCTCTGCAGCTCGTATTTTATCGCTGCTTTGCTCCTGTCTGCAGCAGACTCCACCTCAAGCAGGAGTTTCACACCTGATAGTGTCCCAATGTGAATCAGCCCCAAACCTGCCCCGAGATGCTTTCTCACTGGACTGGGAAGGACGTGAGATGGAGGCGTGAGGTGCTTCTATGCTTGCCGGCTCCTCTTTGGACTCTACAAGTTCATCCTGTACAAATCAAAAACAATCGTGACATGACACATATGGCACAGTGAATTCTGCTTTGTGTGTAATAAGCTAAATATTTGCACTTACATACCATGAGGTGTTTGTTTGTTATGAGTTTGACAAAAGAATATACTTTACATACATAAAGATAGACATAAATTGCATGGGATATGCCTCTGTGTGTTACGCATGATTTCCTCATGACTTACTGATATTATTTATCTATCACATGGCAGTTTCTGTGTTGATTGGTTTTTTTTTGGGTGTTTTGGTTTTCTTCTGTTTTGGTTGGAAGGGGGGTGGGGGTGTGGGAGTAAATTTGGTCTGTGCAGCTTTGTCTGTCACTAATGTTTAAACTGTAGTTGAATTCTCTAGTGTATACAATGCAAGTGGAGCACAAAGTATGTGTGTTCAATTTCCATACATATGTGAGAAATAATTAAAGACACCTTGTTCATTTATCGTGTGTTGTTTCGACTAGAATGTGTGTATACTCAGTTATTGGTCATCACAAAGTGCTTGTCAGGCCATAATTAAATTGTTTACATATACAGGTAATAAAGTTCCAGTATAAGGTATTGCCAGAGTACCTGTGGAGGGTATGTGCCAAGTTTATCAGAAGCAAAGTAATTTACTTTGAGTACCGTCAGGTTGGCCAACAAAGTGTTATTGCGTGCACATTTTGTAACATAAATTATGTGGGTTTGATATATACAGGAATTTTAGTGTATGTAACAGATTCAGGAACAGAAGTGTAATCATTTGAATGAACACCACAAGGATCAAGCTTGGCAACTGAATTCACATAATTGTTGTTACTAATGCTTTCATTACAACAGACAAACAAACTAGCATCAAAAGTACTAAATGACAACAAGCTAAGAAATACACTTCACTTACCATTCCGGTGTTTACACAGGCCCATATGTGCAGGCAGACAGTCTGTGCATTGTGTTTTGTGCTGCTTGCAGACACCCCGGAGAACAGGTAGACCTTTTGTGGCATAGGCAACATTTCGACCCCTGATGAAAAAAATAAAATGAACACAAAGTAACATGATGCTAACAAGGCTGCGAGGTAATACAAAAGGGTTGTGTTTGCGTTTACACATATACACCTGCCTGCATCATCAGATCAGACAACATCCCAACTGTCCCACAATATATTCTCTTCTATATTCCCTGCCAACTGAAATGCGGAATCTGCCCACATTGTCACAGTTCAAAGCTCACTTAAAGACTTTTCTTTTCTGTCGGGCATTTGACACTTAGCTCATCTTTAGCTAACTGTTGACTGCCGTTTATTCTGATCCTAGAGGAAGTGAATGTAAGGCGGTGTTGGGAAGAGATGGGGTGGTTTAAAGTAGTGTATAATCGTGCGTGTGTCTGAGAGAGATGGTGTGCTGTTGTGCATGCGCAGTGAGTCCAGTGTTTTCCTGGAGAACAGCGCTATACAAGAACTATGTATTATTTTTATTATTATTATTTTGCTAAAGTCAGCAGGAAAAATACACTGAAATGTGCAAGAGAAATAACTCACAGGGTACTACATAATAAAAAGCAAACACACACAATGGAAAGGAAAGGAAAAGAAAACGCCTGCTAAAACTGTACTGAAATTGTATGAAGTGCAACTTATCTGATAGCCCATTTTAGTTTACAAGACCAGCCCCTGTGTCTTCCGTCAGAAGCAGCTGCAGTTGCTTGTTCTTTTCAGATTAATTACTAGCAGCGTAAGAATTCATTCTGTACGAATGTGATCTCGAGAATTTCCCCACATCGAAACCTGTGCGTAGATTTGACCGCCATCTTGCATATCCAAGGTAACCAATCACGCCGAGTAGCTGCCCCTGATTCAGTTTCCCACAATGCCTCGTTGGCGATGGCGACTAGCGGCTCCTCAGGTTGCGTGTATGGTAACTGATAACATTGTACACCTGCACTATATGTACAATATCATGGACTGGATGTACGTGTTGAAAAAATTCGTTCACAACTACAAAGTGTCAGGAGTCATACTTACAGCTTGTACAGCCGTACATTCTGCCATCATCCCCAGCGCGTAAAAATCCGTGGGTGCCGGTCACTGAGTTTCAAAGTGTCACAGAATCGTCTGCTGTTGTCCGATCTGCTAATCGCGATGATTTCCGTGCAACAGGAAGTGGCCTATCGTTTCGGCCGAGAGTTTTGCAAGCTCGGGATACGCAGTTGCCAACTCCGTCAACTGAGTTACGAACCGATTTGACCCATTTAGGAGCAGGGCCCAAGCTGGGCCCTGTACAGTCTTTTAAAAACACAAGCTGGGCGGATTTTTCTCATTGCACTTCAGCTTTAACCCGCCTCAGTGGCTGATTACTAGGTGGCATTATCACGAAAAGGTTGTAAGTGCGGCGGATACAGAACAACCTATATCACTACACGTGAAGCGACACAACTTTGTAACATGTGATCGGGAAAAGCATGCGAGTTGCATACATTTTAATAACACATTAATTAACACACTGAGCGATAAAGGGCGAGATTGCAGATCTGACAGTTGTCCTCCTAAGAATGCATACCGGGTCCGAAGATGGGGCGATCGTGAGAGTTCAAGGGTAGTGCCAGATAAGTTTGGCGCCTAAAGGCGTCAACCTAATCTGGCGCTACCCTTGAACTAGCATGACTAATCCTTCCCCTGTTATAATAATAATAATAATATATAACTATTCTATAGCGCAATATCCCCACAAAGAAAGGCTCAGAGCGCTTTACATCTAGATAATCTAACTAATTGAAATTAACTAACTAAAGTACTGACAACGTACAAAAACACAATCATTCATGCACACTGACACAATACTAAAATAATAAACATAACATGTCAAGAGCCTGATCAGATATATACATGTTGATGGGAAAACGTAGGTTTGATCAATCCCTTTTAAAGGCCAGATTGAAAAAATATGTTTTCAATTTAGCCCTGAAAATGCCCAAAGATGGTGCATGACGAATATCATGGGGAAGACCATTCCACACTTTGGGAGCTTGGAAAGAAAGGGATCGCTGTACAAAGGTTTTTAAGGACACTCTGGGGATAGTCAATATTCTGTCGTCAGTGTTAGAGCGCAATTAGTCCATA
Source organism: Semisulcospira habei (assembly GCA_036245525.1). Lineage (NCBI taxonomy): Eukaryota > Metazoa > Mollusca > Gastropoda > Semisulcospiridae > Semisulcospira > Semisulcospira habei. The sequence goes on from BTPG01000008.1 coordinate 49,092,440, forward strand.
AGCTAGGAAGATCTACCGTGCACCCCCCCCCCCCCCCAGTACTCAATAAGATGGGTTTAAAAGTGTTCCTTAGTATGTCCTGAGATGTTTAAGCCATGTTCCCCGAAAATCCTTAGGAACACACCAGAGATATAGCCGATGGCGCAAGGGTACCCCCACACGCTCTTCGCAGGTGCTAAAATGAGGTTGAGAAACATTTTCCTCGAAATAAATCAGAATTCATTCCAGAAGCCCAAATCAGGTAATATTATATCAAGGCACACCTTCTGCATCCTCTGCAAAAAACAGAATGAAAACATATTGAACCTCTGGCTCACAGTGAAGGTATTTGTGCGCCCAGTAAACGACCATTTCCGCGAAATCGCAAAAAAAAAGACAAAAATAATGTCAGATGCCTTCAGACATTTTCTATAGCACTGACAGTTCATTTGTAGGTTTACATCATTAAAACAGGATGTCACAATTATTATAAACTTGACTAGGTGATGCTGTGATCACTGTGAGTGCCACAGTGGTTGATTTTGTATCCCTACCCCCAAGTTGTAAAAATACACAAAATTAATTAGAAAAAATTGCTCAAGTTATCCCATTTTATTTTGACCTCTCTTTACCTATTGAGTTTCAATAATGTGAGCATAAAGTGCAAGAAAATAAGGAAAGTCGGCATCCTTTACGGTATGTTCGTGGTGAATGATAGCTTTTTACCATTTAAAATTGCTGAATTGGGAAACGTACATTGTTTCTGATGCCCTCAGAAATTGTGTATACAACTGATAGGTCTTTTTTTAGGTTTTATTGTTTAGGATAGAGTACCACAGTTACTCCTAACCTGATTTTATGATGCTGTGATGCATTTAGGGGCCACAGTGGCTGAATCTGCTGCCCTACCCCCATTTTACCAATACGCAAAGGAACGAAAAATGATCATAACAATTGCTCCTCTGATTAAATATTTTTGTTGCCAGTTTTCTTAACAAAATATGTATATTGAGCATAAACATTTGTGATAATTTCATTAATTTCAATGTGACCCATCGATTTAATTGTAATTCTTTTTATTTAAGGCATGCTTAACAGGGGCTGCCGCTGAAGCTTCTATCGTCTGCACATTCAGCACTCTTGTCAAACTCGGGGAAGGTGTACCTCAGGGAGATGTTGTGTCTGATGCTGTTTTTGGTCTACATTAATGACATCAGTACAACAGTACCAAGGTTCGTCTTGAACATCCTCCATGCAGATGACTTTGCAGTGTGGAGCGCAGCAGAACATAAAGAAATAGCATCCTCCAGAATCCAGGATGCTGCCAATAGAGTCAGCAGCTGGACTGAAAGAGGCCACTCAAACTGAGCTAGACCATCTCTTTCAATCAGACGGAAGAGGTCACCTCAAAACTGGAGACCTTCCAGTACCAAAGACAGACAGGCCAACTTTACTGGCAACAAATAAATTACTGGATTCACGTGGAGGCATAAAGAAATAGCATCCTCCAGAACATAAAGAAATAGCATCCTCCAGAATCCAGGATGCTGACTATAGAGTCAGCAGCTGGACTGAAAGAGGCCACTCAAACTGAGCTAGACCATCTCTTTCAATCAGATGGAAGAGGTCACCTCAAAACTGGAGATCTTCCAGTACCAAAGACAGACAGGCCAACTTTACTGGCAACAAATAAATTACTGGATTCACGTGGAGGCCTCACATTGAAACCATGGAAGCTAGAGCTGCAAAAAAGAAAGAGAGTCTCTGATGAAGAACTGGTGGGGACCACATTGGCGCAAATTACAGCATCCTGGCACAAGCAAACACCTGCTCGGTCAGACCATTTGTGCGGTACCAAGATACATCGACAACATGAAACACTGCCTGAAACCCAAAAAGCCAGGCTTGACAAGATGCAGAACATGGGTCATTCTCATGATGCAGTGACATTCTTAGAGCCATTTGGAGCACCCCAATTTAGGAAATGGAGGACATTGGAGCCACTGGAACGCAGAACAGCACACACGATGAAGAGACTTACTAAACACCGACAGCATGGGAGACTACAGGAGCAGACCAAGAACCGTCAGAAATGCCCAGTCTGAACTGCCAACTGAAGGTCCTGCAAAGGGCTAACACTGACGTCCTGGAACCAAGCCCAAAGATGTGTGAACAGCTCCCTTCAGATACCTGGACATCTCGAAAGAGCCTTCAAGACAACATAGTGTTCCAGGACTCTTTGCCAAAGGTCGCGGCACTGCACAAAGCCATCTTGCTGGAGGTTTGCACAAGCGCTACCCTCACAGCAGCTGTGATACCACACTAGATGCCGTGTTGAATGAAGGAAGTGGCGTGTACATCTGTTGTGCAGACCGCACTACTTACCAGCTAGCGGCAGCAGCTCCAACTATCGTACAGATCTGCAGGTGCTCAACACAGCAGCAGAGCACTAGCTAGGGAAAGGCAGCAGCTTGATCCACTGATCTCACCAGGAAGCTTCAAGATAGACTGGATGCCCTGTCCACAAAATAGTGCTGCAGTGGATTCCAGTGCATTCTGGACAAGCTGGGAATGGAGACACTACAACAACAAAGTGATTGGCAAAAGCAGAATGGCGGCTGCAGCCCGTGGGCAGATGACATCAACAAGCTGAACAGGGAGAGCCAGGCCACCATCTTTCATCTACACACTGATTACTCTGGACTGGGTCCATCCAGAAAAGCAGGAACGTTTCACAAACCCAAACTGAAGCCTGAAGCTTTACACACTTTAATCAGATCACTCAGTATCAGCAATTATTTGAAGCTTCCGTGCCTAATGCGTGAAGAGATACCAAAATAAAAGAACGCTTAGTGAATGGCGGACTTCGGTAGAAGCGTAAACAACCAATCAGAATGTTCGCCATGCAGTCACTTTATGATCAGAGCTAAATATAGATCACTTGCAACAAGCGTCAGCATGATCGTTTGCAATGGGAATAGTCACAAATTGAGGGAGAAAAAAAAGAAGTAGACAAAAGTTTGCCAGTACGTTGTCATTTTTTACAAACTTTCACAGACTTTAAGGAAAAGGACTGAAATTCACAGACTTTCCAGGGCCCTCAAAAAGCCTTGCCATTTTTTTTACAACTTTCACAAATGTTCACAGACCGTAAGGACCCTGCTGAACTCACCTCGTGAAACTGGGTCATGTGGAAACAGCCCTATGCGAATTTGGCGTAGAAAATCGGTCTCCTTAGCACATTCTCCAAACATGTCCATACAGAGAAGCGGTCTGCTGGCAGTTCTGACCAGAAGACACGCCCCTATACACCAAACTCTGAAAACATGCTGCCTAGCTCTTGACAGCTCACTTATTGGCAGCCAGAACAATATAAGGTTTAAAGACGGCCATAAAAAGGATTGAACGTTGCAGAAGGTGGAAGTGGAGATCTCGTGGTCGACATGTGGAAACTAAGTATTTTTGATAACATTGTTTTGGCTATTAGGAACCATGAAACTTTATTACGCATATTCATATTTACACATTTCTAGATAAAAATAAATGAAAGGAAAAGGGGAGACCTTACTAGACCCGCCTTACGCTAGGTAAAATATCACCTAAAAGACCAGCCAGTTAAAAATAGTTACAATTAAATTGATGGGTTACATTGAAATTAATGAAATGATCACAACTTTTTATGCTCAGTATGCATACTTTAAAAAAACAACAACTGGCAACAAAAAATATTTAAACAGAGGACTATTACGTAATCAATTTTTATGATTATTTTGCGTTACTTTGCGTATTGGTAAAATGGGGGTAGGGCAGCAGATTCAGCCACTGTGGCCCCTAAATGCATCATAGCATCACAAAATCAGGTTGGGAGTAACTGTGGTACTCTATCCTAACAAATAAAACCTAACAAAGACCTATCGGTTGTATACAAAATTTCTGAGGGCACCGGAAACAACGTACGTTTCCCAATTTGGCAATTTTAAATGGGAAAAAGCTATCATTCACCACGAATGTACCGTAAAGGATGCCGACTTTCCTTATTTTCTTGCACTTTATGCTCACATTATTGAAACTTAATAGGTAAAGAAAGGTCAAAATGAAATGCAATAACTTTAGAAATTTTTTCTAATTAATTTTGTGTATTTTTACAACTTGGGGGTAGGGATACAAAATCAACCACTGTGGCACTCACAGTGATCACAGCCGGCATCACCTAGTCAAGTTTATAATAATTGTAACATCCTGTTTTAATAATGTAAGCCTGAAAATGGACTGCCAGCACTATAGAAAATGTCTGAAGGCATCTGACACATTATTTTTGTCTTTTTTTGCGATTTCGCGGAAATGGTCGTTTGCTGGGTGCACAAATACCTTCACTGTGAGCCAGAGATTCAATATTTTTTCATTCTGTTTTTTGCAGAGGCTGCTGAACGTGTGCCTTAACATAATATTGCCTGATTTGGGCTTCTGGAATGAATTCTGATTTATTTAGAGGAAAATGTTTCTCAACCTCATTTTAGCACCTGCGAAGAGCGTGAATGGGGGTACCCTTGCGCCATCGGCTATATCTCTGGTGTGTTCCTAAGGATTTTCGGGGAACATGGCTTAAACATCTCAGGACATACTAAGGAACACTTTGAAATCCATCTTATTGAGTACTGGGGGGGGGGGGGGGGTGCACGGTAGACCTTCCTAGCTTGTGGACTAAATACTCTGCCTGGCGTATAGACAAGGAGACTGGAGGACAAGTATGCCGGGAGTGTCTTGTCAAAGGCCTGAAAAACAAGGGAAGCAATTTTGTATTCAATTCTGAAATTATGGTATATCGTGGGTGAAAGGATTAAGGGATCTCAGATGTGAGACTTCAGTATGAAACGCGCTGAATCGGTCGATTGCAAACTATTTCTGACGTATTCTTGTAGCCATGTGGTGAAACGTTGTGTCAATAATTTATTCTTTTTCTCAATGCTTTTGGTTTATTTTGATTTGAGACGCTTTTAAAGGGCAATTAAGCCTGTGCGTACACTACACGAGCCACGCCTTTCAACAGTTTAAATAATAGCTTTTAAAAAATCAAAAGGAGTAGGAGACGTGAAATATTAAAACTTGTGAGCGTGAGAGAAATGATGAACGTGAACTTGCGACTCAGACTATAGACAAGCGCGAATGGTGATTGATGTTTGTCATGACCGTGAAATGTCTTTCTGTAGTCAATTTTTTTTTTCGCCGGTTAAGTAGGCCTTCACTTCTGTCACGGTACAGATCATGCAGCGCGTGGCGTTCACAAATGCAACCCATATCACGCATACGACAGAAACAATGTAAATACACCATCTCAACCGCTTAGCTGCCGGAGCAAGGTGAACACCACTCAGCTGCAAGAGACAAATCCTCATGAGCCCTCGCGGTCGCGGGGACTCATGAGAATTTATATCTCTTGTTAGACCTGTGTTTTTTTTGTGCCCGATCACGCTGGTGCCGAAAGACTGTAAATTTGGACTTAGATCTAGATACGTTTTTATGCCTAATCTGGTCATATTTACCTCTGTGTTTTTCACATGAACGTCGGTTAAGCGTTCAGTCGTTTCAGACGCGCAATTCGCAATCGTTGGCAGAGGAGGTGTTAAGGCAAGTGAACATTGAAAACGTTTGTTGCTTCACGGTACAGGCCAGTTTCAGTATTTTGCGCACAAGTATATATCGCGATATCGGATATAATGGGGAGCAGTCTCCGGCTCTAAAGTGGATACCCAGTTAGCTGAAGGTCAACGGGCCGATGTCAGCATCACTGCACGGGCCAAATAAGGGTAGTTGCTTGCGAGCATTTTTTTTTGTTTGTTTTTGGTTCGTTTTCTTCACAATATCTCATTACTAGACTGTCCTTGAAAGTAGGGCACATTATCAGATGGAATAATCCCAAGGATCCAAGAAAGACAGATATGAATGGCGTCAGCAAGAGGCAAAGAACCTCATGAGCCCCCGCTTTTGCGGTCGGTCATGAGGTTCTTTGCCTCTTGCAGTTTGGTGGTGTTTGTATTTTCCGGCAGTGAAGGGGTTCATTAATAATACCATCTCTTTGTAACAACGGGTTACGTGCGGTGCCGAGCTTGTAAAGACTTTTACCTCAGGGTGAAAACAGCCGTGGACGCAAACGAAATGTCAATAGGTAAATGTATGGATGCCTGATGGTGTTGCTGCAGCCGGCTCGTAACTCATAATAACCGCATGCCTGCGCGAGACGTGACAATCACAGCATGGCATTTTGTGTCTGTCCTTATCAGGGCTGGAGTCACATGCATATGAAGAATTCTTTTCAGGCACTCTCATGTGATTCATAAAACCATTAAAGTGCGCCGAACACACTGTGTATTTTACGTGGGAAAACTGAACTTTCAATAAACCCAACCGTCCATTTTCAGCCACATGTAAACAAAAGCCCCCGCGGCAACTAAATAATTAGATGATATTTCCCCGTCGGAAAAAAAGAGACAGTTCCTCATTTAGAGTTAAATTTTCATATATTTATTTTCATAAATTTATAGTATGTTCGGCGCACATTAATAGAACGGGCCTGGTATGAATTTTTAGGGAGTGTATCCGTAAGTACCAACACCACGACGAATGTTAAATACATTCCTGCTTTAGAAAGATTACAAAGTAAAGTAGGTAAAAGCACTGTAGTATGAAAAAGTACAAAAGTATGAAAACAAGCAGGAACTAAAAGAAAAGGGGAAACTGCTATTGCTAATAATTTAGGAAGATTACAAAATTAAGTAGGTAAAAACACTGTCAAGGAAGAAAATTGTGCATTATCTGCCAATGACAATAGATCTAGTTTGGTCAAAGCACAAGAAAAGGTGAATAGGAAAGAAGGGTGCGCTAAGTAAGTGACTGGAAGCAATGAATATGGAAGCCCCCCCCCCCACCCCCATCTAACCCCGAAGGGGGCCGTATCGCATATTCACTGGCAGTCTCCCCATTTTTTTTTCATTTATTACTACAGTTTCGACTGCAACCCCTTCCCCCTGCACCCCCTTCCATATTCATTGCTTCCAATCACTTTCTTAGCGCACCCTTCTTTCCTATCCCTTTATTGTGCTTTTACCAAACTGAATCTATTATCATTGGTCGATAATGCACAATTTTCTTCCTTGACAGTGTTTTTACCTACTTAATTTTGTAATCTTCCTAAATTATTAGCAATAGCAGTTTCCCCCTTTTCTTTTACGTTCCTGCTTGTTTTCATACTTTTGTTTTGGGCGGTTTTGTGTCACGAATTACATTGTCATGTAAACTGTCACGCACCAAAGGCAGGAGTTGGTTGGTTAACTGAAGTTTAACGTCCACGCCACATCAGTGAAATGTCGGCCTATGAAGCACGACCTAAACACCGATCAATTCAGGCGTACTATAGCTGAGTCGCTTTGATATACCAAGACCTGCCAACGAACATACTATACTGGCAGTAGTTGCCTCCCTGGGGGCCCGAAAAACTGTCAAGGAGTGCAAACGGAAACGGATAGTCACTTCTGGGACAAGAGGATTCTGTTGGCCGGTGTTGTGTGCTTTGTATCTTAATTGTCATGCAGCAGTTTTCTTTCGGCAAAGCAGCCATTTTTATGGGGTCAGTAACATGACCCAAGCACTCAACTGCTTGAATGCACTCTCCCTCCAGAGTCAAACCGCTGTGCTGATATTCGTTTACATTTGCTTTTGAGCACACCAAGCTCCATATTCTTAAAATTTAATAAAGAGATTTTACTTCACTGATTTGATTCGACGTTATTTTGCGCTGTAGCCTCGAAATGAAGAAAAAAATACCAGATACTACAAACAATCGTACACTTGATCTGGTGGAGATGTCAGCGTAAAAACAAGATATGATCCCGTTGACGCAGTTACAGATACTTGGTGCATGGTGTCTGACTGCGTCAGTTACATATATTTGGTGAATGGTGGCCGGACTGCGTCAGTTATAGATATTTGGTGAATGGTGGCTGACTGCGTCAGTTATAGATATTTGATGCATGGTGGCTAACTGTGTCAGCTACAGATACTTGATGCATGGTGGCTGACTACTTTAGTTACAGATACTTAGTGCATGGTGGCTGACTGCGTCAGCTACATATACTTGGTGCATTGTGGCTGACTGCATCAGTTACAGATACTTGGTAATCCAGACCAAAAAGGTGACTGCCAAGCGTGTAGAATGCAAAGAAGTACCCAATGGAGACAGAAACACGCTTAGAAAAGACGGGTACAACACAATTTATTATTTGTGTTGCCAATTCCTTCTGCGAATGAAGATAAGTAGCGGCTAATCTCTCTGTTTGTTTGTTTGTCTATTTTGACAAAGGGTATTTACCCGAAATATTAATAAATTGTGTTGTACCCGTCTTTTCTAAGCGTGTTTCTTTCTCCGTTGGGCACTTCTTTTCAGATATCTGTAACTGCACAACGATGTTAATCATTCAATGCCTGTGTTTGAGGAGAGGCAGTTGTTACTTCCTGCTTGTAGACCCATTAGTCAGTATGCCGCACACGAAAAGGTTACTTCATGGCGCGTCTGGGAAGGTAGAACGTGCCTTGACATCACGATTTATTGTATCACGAGAAACGCGGGTTAGAAAGTGCGCTTGTGGTGGTTTTGGTAGGGATGAGAAATAAGTTTGGCTTTGAACAATGAAAAACAGCAGTTCAAAGAGCAGCGTACACACACACACACACACACACACACACACACACACACACACACACACACACACGCGCGCGCGCGCGCGCACGCGCGCACACACACACGCACAATCACACACACACACACACACACACACACACAAACACACACACACACACACACACACACACACACACACACACACACACACACACACACACACACACACACACAAGTCATGAAAAGTAAATTGTGTCAAATTAAAAAGAATTGCATTAGTTCAGAAGTGTACTCACGAGTATTTCACAAGACAGCGAGAACTTGTGGGGTTTTTTATTTCTCGGAAGAGAGCAAGACAGCCTTCAGAGGGCGACAGAAAATCATATTGAAATGTCAGGCGCATACACTTTAGCCCCGTGCCTGCCATTGTATGCACATTTTTGTTGATGAAATCTTTGTTCATTCGACGCCCAAAAAGACAAAAGCGTCCAAAAGAGTGGATACAAATTGGTCTCAGCAAGAAGATCTATGCCTCGTGCTGATAAACCATTTTGTATCCATGTTTTGGGGACGGTCTACGTCTCTTGCATTTGAATCGTGTTCACTTTTTCTCCTATCAGTCAGGGGGTTAAAACTTGCCAAAACTAGCTCTTAACTCATTCAACCCCGACACACCACAGCAAGACATGGATTCAGCATGATAGTTCAAGGGTGGTGCCAGAATAGCTTGGCGCCTACGGGCGCCAAGCTATTCTGGCACCACCCTTGAACTATCATACTCGTTCTGTCTCTAGAATTGTAATACAGTCCTTCAGAGGGCAACTTCAAAATTTGTGGATTTCGGTCTTGGGGGTAGAATGAGTTAATTAAACCCAGCAGAATGAGGCATCTGAGGATGCAAAGGAGGACTATTACCGCCCACAAAACATACATTTTCATGAGCCTTGCCACTGCAGGGGCTCACGAGAATATACGTTTCTTGTAAACAGAATATTACGGGCTGAGGAACTTGCTTGTTTTGTATCGATATCAATGTGCGATCATTTGCAACAAATTCCCTGCTTGAAAACACGATGGTGCTTTCTTGAAAACCGCAGCGTCACTGTTGTGGAACTATTTTTGGATTCATTTTTCCGTTGAAGACTAAAGTGCACATAATGACACTTCCTAATGGCATTGTCTATAGCCCATCAAACAGTCAATTTGCCAGACTACATCAATTTTCTAAAAGGGGGAAATCATAAACGTAACTTGGATTGCAAGAGCTATAAACACATAAATCTAAATCGCTCTTGATTATTGCTGAAACGGTTGCAAATTGAGCGCTAATTTCGACATTCCTCGATTGGTAGAGCTGCCTCCGCGACTCTTCAAGAGTGGTGCCAGAATAACTTGACGCCGGTTGGTGCCAAGTTATTTTGGCAATACCCTTTAACTATCATGGTCGATTCATCTCATGCTGCACTAGTATATCGGGGATTATTTACAATCTAGAAGATGTTGAAACACGATGGGATGAACCATAACCAACAACGTCCCTTCTATATGAAAGCTGTCCTCGCTGTCAATGGTCTCTGCCTTTTGTCTTTGACCTGATTCTGATGTTGAATTATCTCCTTTTGAAAAAGTCTCGCAGATCTGCCAACGCGTCAGTGAGTTAATAATAATAATAATAATAATGAGTATTTATATAGCGCTTAATCTTACTCAAAAGCTCTAAGCGCTTTACAATCTGTACACAAAAATAAAAATACAATGACATATGCACATAACAAACAAAGCGCAATGCCCGAACACACCACTTTTACAATAAACTAAACAACAATACATACATAATAATTTATATTCTAATTAACATTCAGTCTAAACAAGGAGGATTGCAGAACTTCAACTAAGGCATCAAACACTGGCAGTTATTCAAAGTAAAGCTTGAAGAGGTGAGTTTTCAACGACCTCTTGAAGTCAGAGACAGACTCACTGTTTCTGACCTCAAGAGGAAGTGTATTCCATAACACTGGGGCTTGATAAACAAAAGTGCGCTGACCAAATGTTTTAGTTTGGACAGAAGTTACACACAACTTCCGTTTATCAGAAGAGGAGCGGAGCTCACGAGAAGGTGTATACACATGCAGCAAAGAGGACAAGTATTCTGGGCTGGTGCCTGAAAGGCAGTTAAAACAGATTGACATAACTTTGTATTGAATACGTGAGGACACAGGTAGCCAGTGAAGGGACTTCAAGATGGGTGTGACATGCTCAGTCTTACGGACTCTCACAACAAGCCGGGCTGCATTGTTCTGAATTTTTTGGAGGCGATCAATGAGATACTGAGGGCAGCCACAAAGCAAAGAGTTACAATAATCTAGCTTGGACAGCACAAATGCACAAACTAGTGTTTTAGTGGCTTCCACGGTCAGCAGGTGACGAACTGAACTAATACGACGAAGTTCCAGATAAGCGGATCTACACACTGCACTGACATGCTGTGACATAGATAACTCGCTGTCAAGTGTAACACCCAGGTTTCTCACACTCGCAGAGAAGCCAATGAGTGTTCCATCCACAGACAATGATGACGGTAAAGGCAGGGACGAAGATAATCTTGGATTAGCTACCAACATTGCTTCAGTTTTGCCATCATTTAACATCAGTTTGTTGGTGGTCATCCATGATTTGACATGGTCAATGCACTGGCTTATACTTTGGACGGCATTCACAGCTCGCTCGACAGTATCACTTTTGTACATCTGCGTATCATCTGCAAATGCATGATGGGAAATGAAGCGACTACAAATCAGGTCGGACAGGGGCTGAACATACAGTAAGAACAATACAGGTCCTAGGACCGAGCCCTGGGGTACACCAAACCGAAGAGGTGATGGCTCAGAACGACAGCCGTCAACAGAAACAATCTGGGATCGTTCAGTCAGGTATGAACTAAACCATGTCAAGACTGTGCCTTCAATGCCAAATACAGATTGAAGACGGCACAGCAAAATTTCATGGTCAATAGTGTCGAACGCATTGGACAGGTCCAGCAAAGCAAGGACTGTGATCTTACGCTCGTCCAAAGCACAAAGCAGGTCATTGAATATCTTCAGCAAAGCTGTTTCAGTGCTACGATGGGGACGATATGCAGACTGAAATACACTGAACAGACTATTAGAGTTGACATGCTTTAAAGAGTTCTATAAGGGTGCAGGACATAAACGTCATTGATTTGTCAAACGTCATATGTCATGACGTAAGTTTTAGTTTTTACGTAATTTTATATTTTACGTGATATGAGTTTCACTTTCGCTGCATAGGCGTGAGAAAATGGTGACAAAACTAGAACTTCACGGTACAATTTCAGTCTTGCTATATTTGTGTGACAGCAGGTTGACTTTACCTATCTACATGATATAATAAGTACACGGATCAGCTGCATGCTCTTCTGAAAGCGCGTCGATGTGTGTGTGCGTGTTAGTGCGTGCGTGCACGCGCCCTCCAAACATCTCCAAGAGGCATGAAACCGACCATGATAATTTTATAGTTCTGTATCCCAACACGCCAAAGATCATATTATGGCCGCCGTTGGCCCTCGCACAGCCGTGCGAGAGCCAACGGCAGCCGATGTCGGCCTCATGGCCTTTTGCGCATTGGGACGAGTCACAGGAAAATTGTCCTTTTATGCATGTCGTTTAACTCATTCGCGGCCAGCCGCATCCGGATGCGCGGCATAAGCCGCGCAGCCGGATGCGGCTGGCCGCGAAGGTGTTAATGGACAATAAAGTTAATTCAGTTTAATTCAGTTTAATTCAATTCAATGCGATTCGATTCAATTCACTTCGATTCAATTCGGTTCACTTCAATTCAGTTCAATTCAGTTCAGTTCAGTTCAATTCAATTCAATTCAGTTCAATTCAGTTCAATTCAATAGTTCAGGGGTGGAAGAAAAATAGCTTGCCGCCTCTGAGTGCAAAGTGATTCTGACTGTCTAGGTCGGTTTGTCTCTGTTATGTAGCAGTCTTCAGATGATTATTCCAAAATGAAATATTGAATTATTATTGAAATAAATTATTATTAACTTATATTCTAAAATTAAATATTTGTTAATCCTTCACTGCTCAGCCAGTTAAAAACGAACAAGTATTAATTTTCTTTGGGGAAAATTGTATCCGTAACCAGCGAGAATTTATTCCGGTTGAAACCTGAAACTGGTACAGGGAAGTTTGCTGAATTGAAGAGAGAAAGAAAAAAAGACAAAAACAGTGCTTGTTATTTTACCGGTGTAGGACGCCAGAATGACCACTACGCTAAATCCACGCGGGGATACAGGCATACGCCAGATTTACGCCCGGGGAGAGAGGGGTGGGGGAGGGGAGAGGGGGTGGGTGGGAGGTGGGGGGGGGGTTGCGTAAGGGGAAGTTTCAAGCATAAAAATGACTCTCACGCCAGACCGACCAAGGGGTCAGTTTGTCCCCTCTGAGTGCAAAGTTATTCTGACCTGTCTAGGTCGGTTTATCTGTTATGTAACAGTCTGCATATAATTATTCTAAAATTAAATATTGAATTATTATTGAATTATTGGTTGGTCTGGCGTGAGAGTCATTTTGGCCTGATACACCGGTGTGTGCATCTGCTGGCAGAAAGAGTCATCATGGGACAACGCAAAAAGTCAGAAATAAATCGTTGCTGAAGAGTCGGTCACATTAAAAAAAAAATCTGCCTTAAATGTTAAATATCTAGTTGTTTCCTCTTCGGAAAAGTTTCCTCTTTCTTAAAAGTGTAAAGATCGATGTTGTTTACAAATACCTCTGATCGTAAATCGACCCAGAGTTTTTCTTTGACAACGTTCAGTACGGAAAACGAAATGAAACGAAAGTCAGATCAACGCAGCCTTGACATAAAGGACAGGGGGATCACATGATACGGTGAAATTCTGGCATACAGCAATACTGAATGAACGTGAATTATGTTCAGTTGGTTATGAACAGGTCTGCGTATAAAATCGGCAGATTATGAACACACAGGCATGCGATGTTAATCGCTCAGCTCTGCAACACTAGTAGTGTGAAATGTCCACTGTTCGTGTTATAGACTTGATCGATTACGCTAAGATCCTCATATGCCTGTGATTATGATTAGGACTGCATCTTAAACCAGCATCAGCATGTGCAGATCATTTCAAGCACCGTCGTGGGGTGGCCTTAGTCGCCTGCTCGGCGTTAAACATTTCAAGCAGGTTATTCGTCGGTAGCGTTTTTTGTCTAGGTGATTCCTGCAGGAATCGCCTCGAGGAAAAGCGTTTCAAACAGCCAAAGGGTTGCACAAGTAAATACTCGTCAGCCTACATTCGCGTCAGAAAAAAAGTCGAGATACTCGCCGCAAAAGAAAGTCAGCTGACAACGTTTCTGCTCGACAAAAACCTCATAATCAGTCTATTGGCGACATTGCGACGGTGGAGACTTGCTGGAGTGATAGAGATAAGAGATGCTGGATTTACTGCCACGCCGACCTGCGGATCGATCTAGCCGTCTGTACACTGGCTGACCTGTACCGGCCGCGACCGGTGATGCACTGGGTCCAGTCAGGGCTGGATGCAACAAGTTTAGGGGAAAAAAAAACCAACCGTCCATAATGGTAGAATCACAAGGGCGGATCAGTTACCTCCCGTCGTGGGTTGCGGGGTGGAGGGGGAGGAGGGGGGACAACTTTTGTTTTGGGCCTTGAACTGACGCAAAAGGCCTCCCGACGAAAGATATTGCAACAGCCCCCCCCCCCCTCCCCCCCAAAAAAAAAAAAAAAAAAAAAAATAGAAAAAATAAAACAAACACCCCCCCCCCCAAAAAAAAAAAAAAAAAAAAAATAATAATAATAAATAAATAAATAAAAAAAACCCAAAAAACAACAACAAACAACAAACAAAAACAAACAAACAAACAAACAAACAACAACACCAAAACAACAAGAAGATGGGATGAACTATAACCCACAAAGTCCCTTTATGAGAGCTGTTTTCGCTGTCAAGGGTCTCCACCTTTTGTCTTTGACTTGATTCTCATATTCAAATATGTCCTTTTGAAAAAGCCTCTCAGATGTGCCAATGCGTCATAGTGAACTCGGGGCAGTGCATACGCGTCATTGGTTTGTCAAATGTCATTTGTCATAACGTGATATGCGATTCGCTTTCGCTTCAAGACTTGGGGAAAATGGTGACAAAACTAGAATTTCACGGTGCAATATTCAGTCTTAGTATAATTTGTGTGAAATCAGGTTGACTTTACCTAGCTACATGCTATACTGAGTAAACCTGCATGCTCTGCTGAAAGCGCGTCGATGCAGTGTGTGTATGCGTGTGCGTTTATGTGTGAGTGGGTGCATGCACACGCTGCAAACATCCTCCAGAGATGTTCATGCGCCCTTCGAGCACTTGTGGATCTATGCCTCTTGGAGATGCGGGCATATGTGTCATTGGTTTGTCAAACGTCATTTGTCATGACGTATTTTTGTTGTTGTTTTTACGTAATTTTATATTTAAGGTGATATGAGTTTCCCTTTCGCTTTAAGACTTGCGAAAATGGTGACAAAACTAGAATTTCATGGAACAATTTCAGTCTTGCTATAATTTGTGTGAAATCAGGTTGACTTTACCTAGCTACATGCTATACTAAGTACACCTGCATGCTCTTCTGAAAGCGCGTCGATGTGTGAGATGCACGTCAGTCATATTTAGTGTATGCGTGGTGACGGAGTTGCTTCTTTTATGTCACCGGCACTGTCTGACTTTCTATAGAAGTGAAGGTTTTTTACTGTTTAATTATTTTCTGAAAAGAAGTTATTTTTTTTACCAAAGAAGTTGAAAGTATACCCCAATGCGCAAAATTCCACCGGGCCGACCGACGTCGGCCTGGTGTTCTATTGCGCATTGGGACATTTTTTTTTTTTGAAATATTTTTTTAAAGCGCACTAATTCACTCCCTGCCGCATATCATATGTACGGACAGTAATTTATACTGCTCAGGAGAGATCGTCCGTAATCTAGTTTATTCCGTTCAAGTTGATGCCGGTATACACTCACTAACCCCTATGCACAAAAGGCCATAACCGGCCGTGCGCGGGCTCGCAACGGCGGCCGACGTCGGCCCGATGGCATTTGCGCATTAGGACAGGACCTTCTACTTTTGTTGCTTAATTGTGTTCCTCATTAGCTGGGAAGGGATTGTCTCCAGTTAAAGGTCAAAACCCAAGTCACATGTGGTGAAGGTATAATGCTATAAATCTGTATACGTATGAGACATGGACTCACATTCCGTAGAGGCTCATGAGAATCTATGCCTCTTGCGGGTGGGAGCGGTTGGCTGATTCCTCTGGATGGAGGTCGTGGGACGATCATGAACGATTGACAAAGACTGAGACTGGCATAACTGCGTCGAATGGTAGTTTTTACAGGGGCGGATCAGTTACCTCGAGTATTGGGGCAGGGGAGGGGGAGGGGGGTTCCAACTTTTTGTTTGGGACCTTCAACCTGAGGGGGCGGGCGGGAAAGCGCGTGCTTGGCAAGACTCTCACCGGTCACCAAAACACCCTTCAAAGGGACTTTGTTATACTGTTATACCATTTATTTATTTATTTATTTATTTATTTATTTATTTTTTTTTGTTGGGGGGGGGGGGGGGGTTGGGGCGGAATTCCTGTACCACCTCTTCCCCGGATCCGCCCCTGTTTTTGTGTAGGCCTATAGACGGATTTTGCGCGAGTTGAACAAAAGCCCCTTGTGCCGATGTTGGTGATGGGGATTAACTCATTCATCGATAGCTGCCAACGTGTCGTATAGCGTTGCCGGCGGCAATGCCATATGACATTTCCACAGCTATGGATGCCGGGTACATTGAATGAATTAGAACTTCCACAGCATCTAAGTAACGAATTACAGTGACAGTGACAGCCATTGCAGACAGAGTACGACCTGAACACTGATCCATTCAGACGCACTGCAAATGTGCCACTCTGATATACTAGGACCTTTTAACGGACATCCCAATGCGCAAAAGGCCATCGGGCTGACGTCGGCCGCCGTTGGCCCGCGCACGGCTGTGCGCGGGCCAACGGCGGCCGGCGTCGGCCCGATGGCCTTTGCGCACTGGAATGCTATAGAACAAGCCCGTCTTTTTGCCTGCATGTGAAGGGGGGAAATGTTGTTGGAGCCTTTTGTAGATGGACGACATGGCCGGAGGAACGGGTTGGGGGATTTCCCGTTTACACACGATTGACAAACAGGTATCGATCAGGTTATTGGAGACTGTGAAGGGAACTGGGAGGGTGTGCTGTATCGATCATGGGCTGCTGGAGTGATGGCTGCTTCGGGGTGGTCCGCTGGAAGTCGGTGAAACTTTCTGCAGGTTGATAGATCGGTCGTTTGGCTTTCCGGCAGTGCAAACATTTATTACTATCTTGGAGGAGTTATAATTGGGGGGGTGGGGGTGGGGGGGGGGGGGGGGAAATGATACCTCAGAAAAGAAAGAAAAAATCCTCGCGCTGCGGAATAACATGAACGAATCCGTCTTCTGTTCTGTTCTGGGGGGGGGGGGGGGGTAAGAGGGGGGGGGGGGGTGAGGGGGGAGGGGGGGGGGGAGGTAGGAGGGAGGTGGGAGGTGGGTGCCGTTGTTGCACTTTAACACATTCAAGACATGCGTCATTCGGACACGCAGCATGTAGCCGCGTATCCGAATGCCGCACGTCTCGAATGAGTTAAATATTGGCAGTTGGTCTTTTGGTTTGAATTTGGATTATCTCGCTACTGCACATGTTTGTTGTTCGGTCAGTCAGTAAGTCGGTCGGTTAGTTGGCTGGCTGGTTGGATATTCGTTGGTTTGTCGGTAAAAGTGTTGGTTGTTTGTTAATGTTTTTTGTGTGGGTTGGATGAAGAGGGGAGGGGAGGTGGGGGTATGGGGGTGTTCTGATGGCCAGTGAATTCCATGTCTTTAGTTCTTTAACTTCAAATGCAAACTGCGAAAACTGACTCTTCTCTGATATATCAACGGCAGTGCCTTGACGCCTCTCCAAACCAGAATTGTTACAGTCTTATTGCGATCAGTGAGCACGATCGTAGTAGCGCATGCGCTAAAACACACACACACACACACACACACACACACACACACACACACACACACACACACACACACACACACACACACACACACACACACACACACACACACACGCACGCATACACACACCCATCGTGCCCACACAAACATACTAAAAAAGTAAAAACAAAGTATTCAAAATTAACAAGTGTTTTCTATTTCTCATGGCAGACTCTGATGCGACAAGTAACAATGTCTTTCAAATAAACAAACAAATAAACAAATGTAGCCCTGTGCATCTACTGAGGCAGGGCTAACACTTAGCCGGCAGTGCAATGTTCATTGTGTTCTGGGACCAGCTCTGTGGGCGAGCTTAGTCCTGCGCCAGCCACTAAGCAAGGTGCTTCGCTATGGCGGTGCACCTTGCTTGGTGGCTGACGCAGGGCTAAGCTCACCCATGCAAAACCGACCCCACCCGTGTTCTGTTATTTTTAGGCCTTGCGGCTTCAAGCCGTAAGGTGCAAAAATCACAGACTAACACACACATACAGACCAATCCCTACCACAAGAAACATAGACTCTCATGAGACCCTAAAGTGGCATGAGCATGTATGTCCCTCAAATTTGCAAGGATCTGGCTTCAGGAGTTTAAGCATAAATCTATGTGTGTCACAATACTCAAACATATGCATATTTATCGTGATGTACATGACAAAACTTTAAACTTCGATATTCGAAATGTCAAATGAATGACATGAAAAATCTGAATCATCGTCACAGAAATTCGAGCTAATTAAACATTGTTTTATTTGAATCAATTACACTAGAAAAACCGGTCTATTTTGACCTTGACTACCTGAGACATCTGAAATAGTCAAACAAACATTTAATCATATTATACATATCATTTTTCAACAATAGAAAAAGTAATTCATGTTTTGTCGCTTGAAATTATTGTGGAGAGTGCAAGATTTCCAGAGAGTTAAGCACGTCAAGCCTT
Source organism: Semisulcospira habei (assembly GCA_036245525.1). NCBI lineage: Eukaryota > Metazoa > Mollusca > Gastropoda > Semisulcospiridae > Semisulcospira > Semisulcospira habei. Next base: position 49,111,164 of record BTPG01000008.1, read on the forward strand.
CTCAGCATTATCTTGTCAAACCAATGTGGATTGCAAAATAACTTTCCGAGCAAAGTCTTGAAATGACTGATGAAAATGTAAGAAAACGATCATAATCAAGCATTAATGTTACAGTCACATGACACAAGGAAGAATGTCCATCTTTTGTTTAACAATGCAAATCTATCTTTTCTGAAAAGTGGACCTACTGGCTTTTGCTAATTAACGTCAGCATTGTTTAAAACCATTTGAGACTAAAACCACCGTTTTCAGAGCTCCTACTACAGAATTATAGGTCTAACATTTTGCCAACATCAACACCGACAAATGATATGATTTTTAGAAAAAAAGGTTTGGCATGATGAAGCCTGATTTATGTACCACTGTCGCAGCAACATATATAAGAATACATGTTGTAAGCAAAAAGACACTCGGGCCGACACCAGCCTTACCTCGCCCGCGCACGACAGTGCGCGGGCCAGCTAAGGCTGACCTTGGCCCGAGGATCTTTGCGCACCGTTCATGAACCGTCCAGAAAGGGTTACAACGATTAGCTCCATGGCAGGCAGGCTTATCTCATTCTACCCCAACACCGAAATCCCCAAATTTTGTCGTTGTCCTCTGAAGACTGCATTGCAGTGCAGGACGCCGATCGACCATGATAGTTCAAGGGTGATGCCAGAATAGCTTGGCGCCCATAGGCGCCAAGCTATTCTGGCATCACCCTTGAACTATCATGGTCGATCCTTATCTTGCTGTGGTGTGTCTGGGGTAGAATGAGTTATAAAATACATAAAATGCACCGGCACAGCGGTTATTAACGTTGTCTTGTCTCAGCTAAGATTTTCTACCATTCTGTTCACGAACAATGTGAGTAGAGACACGTACCAGAGGTTTTCCACTGCTCTTTAAGTGTAACAATGTGAGCAGAGACACGTACCAGAGGTTTTCCACTGCCCTTTAAGCGTAACGGAATGAACTCTCCTGCGTACAAAGGAGCTGGTTACTTAGTTATTAGGGTTTAGCGCCGAGCAGGCAACAAAGGCCATCTCACGGCGTGCGTACAAAGTCTTTAATTCTACGTCATTCAGTCTTCATAATTTAGGTTAGTCCTTTTGTCTAACATTATTGTAATACATACTAAAAACATTGTGAACAAGATATATTGCGAACTATTAACCTTTTATGATGTAGATGGCTTTATATGATCAATGATGTTTTCCCATCACAAGAGGATGCAGATGGTCGATTGCATTTTTCAAAATTGACATTCAAGGAGAACACAGAGAACAATGGACACCAGGGAATTTCTTACAGTCTTTGTATTTGGAAGCTAATAGCAAAACACAATGAATTGACCACTTCCTTGATGCTGTTAGACTGGGGAAAAAAAACTTCAAGAAAGCGTAGAAATAATGTCCTGAGAAGTCATTCAATTTCTTTCGAAATGAAGGGTGTATCCTAGTGTCTTTACTTTAAACATCAGTTGCGTCATGCCGTACTCGCATGATTAGGAAGGTAGATCGATCCTGAACTTAAGTGAAAAGGGTGCTCATTAACCCCACTTGTTGTGCAGCCATATGGAAACTTGTTTCACTATGGCTATCGGTAGTGCGTTTTGTCACGATGATTGCTGAAGGAATCATCATGACAAAACGCGCTACCGACAACCAGCGGGTTAATTCCTATAACTACCCACCAATAGCGTTGGCTGCACTTCTCCCATCTTGGCCCCGCCACTTGAAACAGCCTCCCCACCCCTGTCCGTAACTGTCAACGCTCTCCTCATTTAAATCACTTCTCAAAACCCACATCTACAACTCTGCCTTTCACTAGTTCATTTCCCCAGCCATGCACAATTCATCACCACTGTCACGTATGTGTGTGTGTGTGTGTGTGTGTGTGTGTGTGTGTGTGTATGTATGTATGTATGTATGTGTGTGCGTGCGTATGTTGTGTGTGTGTGTGTGTGTGTGTGTGTGTGTGTGTGTGTGTGCGTGTTAGCTGTTAGCCTTTTCATTGTATCAGCGCTTAGAGCTACTTTTAGAATAAGCGCTTAACAAATCTCCATTATTATTATTATTATTATTAAAAAGTGATTTCACATACGTTGCAAAAAAGACAGCAAAACACATGAAGAATTTGAATTTTTCCATTAATGCTAGAGTCACATGACAAAAGGAAGAACGTCCATGTTTTGTTTAACAATGCAAATCTCTCTTTTCTGAAAAGTGGACATACATGTACTGGCTTTTGCGAATTAACGTCAGCATTGCTTAAAACCAAATGAGACTAAAACCACCGTTTTCAGAGCTCCTACTACAGGAGTATAGGTCGAACATTTTGCCAACATCCACACCGACACATGATATGATTTTTAGAAAAAAGGTTTGGCATGATGAAGCCTGACTTATGTACCACTGTCCGTCCAGAGGTCATGAGAAGCCATACCTCTTTCAGATCTGAGAAGGTGTTCGTTGCAGATAGAGTTAGAGCGTACCATCTTCACTAGGACCAAAACCCACTGACCTGCTTAATTACACTCGTCAGAACAGCTAGCATTCGACATATAACCGTATTCAACCATTCACAATAACACACGCAGCTCTCCAATTATTCTAACTCGCAGAAGAAAATAATCTGCTGGGGTGAAATGAATACTCTAATAAGTATTACAGTCTGATCTTTACCAACAAGAGGGATAATCCTTTAGGCTCATGCGCATCTATGCCTTTTGCAGAAATAGGAAATACAGATTGACTATGGAACTTGTGTGAAAGGCAGAAAACATTAGATGTGGTGACATTTTCGAAGGCTGTCTATCGATTGCCAGGAATTCAGCGAACACAGGTTCCTCGGGCTGACGTCTGCCGCAGCTGGCCCGCGCCCAGCTGCGCGCGGGCCAACTGTAGCTGATGTAGACTCGAAGGCCTTGCGCTTCGTGGGAACGTGTCCTCTACTGTTCAGCTCCAACAGATAAAGGTTAATGCCTTGCCCACTCGCACTCAGGCTCTCATCCGGATTTTTCTGTCATCAAGAGGCATAGATTCTCATGAGCCACTGCGTTCGCGGGGTCTAATGAAAATCTACGCCTCTTGCCGACAACGATTTACCCCAGTTGCTACTCGAACTGAGAGTGCTATTTCGGGCTAAGTGCACGACTTGTGTTCCAGCTCTCTCCCAGTAATCTTCCTGACGTCAGCACACGATGACATAAGCGACAATCCTTCAGCTTCGTAAAACAACAACAACAACAACAAAAACAATCTGCGCTTAAAGGGTGTATCATGATAGGCTGTGTTATCCCAAACAAACGAAAATGTGTCTTTGTAAGACAAATAACGTTTTTTCCCCTTAATTCTTGAAGTGCCCTTCATATTAATTTTTTTGTTATTTTAAAAGTAAGCCGCGTTTTTAAAATGTCCTAAACCTAAAATAAACAAGAGCTTAGAGCTTGTGTCAACGGTTTCTTCAAACGAAAGCACAATTTTCAACTTCTTTTTTATATAGCTTTACTAATGTGGCTAGTACTTTTCAGAGGCGATATTCCATGCCAGTTTAAATTGTAGTGTATTCAGATTTGCCCTACGTGGCAGTTAAATTCCCTAATTATGACTTCCCGAATTAATTAATTATCACTGCATCATCTCTCTTTTGGGTTTCATCGGGTTTTTTCCTCCCTTTTACCTAAAACATTTTTTTCTGGTTATGGCCTACTATAACTATGCGGACATGCATTTTAACACAAGAGCTTTTCGACATTGTGGCCTAAAATATTTAAATCTGTATCTACATCTTGCTTTAAGACTTATAGTCTAGCTGAACAGACCTTACACCTCCCGGCGTAAAATGGCCCTATCAGCCTGCTGGGCTTTTAAATCCAAAGAACTATCTAACTAACCCAACCAGCATCCCCCCCATCCCCACCCTGTCTCCCCCCCTCCCTACTCCTCCCGGGAAAAAAAATAAATAAAAAAAGTAATCGGAAAAAACACACACAAAGAAACACAAAAACAAACAAGCTTCTCCACAAGCCTCCTGTAACTGTTTCGAACCAAATACGGGACCTTTACCAAAACTTAATAAGGTCACATTCATCTGCACGAGAAGTAGATACGAGAGATAGACTCTCATAGACACGCCAGATCGCACATTAATCGACCATCTTGACTTCAAACAACTACGTCTGTGTGCGCTAATGTCTAATGATGGGTATTGAGCTAAACCGTGTTTGTCGCTAGTCCTTACATAAAACTTAACACAAATGTTTTAGTTCCCTTCAGTCGTGTAACATCAAAATGGCATTAACCCTTTGGCTGTCGGTAGCGGTTTTTGTCGCGGTGATTCCTCCAAAGGGTTAATACGCATGTTTGTCCGGGCTTTTCATCCACTTTTTCTTATTACAGAAATCGTCTATTTCTTAACAGAAAAGGAGGAGGGACCCCGAAAGGGATGCGCTCTAAGGTGTTCAAGGGTAGTGCTAGATTAGCTTGGCGCCTGGGAAGGCGCCAAGCTAATCTGGCACAACCCTCGAACTATCATGAACAATCCATCTTCCTCTAGGTACCATTTTGGTGAATGTGTCGACAAAATGTGTACTCGACTCGTGGATAGGCTGTTCATCAGCCAAACCGCTCAACACGTCTGGTAAAAATTCAACAATAGAAAAAGAAATATATGAACTGCTTTGCTGATCATTTCGTATAAAGGACCGAATGTAATAGCATAATAACGATCATATACAGTTTCTCCTACCACACCCCTATACCAAAACCCTCTACCAGGATTTTGTGGTATAAATGCAATATGGATAAATAAAGCGACAAAATGTAGCCATAAAACTAGCACATTTCAATATTTGGCATGAAACAAACTAAAGTTATCAATATACACATCGTCGCAAATGCAAAATATATTACAAAATTTAAAACTAATTTTAGTTTCTCTGTTTACCTAACATGTAAAGCAGCACACATTTGTAGATATGATACATCTTTTGTACAAACTGTGATAATGTGTGCTCTAAACAAAGAACTGGTTGATCATCACAAATGCAACAACAAAAAATGTATACACAACCAGTAGGTTAGTACATAAAATTTGTTGTCATACAAATAAACAGACACAAAAAAAACCCCCACATACATGCATTTACTATAAAATTCATCTGGTGAAAAAATAGACTATACGACTTTTAATAACATGCAAACATTTGGTGCGCAAACACATCATTACGTGGTCTTGGTTAACATGTACCTGCTCCCTGTCTATAAAATACTCCCTAGCAAGCAAAAGCTCCTCAGGTCGACCTCGGCCCCATCCAATTTAAACCCTTCACTGCCGGCGGAGGCAAATTCAAGTTGCAAAACCATGACGAACTCCTAGCACGACAACTGACCCGGTCCATGCAAACAACATGGATGTAAAAAAAAAGAGAGACAGTAAGAGGCATAGAACCTCATGAGCCCCCGCCTCTTGAAGTTGGGGGGTGGTAGCATTTTCCAGGCAGGCAAAGGGTTAAAACAGGGCGATCACCCCTTCGTATAAAGGAGTGGTGACCCTTTTTTATTTTTATTTTTTTTTTTTAAAGGGTAAAGCTCTAGTTACTCGTCTTTTCTCCCGAACGGTATCGTCAGCAACAGTCAAGGGGTTAACGGGATGCCTCGGCGGCACAAGAGTGGACAGGCCAACTAACGTCGACGTCGTCGGCCCTAGGGTCTTTCGCTTACTTAAATGATTACAAAGTTTATTACGTTACAGAAGTATACGCACCGTTTACCTGTATATATAACTCACTCTATCCCAACACCAAAATCCTTAAATTTTGCCCCTGTCCTCTCAAGACTGCACTGCAGTGCAGGACACAGATCGACCATGATAGTTCAAGGGTGATGCCAGAATAGCTTGGCGCCCGTAGGCGCCAAGCTATTCTGGCATCACCCTTGAACTATCATGGTGGATCCTTATCCTGCTGTGGTGTGTCTGGGGTAGAATGAGTTAAGTGACATTGACAAACACGCATGGCTTTCGGTGTAATACTCAAGAAGGTCGCAATCACTCTGGGTGCTGTGACTTATCAAGCACTGCCCCCCCCCCCCCACCCCGCCTCCCAGGTTATCACAGTCGATCAATCTCACGCCGTTAGCATGGGAGTTACCAGGGGTACATGGTGGAGGTACGACCATAAATCTGTGCTTGTCTTCGATATTGAACATAACGCTGTAAGCAGAGAATCCAAACTCACTGATACCTTACGAAATCATCTGATTCCTGTTATATATTTCAACAAGATCTCATTCTGAACTGAAAAACAGTGATGATTAGCCCATTAACAAGTTCAATGCCGAAATAATTTGAACGCCACCCAACTGCAAGAGGTATATATCCTCATGAGCCCCCGCAGTTGCGGGGCCGGCTCACGAGGATCTATGCCTCTCGCATGTTGGATTGTGGTCACATTTTATCGGCAGCGAATAGGTTAATGTTTTCAACGCCCCCCCCCCCCCCCACCAAAACAAATAAAAAATAAATAAATAAATTAAAAAAAAAAAAAAAAAAAAAATAAATAAATAACTAAAATTCTCGGCCTCTCAAAAATACTTCTAATTTCCTGAATATTCTTTTAATAGTTTTTTTCTTCTTCTTTAAATCAGATGTATTTAGATTCGAATTATACACACTCCGGAATAGTTTCAATTATATACAGACTTATGTATCACGTGAGGGAAAATTGGTTTGTTTTAACGTAATGGGTATTGCATTAAAAATTAAATGCGTTATGCCAGTTTTAGAGCCAAATTGCGTACAACCATCTCTCCAGCATTTTGAATTGTTGCAAGAGATGGAGCAACGACAGTCCATTTGTTTTGCAAAGCTGACTCCAGAAAGTGAAAAAACAATCACAAAAATGGGTTTGCTAGTCTGCGATATTCGACCTTACGGCACAGAACCGAAAGATCCAAAATCACAGAGCAGCACACATGTCAATATTTATTAGGTACAAAGACACAAATTATATAGTGCGTCATCATCTTCATCACATGTTATGCCTAGCGCGCATAATAAACACCAAATCGCCCTCTCTCTCTCTTTCTCTCTCTCTCTCTCTCTCTCTCTCTCTCTCTCTCTCTCTCTCTCTCTCTCTCTCTCTCTCTCTTTCATACACACACACACACACACACACACACACACACACACACACACACACACACACACACACACACACACACACACCATCGCGCGCGCACACACACACACACACATACAGACAAACACAGGCACACACGCACGCAAGCACACACACACACACACACACACACACACACACACACACACACACACACACACACATACATGCACGCACTCAAGCACACTCAAGCAGACACTCATGCCGATTCGCACGTTCACATACACACAGTTTCCTGTTCAGAAGCAGTCCTTAGTTTAAAGTTCCGGTAAAGTTGTAACAGAAGAGCAAAACAGAGCAAAGACAGCATGTCTAAAATAATGCGCAGCTCGACAAAAGTTTTAACTCATTCGAAACGTGCCGCCTTCGGATACACGGCTCATGCCGCGTATCCGGAGGCTGAACGTCTCGAATGAGTTTTAAAAAAAGATTCAAAATACACGTAGTAGTTAACATTTTCAGTCATATGAAAAGACAACCGGCAAAAATGTTACTTTTGTTTACAATCAGGAATCGGACCTGGACCCAGAAGTCTTCTACGTGCGACATCCAGCACAAAATGCCTTCATCACACAGCAATATAATGTTCACATTTGCATCATCCCCTTCAATACCAGCGGAAACTGGCAGATTCCGTCATTGCATACAACGGCAAATTTATGCCAAACAGACCCCATCCGATCATGGAACAAGAATAAGTGGAGCCAGCAAGAGGCAAAAAAAATCACAAAACCCCGCATACGCGGGGGTTCATGAGGTTCTTTTTCTCTTGTAGTTGGTGTAGAGTTCGCGTTATTCCGGCACTGAAGGGGTTAACATTTCGAGTCACTCGGAAGTATTGTGGATACATCACAGTCGCTTCACCTTTCCTTGGTAATTTTTTTTTCCGCTTGTGGTACACAAGCTTTAACAACGGGAACGCAAACTCTAGCATAACTTGACAAGAGATTCGTGATGACGCTCACTTTGGCTTTTAATCCTTTGCGTGTCGGTAGTGGTTTTCGTCGCGATAATTCCTGTAGGAATCATCGCAACAAAAACCGCTACCGACACACAAAAGCTTAAAAACTGTTTCCCTTAATCGTGGACATTTTTAATGATACACATTTATCAACGACAACAACAGCATAATTTTGCTTTCTTTTTTTCGATTGCAATGTCTTCTGTAATGATTACAAGTAAGCATAAATTGCTTATTTCATATCGGCTACTTTGCATTTTCTTCTCTTAGCTCTTCAAGGTGATACCCAAAAAGAATTAGACTGACCAACATCACCACAACACTTATATTGCCAAACGCTCATTAATTGATTGTCTGGATGAACTTGCCGCGCAAGCAAGGAAGCCATAGCCCAAATGCAGCAATGCGAATACCTCAATAACGAACACAACTGATAGTCCTGCGGAACGGACACGGTGTCAATGACAAACATGACATTATTGCTCCATTTACACATCGTTTGCAAAGTTCCAACTCTTCAGAATCCCTCCTTCGTGCACATTTCATTATGCGAGTTATAATATTAACCCCATCCCTGCCGCAGGGCGCATATAAAAATCATTTCTGAAATCGGTGCACACTTTAAGACCAAAAACCGCAACCGTCCAAAAAACGTGGATACAAATTGGTCTCAGCAAGAGGCATAGACCCTCATGAGCCCCCGCAGTCGCGGGGGCTTATGAAGATCTATGTCTCTTGCAATTTTGGTCGTGTTCATTTTTTTTCGGCAGCGAATGGGGTTAATATTGCCTGCTCAAATTCACACCCCACCTTATATAATCCGTTGCACGATAAAGTAGTCCATTCAGTCATTTTAATTTGCAAAAGAAGTGCATCCACAAAATAAATTCATAGATTTTATGACTCCACTTAATAAAATCTAAACATAACAGCAAATCTTCAACTAGAGAAAGTCCAGCACAAAATATATAGATCACAGTCAGAGAACAAGGTGCAAGGTTAATTTAAATATTTCAGACGTCATTGATGACCCTGCATGAACTTTTTAGAAAATCACACTCAAACATTGACGATGTCATCCCGACGTCATTAGACATGAGAGGTGTATCGCCATGCAAGACAGAGCTTTCACTGCCCACCTCCACAAAGAGTCGTACTCAAATGGCATGCGACATCGATGCTAATTAGAAAGCCCCGGTGAATATGATAATAAAGTGTGCGACACCCGACTGCAAGAGGTAAACATCCTCATGAGCCCCAGCAGTTGCGGGGGCTCCTGAGGATCTACGCCTCTTGCTGGCCCCGCTTACATCCGTGGTTATTGCTGGAACTTCTGAGGATCGTAACCTCTTGCTGGCCCCCCGCTTGTGTTATCTGTGGTCTGTGGATGTTGTTGGTCCTGGGGTGTTGAACTAAGGTGATTCATTAGACATCAGTTGCGGACACTGGCAAGTGAAGAGATTAGATACATGCGCAAACCACCTCCATTGAAAACTGGACCAGGTGACGTCGGTGGTAATGTCTTTCCTCAGCACGTGACGTCACTCTGAAAAAGATTGCGCTAGTATGACGTCACTCTTACAGGAATCCTTAACCCCTTCCCTGCCACTGTACGTTCATTTGTGTTTCTGAATTCTTCGTTCATTCAACGTTCAAACAATATCAAATCCGTCCACGAAACTCACATGGATACAAATTGCTCTCAGCAAGAGGCATAGATGCGCATGGGCCCCGACAAGCGCGGGGGCTCATGAGGATCTATGTCTCTTGCAGTTGGAATTGAAGGGATTAAGGTGTAATATGTCGCTTATAAACTAATCATTCCACTGTCATGCCACTCAACGGTAACGGTTGCAGGTCAGTCGAGAAGTAAAACCGCATTTGTTTTTTGCTCTTTTCTTGTTGCATTTTACAGGCATGGATGTCGCCTTCTTAGGTCTGTATTTTATTTCCCCGTAAGAGCGCCTTCATCACCAGTAGTAAGTAGTGATGTTAACCACTTCACTGCCGAGAGTGAACACTACCCAACAGCAAGAGGTATAGATCCTCAGGGGCCCCCGCAGTTGCGGGGGCTCATGAGGATCTATAACTCTTGCTGACATTACTTTGTAAGCATGTTCCTTGGACAGCTGGGGCTCTTTGACTTTGAATGAACAAAGATTTTAAAAGCATCGTCTGCATCCATTGGCAGCGAAGGGGTTAACGGCATTCATGAATGCTCTTCCGATGTAAGAATTAAGTGTCCCACGTGAAAAAAGAGCGCAGGTCTGACGCTTCCAAGTGGATTCTCGGCGAGATGAAGGCCGTCGGGTAGACGGCATCCTTTGTTGGCCCGCGGGTCCACAAACGCTGACATCGGCCCGACGAAAGCTATGACGTGTGCAAAACGTAATCCTTTATGTGTGACGTCATCGTATTCTTCAAATACAAGAAACATCCCCAATGAGTGACAACACACAAAAAAATGTCACGTTTTGTGCAAGAAACAGTCTCTCAAAGGAGATGTCAGTCGTATTCTTCCACTGACCTGAAAAAAGTCCATTCACAGTCACGTATTAACGCTGGTTCGGCACTTGGAAAAAATGTGATGTTGCATGCGAAAATAGCCCCCCCCCCCCCCCCCCCAAGTGTGACGTCAGTCGTATTCATCCACCTGAAGGAAGTCATGCCACTGGTTCGGCCTTCGGGGGGAAAAAACAAACCACGTGACGTTGCTTGCAAGAAATAGTCCTTCAAGTGTGACATCAGTCGTATTCCTCCACCTGAAAGAAATCCCTCCATTGCGTACCGACGCTGGCACGACGCGGGTCCTCAATTTTAGCGGCCTGAGCTAGGTCATCAATATCGTCAAACTCGTTGTCGGAATCACAGATAGACCTGCAACGAGAAGAAGACATCAAGTTAGTAAAAAACTGGAACAGATTGACCCCTTCTTGCTACTGACGATAGCGCTCGGCGGAAAAGACGCTACGAGTCTTTTCAGCCTAACGGTATCGTCAGTAGCAGGCAAGGGTTTTATACATTAATTCCTTCAGCCCCGACACACCATATCAAGACATGGATCGAGCATGATAGTTCAAGGGTGGTGCCAAAACAGCTTGGCGCCCATAGGCGCCAAGCCATTCTGTAAACACCCTTGAACTATCATGCTCGAACTGTCTCTAGAATTGTAATACAGTCCTTCAGAAGGCAACTTTAAAATTTGGGGATTTTGGTCCAGGGGTAGAATGTGTTAATTATAGCTGTCTCCGATATTACATACAGTTCGCACATGGAAATTACATTGCATTTTGCACGATTTTAATTTTTTTTTCTTTGAGAAGGAAAGAAAAAAACAACATTTACAATATGTGTGACTGATTTGAAAAATATTGAAACAAGTGAAAATTCAACAACATACAAACCGACAAAATACACCTACAAAGCGATAAATCTGCAATAGAAACAAAACTCAACGAAACGCTCAAGTTAAATTCATTTGTTATCATTGCTAGCACAAGCGCGGTTCAACAGACAACAAAACATGCAAAAAAACATATGTCACAATGTTAAAACAACAACAACAAACAAACAAACAAAACTAAACAATCAAACAAACACACACAACAACAAAAAACATCAAAAACTAGGGCGACGCTCGGATGATGGCAAGTGAATGTCTATGCATGCATATATTCATAGATGAAAGCAACTGTCGTGCAGCTCTTAAAGCTGCACATGAGAAAAGTCCGCAAAGTCAATACAGACTGCTTCATTAGTGTAGTGTTATTTTTGCAGACCACACGTACTTCCAACTATGAAGGAAATGCAATCCCATAAATCTGCCAAGTGTTCCAGGACTGTCTGGTTTTTGAATCATCACGTTCCCGCAATAGCTCAGTTTGAATTTAGCGCAAGTACAAACTCGCAGACTTGTGCAGCACTGCCAATGAGCCATCTGCAAAAGACATAGATCCTTATGAGCGCCTGCTTTCACAGGGACTCATAAGGCTCTATGTCCCTTGCTATTTACTGTATGGGTCTGTTTCATTAAACTCAAAGAAGTTACAGTTTGATCTACGGCATGATCAGCTTCAAATTAATATGTCAGTTATGGTTTGTTTTCGGATGGAGACAGAAAATTCGCATGATTACCCCATTCACTGTCATGAAAAAATGAACGATACCTATATATGCAAGGAGCATAGATCCTCATGAGCCCCCGCAGATGCGGGGGTTCATGGGGATATATGCCCCTTGCTGACATCACTTTGAATCCATGTTCCCGCGACGGCTGACACTCTTCAGCGTGGAATTAACATAAGATTTCAGATATACAATGTGCATCAGCTGTCATTATGGGTGTTAATGGCTCACGAGAAGTAGGGCAGATAACAGTGAGACACTGTATATCCAGAGCCAGAGAGAAAAATGCCTCAGATCCTAGTCCTTTGTCGCATTACAAGTATCATAACTAGAACGACAAATTACCGCAAATTACCGAATACGCAAAAGAACAAATGTGCGACCCGTTATCCTTTGCTTACTGAAAGGGAAATGAACATGGAAGTCAAGCTGTGACTGAATGGTAAATCAGAGAGGTATCTTGTCGGGTATTTCTCTCTCTAAAGCTAGCCGAGTATATCTTGAAATAGGTGATCATAGCGCTGCCTCTGTACTACAAAAACCTGTTTGTCCATTAAAATGAAAATCTCGCTTTTCTCAAAAATAGTGATAGTGGCTTTTGTCAAATTAATAACGGCAGAGCTTTTCAAAGGGAAATATGTTAATTAAGAACCTTTTTTTTTTTTTTTTTAGCCAATTAGCAGAAATGATTGGGGGTGTAATGGGGAGATGGAGTGTACCAATGCATCATAATTAATTGCAAACGCCGTTGTGCGCTATTACATCATCATGATCCCAAAATAGATGCCACAAGTTTACCGGAAGTTCAAGTCCTATTTGCGGCTTATTTCCCTTTGGTGCACACACCGCAGGCCAGGGAACACGGCAGCGTGGCCCATCATTATAGACAGGTCTTAATTGATTATAAAGATGCCGTAATGAAACTATCAGGCTGCACGTGGAACAAAATAGACTGACGTGCCTAATGCCAATGAACTTATTTTTGTTCCAGTGCTCGCCTGCAGACACATGTGGGTGGTCTCAGATGTTCAAAAAAAAAAAAAAAAAAAAAAAAAGATGAACCTGTATATCAAATATCAAAATCGTAAACTCCATTCACAATGCAAGACGATTCCCATTCCACGTGAGAGTGGCACAGATCGTCATGAGCCCCTGTTTAACACTTTCACAAATGAAAATGTGTAATACAAGAAATAATAAGGGTGTGCTCTTTTTCGCATATGAGCAGAATGAAATAGCCTATTGCACCGTAACCGAAAGTTTTGTATACTAAACTGACAAGCAAAAGAAATGCAACATTTTCGGAACCCACGGAAACGGCACTAAAGTGCTTCCGAATGGTTCCGAACATGTCGCATTTCTTTTGCTAATCAGTATATTATTTTATTTACGGTCTTTTAATTATGTGCATGAAACATTTGACACGTGTGGACACTATCTGCAAGAGGTACTATAATATCCCATAATATGTTTGTGTGAACCACTGAGGTTTCTCACCAAAGGCACCTGAAAAGTGCGTATTGATATATGCGAAATACAGTGTTTGCGAGTCAGCCGAAAGGCTGACTTGCATACACCGTATTTCGTAATAATATATCAACACGCACTTATCAGGCGCCTGTGTTTTTTCCTTAAAGTCAAAGATCAGTTCGCGTGTAATACGCACTCTTTCTCAGCAAGAGAGCTTTTAGCCTGCGAATAGATTATGATGCACAGAAAAACATCCGTGAGCGTTGATGATGCAATCCCTGACCTCGCACGTGCACTTAAGAGATACATGCCCGTATACATATATTACACTGAAGTGTCTTGTTTTTCTTCTTCTCCCACCACAGGGGGGTGGTAATCGAATGTTTTCTGCCAAGAATTTCGTGCCCTTGACTCGCCCCGAGCGTCAACGAAGAACTAATGTTGTTCATACGGTCTTGTCCTTCAGGTGATGTTTTTGACAGAACGTAGACTATATTTGTGAAACGTGTGTGCTGATTTGTTACTTTGGACATTAGATTACGGCTGTAAGTCCAAAATCAAAGACAAGCACATTGAAACCCCCAGGCATGAACATTCAAATGTGAAATTGTTGCAGAATGGTCAAACCGCCTCGAACACGCCCTGGAAAACAACCATCAACCAATCTAAAATGTTGGTGGGTGGAAGAGTGATATTGGTTTAGCGTTTTTCTTTGGTGTGTGTGTGTGTGTGTGTGTGTGTGTGTGTGTGTGTGTGTGTGTGTGTGTGTGTGTGCGAGTGTGTGTGTTTTAGTTTGGTTTGGTTGGTTGGTTAGTAGGTTGGTTAGTTTATTTGTTTATTTGTTAGTGGGTTCATTGTTTGGTTTGTTTGTTTGATTGTTTGGAGGCAAGGAGGTATGGCCACTTTCAAATTCAATCGATCCCTACCCAATCAGCAAAATATCTTCGTCAGCCCAAGGATCTTTTGCTTACTGAGCGCTCGTGACCGGAAGCATGACCTATGAAGCTTACGCGACCGGCGCATCCTATTCGCCAATCAACGCAGGATCGAGTTGCGCCAATTCCTGTTTATAAAACGTATAAAAACTGAATATCACCCCATCGCTATAGATTCAATGCCTGAGGTCTTACACCAATAAAAGGCAAAGATTCTCATGAGAGTGTAATTTGAATGGAAATTTGGCTTTATCCTCATGAATATTTATCAGATATTTTTCCAGCGAAAGAAAGTAGAGTTTCACGCTACTTCTTAACCCATTACATCCTGAGGCTGATTTTGTAAAATGTGCTTATTGCCCTATGTTGCCCTACATTACAGATTAGGAGACAGATGAACTGTTTTAGTTCAAGGGTGGTGCCTCCGGCGCCAAGATATTCTGGCACCACCCTTGAACTATCAGTCAAATATATTTCAAACAATGGGTGTATCAGGCTGCCGATAAGGGTTAAACTACTACTTAGACATAAACCCATACTTAACCGTTATCTGCCAAAAGTTAACATGTCCGTTTTTGAGGAAAGCGCTTCTCAAAAATGGAGATAGTGGCTTTCGAAAAAATCAAGGTAAGCACTGAGTATGCAAAACGGACTCGATCTGTCATCAAGAGACATAGATTCTCATTAGCCCCTGCGGCTGCACGGGCTAATGTGAATATATACCTCTTGCAGA
Organism: Semisulcospira habei; assembly: GCA_036245525.1. Classification (NCBI taxonomy): domain Eukaryota; kingdom Metazoa; phylum Mollusca; class Gastropoda; family Semisulcospiridae; genus Semisulcospira; species Semisulcospira habei. The sequence goes on from BTPG01000008.1 coordinate 49,126,553, forward strand.
TGGTACGGAATGGGCAACGGACAGGTTCTATACACTCGGAACATGCTGATACCGGAGGATGCTGACATCAACCTGATAATGGCTCAGCAGGACACGATGTTCACGTGACCCGGATACATCTGTGGGTGTGTGTCTGTGGGTGTGTTGGTGGTGGGGGGAGAGGGGAGAGGGGGGAGGGGGGAAGGCTGCGGGGGTGGGGGGGTGGGGGGGGGGAGGAGGGCGGGGGGAGGGGGGGGGGAAGGGGCGAGGAGGGGAAGGGAAGCAGGGGGAGCAATCACAAGTGGTACGATATAAATTGCGGTGTTTGTGTCGTGCTTTGAGGGAATGTCCGTTTGGAATCAGCGTCATCTCTGTTTACAACCCGTTTCATCCTGATACACTATTGCTTGATATAAAATTGACTATGATAGTTTAAGGATGGTGCCAGAATAGCTTGTCGCCCCTAGGCGCCAAGCTATTCTGGCACCAGCCTTGCACTAAATTGGTTGATTTATCTCTTAATCTGTAATGTGGCCTTCATAGGACCATAAGCAAATTAAAAAAAAAACAAACAGCCTCATGATGTATCGGGATAATACAATCACTTGTTGATGTTTACGCGTTTCGATTACCTAGAGCCTTCCTAAGCCTTCAGAATTGTATCTGTTATGTCAAAGAGTGGATGTCATCAAACAAACTTCAACTTAATGATGATAAAACTGAGTCTCTTATAATTAAAACCCCAAGATTGACCAGTACACTTTCCCTCCCCACGTCCATGGCCATAGGAACCAGCATCATCAATTTCTCACACACCGCCAAAAATCTTGGTGTAACCCTGGACGAAACACTGTCCATAAACCAACAGATTGTCAACATCTGTCGCACAGCCTACATGGAGCTCCGTCGCATTTCTTCTATCAGACACTATTTGACCATCGAAGCCACAAAAACCCTCATCTGTGCATTTCTTCTTTCCAAGCTGGACTATTGTAATTCACTGTATGCAGGTTGTCCCAAAAATCAGATTGACAGGCTTCAAAAAGTTCAGAATTCTGCTGCCAGGCTCATCACCAAAAAGCGCAAAACTGATCATATTACACCTGTAATGAAATCCCTCCACTGGCTCCCTGTGGCTGCAAAAATTCAGTATAAACTTTCTTCTGTCTGCTTCAGCTGCATTTCCACATCAAGCCCCCCGTACCTGTCCTCTCTCCTGCAGCTGTACACTCCCTCAAGACAACTCAGATCCTCTGCTGACAGCCGCATTTTGCGTGTACCTTTAGTCCGTACCAAGTCTTTTGGCCAGCGGTCTTTTTCATATCTTGGGCCGCTGTACTGGAACGAACTCCCCTCCCATGTCCGCCACAGTGCTTCAAAAGACGTTTCTTAAATCTGCGCTAAAAACACACCTTTTCCAACTCCATTACCCCACTGATTAATCATTGACTGCCGAGGATTCTGTTGTAGTTTTGCTGTGGTGCCTGGAATGTGTGTGTGTGTGTGTGTGTGTGTGTGTGTGTGTGTGTGTGTGTGTGTGTGTGTGTGTGTGTGTGTGTGTGTGCGCGCGCGCGCGAGTGTGCGTGTAATATTGTGTACAGTTTTTGTAATTGTTTTTTTGAAATTTGTAAGGCGCCTAGAGCTCTACCTGAGGTTAGGCGCCATAAAAATTATTATTATTATTATTATTATTATTAGATGACTGGGCACGAAAATTATTTTTGTGTAGTGCAGACACTGCGTCATACAAACACTACTGTCCTACGAAGATACAAGACAGTAAGTCCGTTTCTGTGAATAGCAAGATTTTCATTCTAGTACAACTAAAATATTTTCTTTTCACAAAATGGTCTTATTGTCTTTTGCCTTCACAGAGAGCATTTTTGTGAAAAGCTAGATGTTCATTGCATTACAATTTAAAAAAAAATACATGGACTAGCTGTCTTTTTGCCAGAGGGCAAAATATATGTATGTAAACACCGACTTGCCAGTAGACATCATGCTTCCCACTGCTGACAGTCTTATCAGTCAGGCTCAGCTGGGGTTCAGATCAGTCCCTCATGACCTCAAGGATACGCGTTAGTGTAGTAATTTCACAGACTTGGGATGATCGCTGCTAAATTGGTCACTTCTGCTACACGGGTAGTTGGAAACTGCACGATATCCTGGTTTCTACTACCTGTGTTTTAAGGGTGATCGATTTTTTTTAGCAACGATCATCCCATAGAGTGCTATTTCCTGCTACCCTTCCCAGTAAACAAAAGACCACTGGGCCAATGTCGGCCGCAATGGGCAGTAAAGAAAATGAGAGCGTCTGTTACTGAGTTTTGTTATGAAGGGCAGCTTCAGCTGCACTTCATAACAAAAAACTTAGTAACAGACGCAGTGGGTCTTTATAGCTAGCTGTCTTCGGAGTCAATGCCTCTCAGTCTGTGCTGTGCTGAAGAGAACTGCACAAAAAACTTGTAGTTTAGACCCACTTCCTACTACATTGCTGTACGAGTGTATTGATGTTGTGCTTCCAGTCATGACCAACATTGTCAACGAGTCCCTGAGGTCTGGTATTTTTCCGTCGGATTTCATGTCCGCCATTGTTAAACCTTTGCTAAAAAAGCCCTCTCTAGACCCTAACAATCTACAGAATTACCGCCCTGTCTCAAACCTCCCTTTTCTCTCTAAGATCGTTGAGAAGGTTGTGTTGTCGCAACTTCTCGACCATCTGAACCTGAATCATCTTCTTAGTCCCAATCAGTCTGCTTACCGTGCAGGTCATTCCACTGAAACTGCGCTTGCAAAAATTCTTAATGACCTCCTCGAGGCTCTTGATGATGGCAAAGTATCTGTTCTCGCACTGTTAGACCTATCTGCTGCCTTTGATACGATTGACCATGACATTTTGCTACAACGTCTCTATTCTGTGTATGGCATTCATGAAACTGCTTTATCGTGGTTTAGATCATATCTGACTGACAGAACTCAGTGCATAGTTGTTAATGATAAACTATCCAGCCCATCCACCGTGCGCTTTGGCGTCCCACAAGGTTCAGTTCTTGGACCAGTCCTCTTTACCCTGTATGTTCAGCCACTGGCCAGTGTCTTTAACCGTTTCTCTATATCACATCATGCATTTGCAGATGATACTCTACTCCATGACTCATGTTCACCTGATCAGATTATGGACACAATCGAGATCCTTCAGGAGTGCGTCTTGGATACTAAGATGTGGATGACTTCAAACAAATTACAGTTGAATGACGGAAAAACTGATAATTGCTTCCCCGAGGTTGACGAAGACGCTGACACTCCCCCCCGTCATTACAAATCTGTGGTGCCACTGTCCCCTTCTCCCCCCATGTAAAAAATCTGGGTGTCACACTTGATAGTAGCCTGTCCATGCGCCTTCATGTGAACAACGTTTGCAGATCCGCCTATACTGAACTGCGACGTATTGCTTCAGTCCGCCACTATCTGACACCTGAAGCAACTAAAGTACTTGTCTGCGCTTTTGTTTTGTCTAAATTAGACTATTGCAATGCTCTTTTGGCTGGCTGTTCCCAGTGTCTGCGGATTGGCAAACTCCAGAAAAATCAAAACTCAGCTGCTAGGTTGATTCTTAGAGTCCCTAGATCAGATCATACCACACCCCATCTGTCTGCCCTACACTGGTTACCTGTAACGGCTAGGATTCAGTACAAAATTTCATGCATGACTCACAGTTGTATTACCTGTTCCTGCCCACACTACCTTGCCTCTCTTCTCCAGCTGTATACGCCCTTGAGACAGAATTTGCGCTCTGCTGCCGACTCTCGAGTTTTACGTATCCCTCTTGTCAAAACAAAGTCGTTTGGTGGGAGGTCATTCAGATACCAGAGCCCAGTTGTTTGGAATGATCTCCCACGCGAACTGAGATACGTGGATTCGAGAGAGGCATTCAAGCGTGCCCTAAAGACCCATATGTTTTCTGTCAGCTACAAATGACTTTGTCACACACCTGTCATGTTAAAGTCATCTCTATCTATTTATAGAAGTAGTATGTGTGTGGGTGTGTGTGTGTGAATGCCAGTATGAGTCCATGAGCGTAGCACTTTTGAATGGTGACTTCATAGCTTGTTTACAGAGTGCGTTGTATTTTGTTTTTGTACTTTTTGTTAATTCCATTTTTGTAATTAGTTATTTTTTGTACATTAGTTTTTGTTAAGCGCCTAGAGCTCTAATCTGAGGTTAGGCGCTATACAAGTACTCATTATTATTATTATTATTAGTCTCAGCCCCATACATCTCTGAATATCTGGGTTTTTTTTATGCTGTTAGCCCGTGTAGTGCCAGCTGACGCAGGCTGTGTTTCTGCAATCTTCGAAAAAAAAAACACCAAAGAAACCTAGCTGTCATAGAAACATGGATTCAAAGTGGTGTCAGCAGGAGGCATAGACCCGCATGAGCCCCCACAGCTGCGGGGGATGGGGGTGTGTGGGGTGGGGTTGGGGGGGGGGGGCAGGTGATGGTGGTGGTGGGGGGGGGGATCTATACCTCTTGCGTGGTGTTCAGATTTTCTCGGCACGGAGCCGGTTAAGAGTTCTTTTTCTGACCAGACGGTTATGATGAACTGTTCAGGAAAATGTGTGGCAAGAGAACACGACCAATACACCCATTCGGAGTCTCAGACAAGTAATGCATGCTGGGGCGGGTGTTGTACAAAACAGACTCAGAGGGTTCATGTTTTCAAAACACTTTCGGAAAACTCGGGCATTCAGCTTCACTACATCCTGCATTCTCCAGTGTTGGTGACATCGCTCATTTCATCACCTTTATAAAATTGCTCATCCCGTGGAAATAAACCGATCGAAAATTATACTTAGCCCATTTTGTCTCATTAGAACAAGTTAGAAGCACTCCTGGGGACCAAAAATCATGGACCTCACCGAGCACGCGCCACAAACGCCACGCCCCCTAGCAATTGTTGCTGGGTGCCACAAGCTTTCCTGTCCCTTGGGCAATATGGCGGACGATAGCGCGCGTGATTCGACTGAATGCGTTGCAAATTCTACAAGCCTACATTTATGCCAGGATACAAATATATGTCAAAAACGGCTCTAGATCGAGGCAAAGCAAGTTTTCGTCAAGTTTCATTGATGCTATTCGTATTTATCACACAACTGGCAGTGATTCCGTTCAAGTTGCATCCGCGGTGTTGACCGGTCGCAGATCTACAAGAACGCGGCACCGATCCACACAAACTGTACGTGGAAAATGAGCATCAGCAAGCACAGGTCACAGAAGCTGTCAGTGCCTGCAGAGCTGGGTAGGTGTTTTTGTTATTCTTTCTTTCTATCTATCTATCTATCTATCTATCTATCTATCTATCTATCTATCTATCTATCTATCTATCTATCTATCTATCTATCTATCTATCTATCTATCTATCTATCTATCTATCTATCTGTCTATCTATCTGTCTGTCTGTCTGTCTGTCTGTCTGTCTGTCTGTCTGTCTGTCTATCTATCTATCTATCTATCTATCTATCTATCTATCTATCTATCTATCTATCTATCTATCTATCCCGTAGTCTTGCCGACCGTTGGGGCACCACTGATGACTTCGCAACCAGCCAGGAAGTGGGAAGCAGAATCAGGCAATCCATCGGGCCCTATGAAGACTTATTAGCCATTGTGAGAAAACGCAAACTGAAGTCATGTCACGCGTTCAGCAGGGCTTGCGAAAACAATCCTGCAAGGCACTGTGCAAGGAGGACGAAGGAGAGGATGACAGAGGAAAAGATTGGTGTTGCTTAAAAAATATAGCACACTTATCCGAGCCATTTTAGTCCATCTTGTCTCATCGTAGCAGGATGGCAGGGCTGCTCAGCGCTCTCTATTGCTGGCTGTGTTCAGTGTCAGGCTGAGCTGATTACTTTCACTCACAAATAGAATCGATGTGTGTGTGTGTCTGTGTGTGTGTGTGTGTGTGTGTGTGTGTGTGTGTGTGTATGTGTGTGTGTGTGAAAGAGAGAGAAGAGAGAGGGAGATAGATTATTAATAAATAACCATGCATGTATGATTTATATTTCAGGTTCAATGGTCACTGTTCTCATGTCATTGGGCTTCAGAAATCACTTCAGAATTTCAAGGCAGCTAAACTGTTTGACCCATGTGCCTAATCGACTGAGCTGCAGGGGCATGCCACAATCCTGGTGAGCATCAATATCAAAAGGCACCAAGATCGCATCTGTCCCAATAATAAAACCATGGTGTGCTAGCCAGGCCATCGGAGAAGCGGACGAAAAGGTCCATAACATGCCACATCAACACAAGCAAGAAGTAAGCATTACCTAAAATACAATCAAAACTATTATTAACTGGTAAATTATATTTTATTCTGGAATATGAGTGGTTCACATGCCAAAACACAACACACAGAGAAATAATGGTTCAGGTCATAAAAGGCTGATTCACAGTGACACTTACAATCTGATAGCATAGGAATACTAGATTAAAAACTCATTTTCATTTTATTATGAAGTCTTCAAAATTTCTCAATCAGCAAAGAGTAAGAAACAGTCTATCGTGAGGTTGTACTATAGCTGCCTTAACATGTGTTTGGTTTTTGGCTGTTTTGTCATTTGTGTTGCCAAATGGTCAATCTTTTAAGCACAAGTATAGTGAAAAAGGGCAGACTTTCAGCACCTACAGTGTAGATGCTGAAAGTCTGCCCTTTTTCACTATACTTGTGCTTAAAAGATTGACCATTTGGCAACAAATATGACAAAAAAGCCAAAACCCAAACATGTTAATGCAGTGTAGAACTGGAACAGATTGTTTGGTTGTCTCTCCTTTTTTCCTCACAAAGTCCACTCCAAATAATTCTTCTTCTGCTGGTTGCGTCTGCACACCTTTAGTCCTTTGCAGCCTTGAGATGCATTCAGATTTTCAAATTCTTGATCTGATCTCCTCCAGCAGATCTATCTTTATCTTCTAGCTTGCTATTTCAGAATTTGCACTCTGCAGCGACGGCCATGTAGTCTAATGGTGAAATCCCTAAAAGAGAAAGTTTATAAAATTATGAACAGTATATGTTAATGATTAACTTAAAACGTCAAACGTATTTCTAAAGCTGCACTCAATAATTATTTGTCCACAGACCAGGAAACCGAAAAGAGAACCAATGCCAGGGAATCAACTGGGTCGCTGACATGTGTGTCACAATGAGGTCCCAGTTGATCTCCTACAAGAACTGGATCGCCCGCTTTGCTTCACCAGTTAGTGTCCAAATCCTGAGAAACGTGAGGAAAGAACAGAGAACTGACCAGTTCTAATCACTGGGTAGAGGGAAAAAATAAACAACCAACCCCCCCCCTCCCCCCCCCAAAGAAACTAGCAACATGAAACTTCCACATAGATCTAAATAGAAAAGCAAACGTTTCTGACAAATGTCTTGACAGAATCTTTTCACACACTTTTTTCTCAGCTGCAGCCACATTTTATGTAAACGACATGAGGACACTACCAAGAGTAAATATTTAGAAGTACTTCCTGACAGATACCTGCACAAGCGCAACATTGTGGTTAATCCACAGTTTCTATTTCTAAGAGCAACTCAAAGTGTGCGACAGTGGCCAGACAGGCATAATCAAAGTCAAATGCCCACCCGCCTCCAGAAATTACACCATACTCGAGGCATGTCAGATAACAGGATTTTGTATGAAATTAGCTGACAACACCAGCGTGGGACTGAAAAAATCATATTCCAACCACACGCAGGTGCAAGGCCAGCTAAATATCACAGGTTATTGTTTTTACCCAAAGGGATGTAATGTATCGCAAATCACACCAGACATTCCATTCATGGCATCACTGTTTCACACTGTCAGCTTTCTTGAAAAGTGAAATGTCATCACAGAGTGTAAGCTGTTATTGTCAACATATATACACAAAGATATACTTGCATCATTGTTCCGCTACCCCACACTTGTCAGCTACAGTGTCAGGTGTATGTTGCAAGACTTGATCTTCCTGCGAAGATTTTACAGCCGGAATCTGTACTGCCCCCTTTTGTGATCAGTCTGGATTTGCAGGCAGGTGACTCGTCTGCTGGAATGGGTAGGGATGCAATTCACTGGGTTCGCCATCCCACAAATGCTGAGAAGAAAAACGTTGCGTGAATATATGCTCATCATAAATAGATCTGATGAAATGTGTTACTGTAGAAGTGATGTGTCGATTTGTGCTTGTCGTGATTTGTTACAATGAGTCAGAGTGCAAACTGAAGAAACGTAAGGGTATACACCTTTGGTTATGGTGTTTCTGTAGAGTTAATTCCATATTTAAAATCTCACACACAAACACACACACACACACACACACACACACACACACACACACACACACACACACACACACACACACACACACACACACACACATTCATCCCAAGTGTGCAGATCAGTGTAGCGGTACTGCCTGATAGCGATTGCTTGCACATTAGGCCTATTGTAGGCCCACAGTACGCTCCAGCCGTGATAACTCGATCGCGGAATTATGTACTACTTCCGCAAGTGAATTGTAACCATTTTCAGAACAATCTAGAAAAATGACACTTACCGCATACAAACGGCTCTGCGTTTGCTCTTGTCCTCTAGGGGGGTAGTATCCCGATGTTGAGATGCCGCGGATCAGTGTGCGGTCCGTACAGCAAGTTCAGTTTTATTTAGCTCATTGCGTTGGTTTTGTGTGGGAAAAAAAGCCAGAAGCTTTTCTTTGATGGTTTCAGGGTAGTTTTCGCCCAGATTGCAAGTAACCGAATGGCAATGCCTAACCATTTCAGTGAAATGTATACGCACAAACAGTATCGAGCTTCGCCATTTCCTTGCTTAGTTACTGGAAAGCTTGTGGCACCGAGCAACAGAACCGCTCTGCGGCAATTCTTTTCTATTTTCTGATTGGTTGAAAATGTGCGCACCGATGAGGTCTATTGGCTCAAAAGTCGGATTCGCCCATTTTAATCACCGTAACAAGAGAATTAAACACGACGTTGGCTTTGTCTAGGGTTTCTCATAAAAGACATGACGCAGGCACATTTATCCCAGAATGTTTGTTTGGAACAACGATAGCGCATGCGCAGTCGTAACTCCGAATGGGTGTATTCAATAAACAGCAATACAAGGAAAAGACTATCATTTATTGCATCCTACGCACACGCGCGAAACACCTCGACTCATCTTTGAATGAGACGCAGTTATATTAGTCAGACGGAAAATCAAGTGATTCCTTTTTGGTGAGCAGAGACATAAAGCAACCGGATCGACCTCTGTCAGCAAGAGGCATGGATTCTCAGGAGCCCCTGCGACTGCAGGGGTTCATGGGAATCCATACCTCTTGCAAATGTATATATATATGTGCATGTTGCTATACCTCTTGCGAATGAAACGTGACTTTGCGACAAAAACTCCGATTTGAATCCAATCATTTCCCAAGGCAACACGACGCGTTGGATTGTCTTGTCTCTTCAAACTTTTTTCCCCGTTTTTGTCACATTACTCTGACACCCACGTAGAGATACCGTTTTACCTTGGGGAACGGATCGCATTTACCCCAGCTGCAAAACGACTTCGGGCCTACGACGGCCGCAATGGGCCCGCGCACAGTCGTGCGCGGGCCTACTGCGGCCGTCGTGCGCCCGAGGACCTATGCTTTGTAAAACGAACAAATATAGACGCACTCAGATCATGAATACGGACACCATTATTTCGAAAGTATTTTTGTGTTGCGCCAAATTTAGATGCACAATTTATAGACGGGGGATAGTGTTTTAGCAAGGAAAAACATCGCGCGCGCGAGGAACACGAGAAAGTGCCTACGCAGGCCCGCCGAAAGAAAATGATATATTCCCATGTTATTTCTTTATCATTTTAGCGAAGTTACCAGAAAGATAGATAATCACAGTTAATTTTGTTCAGTTAGTTCATCTTGGTCAAGATCTCTTGCCCCAAACGCGCTCCACCCCACCCCACCATTCAGATGTCTTTCCAGAGTTCCTTTTGATGTGCCAGTACTGGTCTGGTTCACAATGGATCTCCCGTGGCATTTCAGCTCTTTCCAGCGTCTGCTACCTTTCTGAATACCTCTGCTACGGAAGGAAACGATTCTTAATCTATTACTCTGTTCCTGGCGTGCCCTTCTTCCACTTGTGTACGCAGGCATGAGATGGTCGCTGCGTAATTGATCACCTCCATAAAACGAGTAGTGGGAAATACCACAGAGGCGATAGATTACGCAGTGATCATCACATGCCTTTTGTAATCTACTGTTACTCTTCATTTTCTATCAGTTTTCATACGACAGCAAATTTAAAAAAATGCTTAATCACAGCGTGTCGTTTCCTGATTTGTAGTAGTATTTATTCTGGTCAGCCCACACTTACATACAGCTGAGGACACTGAGGACATCATTTGTGTTAGAGACTCTATAACCCGAGATTTTTTTGGTCGCTGTGATGGGACTAAGCAAACAATTTTAATTCTGTCAATATTTTCTCACAACTCATTCGAGTGTAAAATTCACAATGATCTAACGTGGATTGTGCTATCTGTGCTAACCGAAATCCTGCAAAAGTCGAGGATGTCAATGACTCCTTAGCTTACAGAACACAGATGTAAATGATCGCAGCAAAAGACGTAGATCTTATTATGCTACTGCAACCTGCGGAGGCTTAATATGATGATCAATGTTTTTTGACAATGGGGACTAAAAAATCGAAGAGCACAGGCAATGCTCCCTCCCCCTCCCCTACCCCCTCATGCTTAAAGAACACAAGAATAATTCATGCCAGCCAGAGGTGTAGATCCCCATGAGCCCCCGCATCTGCAAGGGCTCATGAGGATCTATGGCTCTTGCGTGTGAAAAAAAAAATGGGAAGTCAACACAAGGCATAAAATCGATTGAGTCAACACGTCATGTGCGATGCTTAGGACCCGCGCCAGATGTTGGCTCCTTCGAGTGCAGCACTAACTTGAAGGAAATGGATCGATCGTGACAGCTCTAGGGTAGTGCCTGATTGGCTGGCGCCTTGACAGTCGCCAAGCCAATCAGGGGCTACCCTAGAGCTTTCACGGTCGATCCATCGCCCGCAAGAGTCACTAGAGGGATTAGAAATTCTACCTTGTTGACTCTGGCAGGGAAAATGTCGTAAGAATGTGCTATATAGGAATAGTGACATATTTTTTCGACAGGGGTCAGTGCGCTGTCAAACAATATGAGGTAATAGAGCGATGCGCGTCACTACACAAGATCAATACACTGGATCAGCTGCCGAATACACACATGCCTTAGCCTACATTTTTTTTATGGGTGTGAGCGAGACAAGTGGAGGGGGGAGGGGGAGGAGCGGGAGGTGGGGGGGGGGGGGAGGGGGAAATGAGGGGCATGGTTTTTGAGGTAGGGGGCGGCGTATATTTATGGCTTATTTCATATATTAGTAGGACTGTGTCAAGTAATGTAAAAAATTCACATTATCACGATAATGAACGAATACAAACAATACACTTGCTCAGCGTTCTGCGATACACGTTTCTACCTCCTCCCCCCCCCCCTCCCCTAATATATTACGGCATGTATATATCAAGATTTTAGCTTGACGAATTGACTCGCTTTAACCCCTTCGCTGCCGAGAAAAAATGGAACACAATCCAACTGCAACAGACATAGATCTTCATGAGCCTATGCAGTTGTGGGGACTCATGAGGATCTATGTCTCTTGCCGAGACATAGTATCCATGGCTCTTTGACGCTGAATAAAGAATGTTTCCAGAAACACAATCTGCAACTAGTGGCAGTGAAAGGGTTAAACAGTGTACCCAATACGTTTTATTGGAATACGCAGCTGTGGGGTTGCCACACTTTTAGCTTTGACGGGCGGGCTGCAATTTCAGACGACGTACGGTAGTGACGCATCAATTACACCTGATCGATGCGTTGTGGATATGTGTGGTTCTGTGGGATATTAGAGTTAACGGCTCAAGGAATTGCAGACCAGTACACTAATATATTTTTTAATAATTCGTATGTCAGTGCGACGCATTTGTGGCAAAGTAAATAATGACGTTAGTGAATCACGTAATACAATCTTCAGTACACGTGACAGTAGTAAGCTGTTGTAGCAGCCATGATGTTACCCGTTCAGTGCCTAGAACAGTTGACCACCGCCCAACTGCAAGAGGTATAGATCTATACCTGTTGCTAAATCCACTTTGAATACATGTTCCAAGGAAAGCTAGGGCTTTTTTGGTGTCAATCCAGACCAAAAAGGTGACTGCCAAGCGTGTAATATGCAAAGAAGTACCCAACGGAGAAGAAACACGCTTAGAAAAGACGGGTACAACACAATTGTGTTGTACCCGTCTTTTCTAAGCGTGTTTCTTTCTCCGTTGGGTACTTCTTTGGTGTCGAATCAACGAAGATTGCAGAAACACAGTCTATTTCAGCAGGCCCTGATCGTCATTATGTATAAAATGTAGATCATACAACACCCTTTCTTATTATGCACGAACATGCACAGTAATATTTATTGGCAGAAACATCAATACATTTCATCAATCAACTTAGTCATGTTGTTGCACCCGCCTTTTTTTACTTCCATGTTCATATTTTTTCGTGCTATTAGTATGGTGAGGTAACTGCGCTGTCAATATATAGGCCTAATGCAGATGCACTCATTATGAGTCGTATTAGAGTTATTCCGTCCTCCGTCCCCTTTACCCACCCCTCCCGCCTGATTATTATTTTTTTTTTTTACATCGCAGTATATGTGTGCTGGTCTGTGCGTTTGGACCTTACGGTCTTAAGGCCGTAAGGTCCAAAATCACAGACCAGCACACAAATAGCAATGGATTATAGGTCTGACATAGAAAAAAACCCAACAATGAACCATCACGTATCAGAACACGCACAAGTGCACAGCCACATCTGTCTGATCGATAGTCAGAAAAATATACATTATGTGGAAAACCTAGTGTATCCATTCTTTAAACGAAAAAAAACAATCAAAAAACAAGATGAGGATTTCACCCCAAAGTCTAGCGTTTTGTTTGGAGCTCACATGCGTTTATCTTTTAGGAACATTCAGAGGTGTTCATATTTTAGGCTTATTATGCTGATCCATTCCCTCCTCTCTAAGCCAACCTCTGATCAACACACACGTCGGCGCACACAAATAAAGACGGACACACGGCGCTTCCAGCCATTAGTACGCTCGGTGGGCTCGTATAGCGACAGGAATCCATCTCTTTCTACTTTAACCCACCCTCTGATCCACATACGCTGGCACACAGAAATAATGACGGACACACAGCGACTCCTGCCATTCCTAAACTCTGTGGTCTGGCGTAGCATAGCTATTCTAAAGAAGAATGACAGCTCTAGCAGCGAAATGACGTCACTTCAAGCTTCACGTCATGGCATCATTAGTCCCAAGACGCCGTGTTCATAGTGACGACTCGATGTTGTACGTCATCATCGCAGTACTAACATTTGACGTATTAGAGGATCAACTTTGCATTTTTCTTGCTTATTTTCACGCCTAGAACTTACAGGTCACAATTTGATCTAATCCTATCCCAGGGCCGGGACAAATAACAGCCTTATGCAAACACTTTTTATGAAAAATCATGCGGGTATTAATGAGAAGATAGTTTTTTTCGTAAAAGAAAAATTAAAGTTATGTTAGCTGTTTTACAAATGACTCATAAAAAGCGGTGCAGAACATTGTCTGATTTTCACATCTAGGGCATACATGTCACAATTGACCTAATCCTACCCGACAGCCGAGACAAACTGTAGGCTTATGTAAATACCGTATACGAAAAATCATGCGATTATTAATGAGGAGATTGGTGGGGTTTTTTTCATAAAAAATTCAATTGTTTAAGATTAACCCATATAATTCATGAAATTAATCCCAAATACGTGAAAATATATTTAAAAAAATTAATTATCACTCAAAAATTTCTAGAGGTACAAAGCTGGTTAACGAACTCATTCAATATCCCCCTTTTATCTAGCTATACGCAAAATATCTAGTAAAAATATGAACAATTACAGACTCCAGTGTGGATCAACCGGTTTTTTTTTTGTGTGTGTAAAGGACATTTTCTCGCAAATGAGCATCTTAATAAAAAAAAAAATCGAAAAAAAAGGTCCGGAGATAATTCTTATAGGGACAATATCATAAAATTTCAAGCTTGTCCGTCCTCAAACGCGGGCTCTATTCGCTGTCACATACACACACACACACACCGTACACACACACACACACACACACACACACACACACACACACACACACACACACACACACACACACACACACACACACACACACACACACACACACACACACACACACAAGGTGTTTGGCGCCAAAAAAGACGTTCTCTAGCAAGGTTTGCGTAGCTAGACGTGACGTCATTTTTATCGTGTTACTTCTTTGCTAGAATTTCTGCGCCGCACTCCAAAAACGTCATGTACATGCTCTAGAATGCGCTCCGACACAGCCCCATTTCAAAGTCTACCATATTTTTTTTTTTAAATACGGTAGTCAAAAACGAGATTTTCATCGCTATACAATGAAAATCTTGCCTTTCTCAAAAATGGATATAGTAGCTCTTGTCAAATAACGGTAACGTTATGGCACGTCATGTTGTTGACATTCCTCAACAGGCCTCAAGCATAATAAATTGCAGGCGAATAATGCACAATACCAAGTTGCACGCCACAATGGCGTTCGTGAAAATCGCTTTTACTGTCGAATTACGATTTCTTCAACGAAATTTTCTCACAAGCCAAAAACTAATCAATAAATATTCCGGCTTCTAACATGGAGTCTTTTGATGCCCCAAGCAAGTAAAATCGTAATATTTTATGAAGTCACTCCAGGCGAATGCCTTTGGCAAGCTATGGTCTCTGATGGTTAAACCGTTCAGTGCCGAGAAAATCTGAACACAAACCAACTGCAAATTGCGGGGACTCATGAGGATTTATGTCTCTTGCTAACACCACTTTGAATTGAAGTTCCTGGGACAGCCAGGGTATTCTGGTCCCAGAAACAGAAATCTGCGTCGAAGAATCAGCCAGTACATTCAACTGCTAGCTACTTGTTTTGCAATACAGAAAACACACAGGGCGTACGGATGGACAGATCAGATGCGAGAAACCTGAGAAAGCATTCCAAGAAACCGAGCCATGGGCACCACAAGATCGACAGCCTCCGTAGCGGAGGTATAGAGAAAGGCAGCTGACGCTGGGCAGATTTCAGAGGCAACGAGGGATCTGTAGCGATCCATACCACTATCTCTCTCCGTCAGAACTCTCCTCCCCCACGCCCACTCACCTCTTCAAAAGGCACTAATCACCCTCCCAGCCAACGACGTCGTATGTACTATTGTGGTAGTGAGCTGTTAGCGTGCGCAGCGGCGTAGTGGATGCGCGCTTAGGTTATAAGATAGCGTATAGTCCGTAATTATATACGATACCAAAGAAATCAGCAGACTCGAGGTGGGGGAGGCGATGGCTCGGTCGACGGACCAAAGGACTGACTGCTCATTTTGTGACCCTCGCTCCTTTACACTGTCGACCCATACAATTCAACGACCATGATAGTTCAAGGGTGGTGCCAGAATAGCTTGGCGCCTTTAGGCGCCAAGCTATTCTGGCACCACCCTTGAACTATCATGAGCAATCTATCCCTTGGTCAATAATATCCCCTGATCCAGAAGGTAGTTAGAAAGGACATCATACAACTTCGGGCATTTCGACGCAGTGGCCGGATGTGCTGATTGCTGTCGTCTATAAACATGAACGCTTGATAGATCTCAGTTTCTGTTTCACCAGATAAATATATGCACGCAGCGAAAGGAAACCAGGCGGAACTTCCCTAAACCAGAACGACTCTCAGCGAGAGGTCAATGCTAGTTTTTTTTTTTTCTTCCCCCGATATTATCAGATCGGGGGGAAAATCCGATATATTTTTGCATGTGAAGAGAGCTTCCGTGAACGCAGAAATGTTTTTGTTTCAGACTCACTTTCGAAGAGGGAACGGCCGAAAACATTACAAGCAATAAATGTCTCCTAACGTATTTTCATCGACACGTAAAAAGCAGGTCACTGTTGAATTCACTCATTCAAGGCATCCGGCATTAATAGCTGCGGAAGTGTCGTATAGCGTAATCGCCGGCAACGCTATACGATACATTGGCAGCTACTGATGCGGGGAGTCTTGTATGCGTTTAGATTAACTCAAGCATTGACATGATTTTAATTGTATGTTAAAAACTGCAGTGCAACACTGCACTGATCATAGTTTTTTCGTTCACAAATGAGTTTGACACGGCTTAAAACTAATTCAAAGCACCCCTCATCAACAGCAGCGGAAGTGTCGTATGGCGTAACGCTATACGGTACGTCCGCAGCTATTGATGCGGGGCGCCTTGACTGAGTTAAGTTCTGTCACAACTGACACACCTGCCGGTCGCTGAGCAAAGCCGCGTCGGCGTCAGCTGCTTTTCTCGGATTAAGGCCGACAAGACAGGCAAATAAACTTTTGCTAAGTGCTGACAAGATGCAAGTAGGCAGTGAACAAGGATTAAACCCTTGACTGCTACTGACGATAACGTCGTGCGGCGGTATTGTCTGGAGCAGTAATGGGGTTCATAAACGCCCTGTGTTAATTTTCCCCGTGTGACCTTTCCTGTACGGCCAGAGTGGACTAGAGAGATAAAAAAAACAACAACAAAAATCATCTCCCGATCGAGGAAGCGATTCTCACGGTGGCAATTGGCCGTGAAACAGCCTCTGGCAAGATCAAAGGCCCTGCAGATAAGGACGGATTGATTTTCCATCAGCTGAGTTGAACGCCATGCAAACAGCAAAAACTGTCTCACAGCAAGAAATAAGATCGGCCACTGTACTGGATTCTGGATAGCAATTAATGCACGCTCTCGCCGAAGTAATGCCCATGCAGTACTCTGGATACGGAATCTAACTTGACATTGCCCAGCGCACAAACGTCTTCAGGCCATTGTCGGTCGTAGTTGGTCCACGCAGAGGGAACACCTTTGTGCTGCCACAGTTGATCTACCTCCCGTAGCTGCCAAATGGATAGGAAAGTGTTAGCATACCTCAGCAAAATTCGGCGTCGTCACGCTACAAGCAGTGCAACAAGTAATGGACCATTACCATCAAAACCGATGGTACCCTGACCGTTGAGAACACTGAATAGAGAGGTTACGTTTGCGCCGAACTACTCCCAACAACGAGCGAGAGCGACGTCATGGCGGATAATAAAGCTAAGAATAGGCAACACTCCAAACATCTCCAAGAGGCATAGATCCTCATGAGCCCGGAGGGCTCATGCGGATCTATGCCTCTTGGAGATGTTCGGGGTGTTGTCTATGCTTATGGTACGCACGCAAGAATCTGGTTATCCACCGTGTCTTTGCTTTCGTTCGTTGTTGGAGGTCGTTCGTCGAAAAAGTAACCTCGCTATTGTGCTAGCCGTCTCCCAGCGAAATTAGGACTCAAAACACAAGACAAAACCCGCCATCTGATAGAGGCATAAATCTCCATGAGCCCCTGCATGTAGGGGCTCATGAGGATATGTGCCTCTTGCCGCTGGGTCCCATGCAGTTTCACCTTACAGTTCTAACGTAATGCTGCTGTTCCTGTTCTCCAACACAACAGGAGCTCAACGTAGCTAATCGCAATCAAAGTGCAATAATGTATCGCCAGTGAACAACAGGTCGTCAGGCCGACGTCAACGAAAAAACCATAAGCCCGCTGGATCGTTAAGGCGGACGCTCTTTCACATTCAACGCCAACTACACAACGGTGGATCGACTTATGATAGCCGAAAGTTAGTGCTTATACTGGGATTAGAGCGTGGTCAGGGTGATAATTCGCGGGTAGCAGCGCGTGAAGGATATAGAGATGCGCCAAACCAGCCAGGCACTGCCTATCAACCTTCACGGTCGACCCAACTCCTGCAATTTATTCTGTGCCGTTCGGCAGACGAATATGAAAAGATAAACTCTTTACCCCTTCAGAGCCAGCGGACGCAGGCTGAATTCTGGAAATCATGAAAAATTCAACGTCAAAATTCCCCAGATGTGGAAGGAACGCGGATAAAAAATGGTTTCATCAAGAGGCATAGATCCTCATGAGCCCCCGCGACTGCGGGGGCTCATGATGATCTATACCTCTTGCTGTTGGTTGACGTTGAAATTTTCGATTTGGTATCGGAAATTCAACACGTATCGAATGTGTTAACCATCAGACGCACAAAATCGAAAAAAAAAAAAAAAAAAAACTGCACAATTAGACAGGATAATGGGCATTGTGTACTTTGTGTCGTAAACTCGGTACTTTTCAGGCTGAACAAACTCCGTAGTCGGTTAAAACGACATTAATGGTCGGGGGACGGCACCATAAAGACGGGCAATAATCGGATGGCATTTGCTGATATGAAAGAAATAACGACATTTTCGTAAATGAATGACTCATTCATGAGTACACAGGGTCATGATCGTTTCAGTTTTTAACAAATAACTAAACTAGACAGACCTATAGGTGAATGAATGAATGAATGAATGAATGAATGAATCAATGAATCAATCAATCAATCAATCAATCAATCAATCAATCAATCAATCAATCAATCAATCAATGTATCAATGAACAAAACAAACAAACAAATGAGTATGTTCGACGGAGCGAATGAAGGAATAAACTGCAAATTATATTAAATAATTCGTTCGTTCGTTCGTTCGTTCGTTTGTTCCTTCGTTTGTTCCTTCCTTACTTCATTTGTTCATCCCTTTCGTTTGTTTAATTATTCCTTCGTTCGTTCGTTGGTTCGTTCATTTGTTCGCCCGTCCGTTTGTTTGTTCTACCGCTCCTTCGTTTGTTCGTTTGATTGATCGATCGTCTGTTCGTTCGTTCATTCATTTCGGATCTTTTCCATATACTTCGGAAGCAGACTAGATACCCGAGTGTAAACTAGTTTCCCTATTTACGCAAAAGATCTGTTTTGCAGGTAGATACCTTTCCTTACCAGACATGACAGATTTCCAGCGAAGAGTGGATTTACCAAGAAAAAGAAACAAAAAAGAAAAGAGGTGTAGACTAACAAAGATCCTTGTTTCACACCTGTCAAACTCCTTTCCTTCCGCTGAGGTGTGAAAGAAACGCCTGTATATTTTTACATCACAAAAGTAACCCTTTCTCCACAAGCGTCGACCGCGAGGCGTCGGTTGACCGTGGTGGCTCGGGGGTCTTGTCTAATGAGCTTGGCGCCTATGGGCGCAATCTCATCAGGCAATACCCATGAGCTGTGACGGTTAATCGGTTTTCGAAACATACGATAAATTAATCCTGTACGATTAGTCCAACCCTAAATTTTGTTGTTGGAATTGAAAGTTTTTCTGTGGCAATTAGCAGTCAAAATCTGGTCTGGTTTTGTTCAGTCGATCATGCAAAAAAAAAAAAAAAAAAAAAATTTGAAATCTACCTCACACTCTAATCTCTTTCCCTTCTGCTGCCAACTTTTTGCGGAGATAGTTCGAGCATTACTGATCAAGGGTCGTGTCGTCATGGCTAGCTAAATTCCCCAACTATAAGTTTCGCTTCATCTCACGCAGACGAACTATTTTCCGTTGTGTAAATAACAGTGGGCTGGCTCTGAAATTATGACTCGCGGAGAAAAACCCAGTTTCCATTGTAACGAAAGGTGGAAAGCATCAATTTTTGGTGGTTGTCAGCTCACCTGCAAAACGCGTAAGGCTAAGCTGCAAGAAACATTGCTAAGACAACGAATGGAAACAGCCGAACCAAGTGAAAACATTCAAACGAAGCGATTTTTTGTCGACCTGTAATTGCTTATAATTCAGATCGCACAGAGAAAGAATTAACGGGCATAATCCTCATTCCAAGAAATAGTGACAATATTGCCATTTGTCTTGTCTTGTCTGAAATTCTCGGACATTAATTAAGCCAGCAAGAGGCATAGATCCTCATGAGCCCCCGCAATTGTGGGGCTCATGAGGACCTATGCCTCTTGCAGTTGGGTTTCGTTCAAGGTATCTTGGCAGCGAAAGTGTCAAGGCAGATGCATAAATCGAAAAGCCAATCCCAGAAGCTACATGGTTCAAGGAAAATCTGTTTTTGTCCAGAACATTTCGCAAGACGTCCCTCGGCTCCAATTCTCAGCAACAAGAGCGTATTGGTGTGGTCTTCAAACATTGCTTAAGACAATGACAGATAATTGGTAAAATAACACCGCTCACGTCAGAACCGCGCACAAAACTGGGAAGTTGAAAACACAAATTACAACCAAAAAATAAAAATAAAAGAAGAAGAAGAAGTTTGTATCTCGCAAAATAAAAGCTAAAGCACGCAGATGCAAAATAACTGTGGACGGATATGTGGCTTTGGAATACATGGGGCCATGAAGATTTATGCTACTTGGGGAGCTGTGTAGCTCAGGTGTAGAAAGCTCGACTCTCGTCCGAAAGGTCGTGGGTTCTAACCCATCTGGGGTCGAACTTTGTACAGACCTCTTTTCGGTGCGCCATCTTTGAAATCACCTTTGTGGTGGACAAAAGACGTTAAGCCCTAAACTTTTAACGTTTTCTAAGCTACATGTTGGTCGTTAATGCTTCCTTATAAGTTCAGAACATGTCACGTCTTGGAGGCGATGAACCGCCCGCATGGCGCAGCGCCAGTGGTTTGGTCAAGTCTGACAGAAGGAGTCTGAGGTCTTCGTGTGGTCCATATTCCTAATCCTACGGAGAGACTCTGTTTATGTCTTGGTTTAAACCTTTCAACGCCAACACCCTACAGCAGGAGATAGATTGACCATGATAATTCATCTGTAGTGCCAGATTAGCTTGGCGCCTGAAGGTGCCAAGCTAATCTGGCACTACCCTTAAATTATCATGGTCAATCCACCTCCAGCAAGTGGTACACAGTCGTTAAGTAACACTTCCAAAATTCGGGAAATGCACCCATTGCGCTAACATGATTAAATTATGTGGGGCGATGCACGTGCAAGAGGCATACATTCTCATGAGCCCCTGCAACAGCAGTGGCTCATGAGAATATTTGCCTCTTGTTGTTTACTTTTACATCTGTGCCTTCCAGACTTAGAAAAAAAGTCGGGGTGATCTGCATTGGTCTTCCGAATTCTGTTTAAGCAAATGTTTGTCAGGAAAGAGACCTTGATCCAATTCTGCCAAAACAAGATTGACATTTCTCCAGAACATTGCCCTTATCTGAAGAGTCTGCTGTCAGAGTGTCACTGGGGTACAGTCTCTGATCCCGACACTAGTATCTGAACGATGCACAGATTTTCATGGCTCTTTTTCAAAAGCATACATTTCTGTCAGTTCCTGTAGGTACAGGGACTCTAGCGAACCTTTGCATCCAGCAGGTGGGGCTTGAATCTCTGATGGTTGGAGGTCGGGCAGGATTAGTCATTAACTCTCTTGTGCATGCTGCCACCGGGACTGCCAACAGTACAGGGTGGTTAATCCCTTCAAAATGCGGACACCGCTCAACTGCAAGAGGCCAACAACCTCATGAGCCCCCGCATACCCGAGGGTTCATGAGGTTCTTTGCCTCTTGCTGAAACCATTGTTATTCGTGTTCTATTGGCAACTAATGATTTTTGACGTTGAATTTACGATAATTTCAGAAACACGGTCTGCATTCATTGGTAGTGAAAGAGTTAAGCCCGTATTTCGAGATTGAACGCCATAACTCGTGGCCGTCTGTGGACGCTGGGGGCCTTTAGGCTCCCAGGGGGAGCAGAGCAGTCTGTCACGTGCTCAAGTATCAAGGGGACAAGACCCCACGCGGACAAAAACAGCCCATTAACTCCCTTGATACAGAAAAATGAATAATGATGGTAGGATTACTGCAGTTCCGTGAAACCTGACTCCCGCTAAAAGCCACACGGTGCATTCTCCGTCGCAGAAACAGGACACGGCAAGGCTTTGTGCGAGTTATCGTTGTTCATTGACTGTTGATGTATGGACTCTCGCTACCACGTGAATTTGCGTAAAGTTTATTTTTGTTAGCAGCGAGATTTTCATTGTAATACAATGAAAATTTCGCTTTTCCACAAAATTAAACGTACTGTCGTTTGCCCTGTTAGCTGTCCTGTGAAAGCAAAATGTAAAAACCTTTTGGCACCAAGGTCCCATTTTTCAAAATTTGGAGGTGTTGCCTAACCACTATAAACCAGTTGCAGGAGATGGCTTGACCATGATAATTCAAGGGTAGTGCCAGATTAGCTTGGCGCCATCAGGCGCCAAGCTAATCTGGCACTACCCTCGAAATATCATGGTCAAGCCATCTCTTGCTGTGGGAAACTGGGGCTAAAAGGGGCTAAATCCATTTCTTAAACGGCAACATATTTTATTTGAGTCGGAAAAAGCTCAGGCGGCTATAAGCGGCGGAGCGAAGGAGAGCGAAGGGAATAGTCGGTTCGTGGGTTCGAGTCCCGGCCCAAGTAGCTGGACTCGCAATCTATGGAAAAAAGACGGGTTTGTTCATTAGCATGTCCGTTGAAAGTTCCTCGTAAATCAATGTGGCACAGTTGCAGTACGTCTGAACTGATCAGTGTTCAGGCTGCAATCCATAGGTTTCCCTGTCCCCCATAACGAGCCCGTCAGGGCCGTCCACGTTAAACCCCGAACTAACCAGGCAATATCTTCTTCGTATTACAATGAAACTCTCGCTTCACAAGGCAGCTCAAGAGCGTGCCTCTAAACTCCCAGAATATTTCATACGTTCTTCTAACCATTATTTCAGAATATCATTTGATCCTAAAATAACTGACGATCGCCCTGATGTCTTTATCTCAGGACTACCTATAATATCTGCATAGCCTGCTCTGGATGAGTTCGATGTTGTGTTGTCATGGTCTGTTTTATTGCAAATTAATACTTCCAGATTTCGTACCACGCAATAACGTTCTGACATAATTACAAGTGAACAAGAGGCCCTCAGGCCGTTCTGAGCCCGGAACCCGAGCTGTAATCCCGAGCTTGTTGCATTAGTGACAGACGCCTACACGGGATAGGCCTCCATCACTTTAAACCCGTGACTCCTAATGACGATACCTCTCGGCGGAAAAGACGCCTAACGAGGAAAGACGAACGGTATCGTCAGTAGCAATCAAGGGGTTGATCATATAACGACCACGACCTTAACTCATTCACCCCTACGCACGTATTCCCCAAATTTTGGAGGCGTCATCTAACGACTATGCACCAGTTGCAGGAGATGGATCGACCATGATAATTCAAGGGTATTGCCAGATTAGCTTGGCGCCGACAGGCGCCAAGCAAATCAGGCACTACCCTTCAATTATCATAGTCGACACATCTCCTGCTGTAGTGCGTCAGGGCTGAATGGGTTAACACATTGATTCCATTCCGAAACTCGACAGCTGTCCACCGAATATTGCGTTACAGCTTGGAAGTCAGATCGACCATGATATTTGATAGACGATCTACATAGGTGGCGCCAAAATACACTGATGCCTTCATGCACCTGGGAACTGCTACTCTCTCTCTCTCTCTCTCTCTCTCTCTCTCTCTCTCTCTCTCT
This sequence comes from Semisulcospira habei, assembly GCA_036245525.1. Classification (NCBI taxonomy): domain Eukaryota; kingdom Metazoa; phylum Mollusca; class Gastropoda; family Semisulcospiridae; genus Semisulcospira; species Semisulcospira habei. The sequence goes on from BTPG01000008.1 coordinate 49,150,187, forward strand.
CTCTCTCTCTCTCTCTCTCTTGTACGTATCGCACGACTATGGACATAGGCGGCATGCTTTATCTCATTCAGCCCGACGGCCGTATTTCCCAAAATTTGGAGGCGTCGTCTAATGACTATGCACCAGTTGCAGGAGATGAATCGGCCATGACAATTCAAGGGCAACTTCAGATTAGCTTGGAGCCATCTCCTGCTGTAGTGCGTCAGAACGGAATGAGTTAAGTATTACAAGTATAGAGGTTGGGAAACAATTTGTTCACAATCCATTATCGGAAACTGTCATTAGTTCAATCCGGTGCGCACCGGGAAACGAAAACTAGAACCAGTGCACCGAGTTCACCTTCTGGGACGAGTACTAGACGGTAACATGACAAATGTTCTTTTGGGATGAAAGCCATCTGCTCCACGGCGGGCTTTGATTGCTCAAATAACCCGATGATACGAAGGGTTCGCAATGTTGTCTTGCTTTCACTAAGACTTCCTTACCCTTCTTTCCACTACCCGTTCAGTGCCAGCTGTGTTATTGCAATCTTCCTTAACTCATTCAGCCCGACGGCCGTATTTCCCAACGTCATCTATGCTACCTGCAGGGATGATACTCAGGTTGCGATGCTGGCCGACGGCGCCAATCTAATCTGAACTATCATGGCGACCACTGCTTTGCGTCAGGATGACGGGTAATGATGAACAGTTAAATGGGTGCAACGTGGCCAGAGCTTAGCCTTGGTGCGGCCGACAGTAAATAAGTAGCGGGACTCTCCTACGTAGGTACAAAGGCAAAGAAAAGCAGAAAAGTCCTCCTTTTTACGTCATTCAAACTTCATATGTCAAGCTTTTTTCCTCGCCTTATTGTAAGTCATCCACAAAACATTAATAACAGAAGCATTGCGAACTATACAAGCACCTCAGCCGACAACCCAGAGAGACGTATCATGCATGATTCGGGCTACGTTGTTCGGAAAAGTTGGGAAAATCGACAGCGTGGGCACACTTGCGTGCCATAGTAATTAACCATTTGGGGCCCATAAAAAAGTTACAAAATAAATTTATGGAGCACGAAAATAATATCACGGCGAAAAAGGAAAGGAAAAAGAGACGTGTGGGAGACATTGCTGGTAGGTGTGTGGGTGAGAGGAAGGGGGGGGGGGGTGGTGGTGTGGGTGTGTATGTGTGCAGTTTTGGTCCTCTGCTGGCACCTGTCTAATGCGCCACCGCCCCTGAGCCATGCCAAGTTAATCTCTATAGTAAAGCCTTTCGTGTTTCTGAAATCTTCCAAAGGAGCCCTATTTGAACCGTCCGTCCATGGAGAAATAATGCAAAGTGGTGTCAGCAAGAGGCATAGATCCTCATGAGCCCCCGCGACTGCGGGGGCTCATGAGGATCTATGTCTCTTGCAGCTGGATCGTGTTCAACAGATTGGAGAGGCTTAAGTAGAGCACTACCCTAGAGCTCCCACGGTCGACGCATTCAGTGCAGACTGCGTACGAAAGCTTGACAACAGTCATGAGTTTTCACGCGGCTAAACAGTCTGGAAAAAGTCCCGTGTTCAGAGCCCGTGAGCTCCTCGGAAGGAAGATCTGATCTGTCTGGTCCTCCGATTGGCGGCGTTCTTTCGGTCTAAGCGTGGGACTGCAACCTGAGCTAGTCAGTCAATGGTCTAAAACCCTAATGACTTTTTAGCCTGAGGACTAGAAATATGACGAGGTCTATTTGCAAAAAGCATGGATTCTCGTGCGCCGTTACACCTGCAGGGGCTCATGAGGATCTATGCCTATTGGAGATGGAAGAGTCAGTTGTGGGGCAGAATCGATCAGATGGCGATTGAAGACGTGATCGGCAAGACGTAAACACCGCCGTAGATTGAACACCCTGTGATCTCCTCTGCTCGAGGACTATGGAAGTAAATGACAGCAAAATAGTGGCACATACTCTGCTGAGAAGGGACAACAATCTGGTCTGTGTTTACGCGGTAAAAGTGAACGAGGAAAGAAGAAGAAGTCTCTACGCAATAAAAATGACTTCTGGATTTAAGGCGCCCTTTGGGCGGCAATATTTTACACCAAACTTTGTACTCTCCTTAAGCCTAGGACAAGCATAGATACAAATGGTACCAGCAATAGGCATGAATTCTCATAGACCCCTTTATGCTGCCGACTTTTTTTTTGTTTGTTTTTGTTTTTTTGTTTTGAGAATTTTTGTTTTATACGGCAGATGAGAAATGCAGGAAAGTCTTACGACAGATGTTCACACTTGTAGCCAGCGAAGGGCGTGAATCAAATGAGCCCCCCAAACCTGCGGGGACTAAGGAGGATCTTTGCAATTTTTCTGGTGGTGGATTTCGACACGATACTGAACACTGCAAGGACGTGATCTGGGGCACCTTGTTTGTGGCGGAGAAAAAAAAAGCCCCTTCCATGTCAAAAGCGAGTTCCTAGTTCTGTCAGTCAGTTCTTTGATAACAGAACCCATTTGCAAGAGGCATCGATCCTCATGAGCCCCCGCAATTGCGGGGGCTCATGAGGATCAATGCATCTTGCTGGTCCTGAACATGGCGTTCTCCACGAGACGAGGACTACAGGGCTGATACGTTCGTATTTCAGTTCGCAGCTCGGAGGATGGCTGTGTCCTCGCGAGAGAGGATTTGAGGAAAGAAGTAAGTTAGTTAAGTTATTTGGGTTTAACGCCGAGCAGGCTTGAGGAAAGAAGGACGCTGGTACTTGTGCAATACAACACTGAAAACAAGCACAGTATTCTTAGCTCGTGGTCTAACCGATGCTTGTCCTTTAATAAAAGAAAGCACAGGAGTAGAGTTGTTGGTCTCTGTCTTGTGTTACCATTTAACAAAGATTCATGTCTTTAAAATGAACACTGGGTGCCTCCAGATAAAAAGACATCAATTTAAATCTGTATCAGGATTTCATGACTTTGGCATTGGGAACATGGTGATAAGTATAACATTGCGGAGAACGTTGCTAAATAGGCCACAGAATAACTAAGTTGGCTTCAAAACTGAAAAAGCAGACGTGACACCACTCACAAACCAGAAAGTTGAGGCTAGCGCTGGTAGAATAGTACACATTTGAGGAATGTATATGATCGTCTTGTTATTTACCTGCGCATTTTTCTGTGGGCTGGCGACTGGGTGCCGGATAGGTGGGGGCAGGGGGCAGGGAATCTAACTGTCTGTCTATCCAGTTCTGAGTAATTCCCCTTGGTATGTCTACTAGACGTCGTTAGACATTATTTTATGCAAGAAATAGCTAAAATGGTGGCAAGCACGCCAGACAAAACGTCAACTTTTCACGAGAGACACAGGAAAACATGGTCATCAAGCGACCTCCAGGGCATCGTTAGATGACTTTCATTCATTTCATTCTTGAACTCTCCCACTCTCTCTCCGTCAGAAACACACTCTCTCTCCTCCTTCCAGTCTGCCCTCAAAACTCACCTCTTTGAACAGTTCTAGCACTATATCACCACACCCCACACCCCAAGCTGACTGTCGTAATGTATTTCACTATTTGTGGTACGTGAGTCGTTGTCTAAAGCGTGCGCATGCGTGCGCGAGTTGTGAGTGCGCGCTTAGAGTTATAATTATTATAAAATAAGCGCATTATAAATACCGTAATTATTATTTATTATTATTATTCACGGGACCCGCTGTCCAGAAAAAAGAAATGAGGTACTGTCAGTTGTACCCGTCTGTGATATATTGACCGAAACACGATGACGTAGGCCCATAGTTCTAGGAAGAGAATGGCGTTTTATTCGCTCTTGTTCGACCCGTTAGTGTGCGTCTGTGGGAGCATCTCCCCTGTGAACAAAAGGTCTTCGGGTCGACATCAGCCTTAGCTGGTCCCTGCACATTCGTGCGCGTGTCAGCTAATGCTGACGCTCTACCCGAGGACCACCTGCTTACTGTCTTACGTCTTTACATTCGCTCAGTGACCTGCCATAAAGGTGAACGCTTTGGCTGAAAAGAATGACTCAGACATTGGGAAATCATAAAAATGACATAATTTCAAGTTAACCCGTTTAGCCCCGACGCACTAAAGCATATGTATCGACCATAATAATTTAAAGGTAGTGCTAGATTAGCTTGGCGCCTGTGGGCGCCAAACTATTCTGGCCCTACCCTTAAATTATCATTCGATCCATCTCGTCCAACTGGTAAATGGTCGATAGCTGACGCCTACAAAATTTGGGGAATGCGGCCATGGGGTTAAATGGGTTACCTGGGTCTAGTGGTGCTGCCCTATAGACGGCGTCGTCTCTCCGCAACTCCCTCCCCCCCCCCCCCTTCCCCTTCACCTCCGCTCCATCACGCAAAGCTCGAGCATTCATCAAAACTACGACTTTTAGCATCTATTTTCTTTTGAAACCCACAATACATTAGCCGTTCTTCGTGGTATGATTCAAAATATAGTATATTATGAATTGAATATTATAATTCAAAGGTAGTGCCAGATTAGTTTGGCGCCTGATGGCGCCAAGCTATTCTGGTACTACCTTTGAATTATCATAGTTGATCCATTCACTGCAAATGGCACATGATCGTTAGCTGACACCGCCCCCTCATTCTCCCTCCTCCTTCACTCTCCCTATTTTCCTCCGCGCCCACACGCAAGGATCGAACTTTCATCAAAACTACGACTTCCCCCAGTAGCAAAAAGTCTTCGGGCCCACGAAGTCCGCAATGGGCCTGCGCACAGCCGTGCATGGGCCCACTGCAGCTGTCCTGGGCCAGATGACCTTTGCTTACCTGGTCTATTACTTATTGTCCTTTGAAACGCTACAAAGCTACAATCGATCTTCATGAAATACTTTCTCATGTCTCATATCTCGAGCAGTTTGGCAATGAAAGTCAGACAAGCCTAGCTCTTTTGCACGTGTATTTTTCGAAATGCGCTTCATTGGTTTAAAGTCCGTTATGACTAATGATGCGTGAAACTTGGACTTAGCGATTTTACTGAAGCTTAAAGACGTGATTTCATTCGTGTGTCCAAACAAAATCACGTCCGTCTTTCAACAAACATACATTCATTAACCTCTGCAATCCGTGAATGCGAGTGGGATACACCACACTGAGCTAGAGACATAGGGGCTCATGCGCCCCTGCAGTAGAAGGGGTTAATGATAATCTATGCTATTTGCGAAAGAAAGGGATGACATCTAGTCATGCACACATAAATGGCTAATCATGCTTATTATGTGAAAAGAAAAGGGGAAACTGCCAGTTTATTATTTTCATTTATTACTACAATATCGACTGCAACCCCTTCCCACCTTCTTCTTCTTCTTCTTCTCGAACGCCGTCACACTTGGAGTTTGGCTCTCAAAATGAAATCTGTGGTCTTCTGTAGCGCCTCCACAGGCCCGTACAGTTTCTCTTGTAGAGTGGCGGGCTTCGGCCATATCTCCTCCCTCAGCGGCTGGTGGTTCCCACAGTCCTGGAGGATGTGCTCTGCGGTCTGCTCTGCTTCTCCACAAGGGCACAGGGGAGATGGCACGAGGTGGAAGCGTCTGTGCAGGTGGAAATTGAGTCGGTTGTGCCCGGTCCTCAGACGAAAGATGGTCACCTGCTCTTGTCTGGACAGCTCAGTGATGGTAACTGTCTAGGGGCCGTTGTGGTGGTCTGTACACAGACTTAATGATGGTCTTCATCTCTGTGAAGCTGACTCCATTTTCGTCTTGTTCTTTCTCTGCGCCCACTTTTGCCATTCTGTCAGCTTCTTCATTGCCGAAGATGCCACAGTGTGAAGGGATCCACTGCAGCACCAGTCTTCCCCCCTTTTGGTAGGTTCTCTTTTAGGGTGCATGGAAATTTAACTCTAGGTGGTGGCATGGAATGTATGCCCCTGCAGACACCACAGTAAAATGTGGTTGTCATTGCAGGTAGGCAGAATTTCCTGCCTCCTCCAGTATTGTCGATGGTGTGCTGAAGAGGTCGCCACGACCGAAACAGCTGTCCACACCGGCTAAATATCTGGACCCCCCCCCCCCTTTTGGGGGACCTAGATTTAAATTTCCATGCACTGAGTGGCTGGAACAGTGGATATGTGATACGCCCCCCTTCGGGGGGGGGGGGGGCTTCCATATGCATTGCTTTCAGTCACTTTCTTAGCGTCCCCTCTCTTTCCTATCTCTTTTTTATTTTTTATTTTTTATTTTTGTGCTTTGGCCACAGTAGATCTATGATCACTGGTCGATCATGCACATTTCTCTCCCTGACAGTGCTATAACCTACTTTACTTTGTAACCATGCTTATTATGTGCTGAACGGGGCAGCCATCTATTACTAATTCTTCTACGTGGACATCACGGGTGTACTGACGCACATGTCTGTGTTAATAGCCAAGAAAAACAATGAGAACATACCAGGGGAAAGGTACACTCCTTCTACAGATACATGGTCAGTAAACGAGCGAGACTTCTACCGAGCATCCTGCGCTTGCCACGCCATTGTTCATCAAGCGTCTTGTCTGTGATGGAAAACGGTGGACGCGCTGAAGTTTCAAGGTTAGCCCTGACGCACTACAGCAGGAGATGGATCGACCATAACTGAGCCGAACTGACAACAGAAATGAAAATCCACTGACTTAATCCCTTGAATGCCGGTGGACGCGGATTTCACCCTGCAGTATTACCGACAATCACGTGAAGAACACAAATGAAATGGGACCAAGCGTGGGCACAAAGAGCACAGGACTAACAAGAGACATAAATCCTCATGAGCCCCCGCAGTCGCGGGGGCTCATGAGGATTTATGTCTCTTGCAGACAGGTAATATTCGCTTTGCCCCGGCAATTAAGCGGTTAATCTTTTGACTGTTACTTACGACATCAATCGACGGAGAGAAAAAAACCCACACGTTACTACGCGTTGTTGTTGTTTTTTTTTATTTGTTTGTTTTCCACCGAATGGTATCGTCAGCAGTACTCAAGCGATTAAGCAGGAATTTAACCGATTCACTCTAAAACCAAAATAAAATCAAACCATAAAACTTCAAGGGTGGCGCCAGAATAGCTTAATTGGCGCCTAGTTAAGCTATTCTGGCACCACCTCTGAAATGTCACGTTTGTTTTTTATCTCTCCTGCTGGAAATCAGGACAGGAAGTAGAATGTTAGGGGCTAAACGTCAAAAAGTCATCTAGACGTTAATAGCGTCAAAGTTCGGCTGCAATTACCAATCCAATTTCCAGGGCCCGTCGGAAAGTGGCTTGAAGGACGAAAAAAGAAAGAAAAATCCTTGTTAGAGGTTAAAGGTGAAAACGTCTCCTACACGTTAAAAGTGCCAAACTTCGACTAGAATTTCCATGCCTTGTTTTCACGGCCCATCGGAAAACTGGCTTTTAAAGAACGAAGACGGAAAGAAAAATCCATGGGCTTAAGTCAGAGGATTTAAACAGACGAAAGGAGGCAAATCCATTGATTCCCGGACTCGGCGTGTTTTCAGCATCCTATAGACGCCAGTCACGAATCGTTTTCTTGTTCGGCGGAAAGCTGAGAGAAACAGTCAACAAACAAAATCAGTTAAAACTTAACCCGTTAAGTGCCAAGTTGACGCAGACTGTTTCTGCAATGTTCGTTCATTCAACACGTAAATACCCTAGCTGTCCGAGGAGCACGGATTGAAAGTGGTGTCAACAAGAGGCATAGATCCTCACGAGCCCCCGCAGTTGCGGGGGCTCATGAGGATCTATGCCTCTTGTAGCATGGTGGTGTTCACATTTTCTCGGCACTGAACGGGTTAAAACCAGTAACAGTTGCCAACGAATCCATCAGCTCCAAACAGGTACGACGTTACTGGAACGTTCAACAAACAAAAGCGCAAAACTGATCCCGCAAGTCTACACAACACTGGTTGGTGACCTTTTAGCTCAGTGCAGATCAGCTGGGATCTCTGATCAGGATGGGATCTCTTCGCCCATACGCGCTCTACCCCACCCATCAGAAGTCTTTCCAGAGTTAATTTCGGTATCGGACTAGTATTTGTCTGGTTTACTCTCATGTCTTTTCCCGTCTGCCTAACGCCCGAGGGTGACCCTTGCTACAGCCTAATCATGTTTATGATTCCGAGTCCAGCCGCAGGAGATGGGTCGACAGAAATATCTGAAGTGTACTGCCTTATAGTTTTGGCGCCTGGTCAGGCGCCAAAGCAATCAGGCACTCCATTTCAGATATTACGTACAATCAACCATGAACTATTGTGCGCAGGTCTAGCATCCTCTTCGGCAAATAATTCCTACCCCTGGTAGCAAAACGTCCTCGGGGCCCACGACGGCCGCAGAGGGCCCGCGCACAGCCGTGCGCGGGCCCACTGCAGCCGCCGTGGGCCCGAGGACCTTTGCTTACTAGAACATCATTAAATGTAAAACGCGATGATATGTATACGGAGTAAACACCACTCCCTTGAGAGGTCACGCATACACATTTACTACAAACGATGTAAGCAAAAATGAAATCCAGACCAAAAAGGTGACCGCACGAGCCTGTAAAAGGCACTGAACGTGCCAAAGAAGAAAGAAGCACGCTAAGGAAAGGCAAATACAACACAGCATATTTTTTTCTTTGCTGGGATATTCAAATGAAGATAGTGCTTGAGACATGCCCCTTCTAACGTTACGTGTCGTGTATCCGTGTGGAAAAGCTCTAGAATTAGTGAACCTGTGAGCGGCAAAATGAAGTTAAACTATTGCCGCAAGGGTTTTTTTTTTAATGAAAAGAAAACTAAAATTAGAGACTGAAAACCCTTTAAGTACATGAAAATTGAAACACAACGTTTCGGATCTGAGATCCTTCTCTTTTCAGTTTTTTTATTTTTTCGAACCTGTGAGCAGTTCGTCCTTGGATGGGGAAAGAGAACAACGACTGAAAAACGAGATGAGAACCAAACGAGAGCCGTGACATCGCTATACGACCCCTGCGGGAAATCGAGAGCCCTTGTTTTGTCTTCAGAGCACGGATCGGCGCAGAGCATCGTCTCAGTCAGATTACCCAACAGTCAGTCATCATGATCGATGGCCAAATGAATGGCAGACGTGAGCTTAGGTGTCACGTGACACGTGGAAGGTCGTTGAAGAGAGAAACCATTCAATAGATTGTGCACTACTGTTTTCACTCAGGATGAAAAAAAGCAACTCAGCATTAAATTTCACTCTGCTGCTCTGACAGAAGATTAAAGCGTTGACGCTTTCAAATTAGAATCAAATTTAAAATACCTTATAGTCCAACACGATTGGAAATTATGTTCTTGCCTTCACAACAATCAAACAAGCAACAATAAATGAATTGGGTAAAAAGACACAAAGTAAATCCACAAAATAGACTAAAAGTACGTTTGGCATAAATTATGTATATAACTGAGTCCTAATTCAAGAATGTGGGAATATTTCGTCTGGCTTCTATAAATATAATGGCAAAAACTGTATCTGAAAGTCCAACGTACCCTATAGTAAACTTTGCAATCACATCCTTAATATTTCTCTATGTGTTTGTAAATTAGGTGCCTTGAGATGACCATGTATCCTGCTTGTGTGACCGAAAACTGCGCAAACCACTACGAAAGGTATGCCGCTTCGTAGTGGTTTGCGCAGTGTTACGGCTCTCTCAAGCAACCTGTACCTGTTAGTGGAATAGTACTAGGCAAAGCAGTCTCGACCGGACGACCTTAGAGACCCGGCATCGATCCGCGTCCCACAAGGAAAACAAAAAGACAAAGGATGACTGTCGAGAGGCCAGCGAGGATTTACAAGTCCTGTTTTCTCCATTCACTCAACTTACAACAGGCTTATGTCTGGCACAGGCTCATGAATCCTTACGGAGTTCAGTCATCAAACAGCTTCTCAACTGTGGAGAAATAGTTACTTATGGTAACTATTTCACACAGGAGAGCCGCTACTAGGGGACTGAACTCGGTAAGGATTTCTGGACCTGTGATTAGAGGCAGGAAGAGAAGTGTATTGTGTACCGTGCAATACAGCGGAAGGACTGATGAGAATTTCATGGAAAAACATCTATGGAATGAATACTGATGTAAATTGCATTGAAAACGTACAAGAGTAGGCACTTAGTTGACCGAGCAGACTGTCAGCAAAGGCAAGAAGTGAGTGAGAGTGAGAGAGATAACATTCTCACTGATAATGCGGTATCTATCCAACATTAACCTGTTCAGTGCCGAGAAAAATCGAATACCATCCAACTGCAAGAGGTATAGATCCTCATGAGCCCCCGAAGTTGCGGGGGCTCATGAGGATCTATGCCTCTTGCTGACACCACTTTGAGTCTATGCTCCTGCGACATCTAGGTTTTTTTTCGCTTGAACTGATTAAGATTGCATAAACTCAGTCTGCGTCAGCTGGCACTGAACGGATTAACTCTTTCGAGACATGCCGCATCCGGATTCGCGGCGTAAAGTCGCGAATCCAGATGCGGCACGTCTCGAAAGCGTTAAAGTCGGAAAAATCCTATTGATTGCTGGTTGTGTAACGCAGTAAAATCATGACCCAATTCAGTTTTGTCCGATTTTCTTGGGAAGCAAGATTTTTAATGTATTACACTGAAAACCTCGCTTTTCATAAAATGGACGACTGGGCTTTTGCCAGATCCAGACAAACTGACTGACAAGCGTGTAAAATGCAAAGAAGAACCCAACGGAGAAAGAAACACGCTTAGAAATGGCTAATAAATTGTGTTGTAACTGCCATTTCTAAGTCTGTTTCTGTCTCCGTTGGGTTCTTCTCTCGCTTCTGTCAAAATTACAACAAAATTAAGCTACACATTTGAAGGAAATATTTTAAGGCAGGGGCATGCCGAAGCAGAGGGATCTTTTTTCACTTATTTCGTGCCCGGGTCAAATAAAGCCAACTTTGTCCCGATGACCTCTAGATTACTGGGTCCACACCTTGCTTCATGACTGGCGCAGGACTAAGCTCACTCATGTGCATGGGCCCCGAATCCGTGACTGCCAAGCGTTTGATTAACCATCAGCTGAACGATAAGCGGCTGAGGTTATGTTCATGAACTCCGGCTAAACAAACAGTGCTAGCTTAGCTTGGCGCCACTCTATCACTCTCCCTCAGCGATCACGGTCGGTCTGTCGGTTGCAAGCGACGAGTTGTCATCCCGTCGGACAAGAGCAGCAGATTGTGTTTCTGAAATCGTTGTGAATTCAACGCCTCAGAGCCCCAGCCGTAACATGGATACAAAATAGCGCCGGCAAGAAGCATATACCCTTATGAGCCCCCGATATATGCCCCTTGCAGTTGGGTCACTTTCACATACTCAAGGCAGCGAAGAGGTTAAAAATTGATAAAAGCAGATTCACCATCAGCCATGCACTTTGCTGTACCATTGAGTGACAGGTCGGTGAACTACTGGCCTTGAGATATTGCAGGGTGATATTGCAGAACTCGTCGGTAAATATTAGCTGATCATTTACCCCGAATAGTGCCTAGGACACTGACAAAGATAGTGTGCCAATTATTGATAGAACAGAGTACAGTGGCCGGGTGCTTTTCCCTACAAAATACCGACTTGCATATTGTCTGGACGAGCCAGAAGAAAGCTATGGGCGGATGATAGATCTTGAGTGAGTATATACGTCAGTAATACGGAAAACTGATGGACGGAGGGTATTTAATTGTTGTGTGTTGGTCTGTAATATTCACAGACCAGCACACAATGGTGACAGTAAGATACTATGATACAGTCAACATCGTTAACCCAATCAGCCCAGACGCACTACATCTGTCCGCGCCAAGCGAATCTGGCACTACCTTTAAATTATCATGGTCGATCCATCTCCTGCAACAGGTGCTAGTCATTAGATGACGCCTCCAAAATTTGGGAAATACGGCCGTCGGTCTGAATGAGTTAATAACGAGGTCGGCGCGGATCTCACCAAAGTCGGATATGTATAACAGCACTTTTTTTCCTGGTGGTTCGGATAGCACAATTTCTTTGCAAATTACTTCGCTTATGATAAATTTCAGATATAACAACTAGCAGAATTAGGTCCCTGGTGATTTTCTATATCCGAAGCTTACTGTGTTACGTTCACCTGCAATATCGCAAACTACCATTTTCTGGACGTGTTCATTGGAAGAGCTAGATGGAAGCAGTGTCACAAGACGATCATCCAGTGTAATTTCAAATGAAGAGAGCAGCGCAGGGAAGGTCTGTAATTGTGTGCGCTGATCTGTGATTTTGGACCTTACGGCTTGCAGCCGTAAGGTCAAAAATCAAAGACCAGCACAATCATGATTTACGCCTGTAGAAGCCATAGAGCTACATTGTCACCCCCAAAAAAATCAATCCCAACCAACATGCACATTTCGACGGGACACCCAATTATGCACGAAATCTGAGGGCCCCAAACGGGCTGCAAAAAAGCTTATACATATATGTATAGACGATGTTCGCATGTAACCTCGTAACTAATACTTCTGCGTTTTCGAGAGAGAAAAATAAACCCGGAAAACAATTGTGACATTTAGGTCAGAATATGTGATCACTCAATTCTTCACTATGAACATTTCCTGTTGAACTTCAGGATGGCTGAAAAAGGATTCGAAGCTTTCTTCACAAGACGGTCATGAGCATTTCTTGTTGAACTACAAGTTCGAAACAGAAAATGGGCGAGGGGTGGGGAGGGGGTGGGAGGTGGGAAGAGGGAAGGAGGCAGCCGAAAATATTGCACCAAAATATCACTTACAAACGTGACTATGAACATCATTGATACGCTGGTGTGGTCTGACAACTTGCTAGACAAATTTGCATCTATCCTGCAGAGCAAAAGATCCTCGTTCTTTGCGAGAGCCAAGATCAAGCGTGACATCGGCCCGAGGGCATCTTGCTGACGGGGCGTGTAGCAGACCGCCGAGTCAATAAGTCGTAATAACGTCGATGGGAGAAGGCTAACCCAGGACGAAAGCGCACGTTGTGAGACGTGACCCCGCACACATCATCTCCTGATTGCTTTGGTGCTCTGAAAGGTCATCCCGGCGGTGACGCCCTTCTGCCTCTACGATGCACGGGCTCGTGAGCATCACACTGGTTGTCTCCCTCGATTTTCTACCGCTGATAAGCGGTAGCGAACCATTGGACACAACCAGTGTGCATGCGCGTATTGCGGGTGAAGCTTGGTCAGGTTTCCGTATCATGTGCAAGTCAGACGGAGTTAAGACATCCATTGATTGCTCTTAGACACGCGTGGTGCTCTTACGCTCGGAATAGTATAGTCTCACCTAAGTCATGCAGTCACTCATGGTAGGTGGGATTTCACGTATTACTAGTGCACAAAGGGTCGTTGGGCTGACATCAGCCGTTCTTGGCCCATGCACAGCACTGCCAACCTCGGCCAGAAATTCTCTGGCCTATTCAAGTTGGTTATGCTGCAAGAGTTTGCCCTGTGTTTGCCCGTGACAACAATTCTCACTGTCTCTGCCTGTCTCCCTGTCTCTCTGTCTGTCTGTCTGTTTGTCTCTCTCTCTCTCTCTCTCTCTCTCTCTCTCTCTCTCTCTCTCTCTCTCTCTCTCTCTCTCTCTCTCTCTCTCTCTCTCTCTCGTCCTCTAATGGGGTGAGATCATGTCCTCCAATCTCTTTGGACAGACTCTCACCCGCCCCTTCACTATGAGTGTATTTGCCGACAGACGGATCGGTACTCTTTACAAAATCACTCTCGTAACAACCGACATCCAGATTTATTAAAGAAGCATAGGATCTCCTCAGCCCTCGCAGTCTTCCTGCCAGGGGAGAGAAGAAGGTTGCGTAACCCCTTCACTTCCGGGAAAATTTCAACCGATCCAACTGCAAGAGACATAGATCTTCATGAGCACCCGCGTTCATGAAGATATATGCCTCTTGCTGACAGCACTTTGTATCAACGTTCCTTCGACCGATGGGGCTCACCGGGATACATATGTTTTTTGTTGGTCTTATCCGATTCGTCGAGATAAAGTCATTCATTTAAAAATCTTTCTCAGACTGGCGGGAGTGGTATCTGGGCGTTCACTCAACAATAAAACTTGGTTCACTGAGCTTGTAGAGAGGCACTTTAAAAGCGCGCCAAACACACTATAAATGTTACTGACCTCTAAATAACCCCAAATAACTCTTTTTTTCGAGGGGACAAAACACATCATTGCGAATGTCCAAATTATTTAGTTACTGCTGGGATTCTGGAATGGAAGAGTTGGGATCATTTAAAGTTAAGTTTCTCCAGGTAAACTTCGGTGCGCTTTAAGGACAGGGCGCGCAACATTCACCGTCTCGTTATATTCGTTAAGACGCACTTAAAAGTACAAGCGCACTTTGTGATCCTTCAAAGTTACGACAGTATGTTCTACGTTTCTCTCTCTCTCTCTCTCTCTCTCTCTCTCTCTCTCTCTCTCTCTCTCTCTCTCTCTCTCTCTCTCTCTCTCTCTCTCTCTCTCTCTCTAGTCCCCGATCACTTTTAGTGCCAGAGGGACATTAAAATGAAGAAGATGATGATGATGATGATCTCTCTCTCTCTCTCTCTCTCTCTCTCTCTCTCTCTCTCTCTCTCTCTCTCTCTCTCTCTCTCTCTCTCTCTCTCTCTCTCTCTCTCTCTCTCTCTCTCTCTCACTCTGCTAACGCACAGCTAACAAAGACATACGTGAAGTTGAAAACGGCCTTCAAAAAAGTCTCGACGATATATCAGCATGGTGTAAAGTCAACTCAATGATTCTGCATCCTACCAAAACAAAATCTATGATTATTGCAACACGCCAAAAGCACCAGTTAAAACCTTTAAAGCTTAATCTATCACTCGGCGACGACATCATAGAACAGGTAGCCGAACATCGTCTGTTGGGGGTCACAACTGATAATCAGCTGAGGTGGCAGATGCACATTGACAATGTCTGTAAAACGGTCTCTAGAAATGTCTTTATGTTATCGAAATTAAAGTATTACACAGATAGTGAAACCAGAAAATTGTTCAGTAGTGCACACATCATGTCACATATAAACTACGCATCGACGGTGTGGGATTGTTGCAGTGATGTCTACTTATAAAGACTAAATTCTTTACATAGGAGAATGGCAAAATTAATTCTTCCCGACCCGCACTTAACGACCGAGGAAAAACTCAGTAAAGCTGGATTCCTGCCCCTCAAAATCATTTTAAATATAACAAAGGGGTACTGATGTTTAAAGTGTGGAACCATAGCGCTCCAGAATATCTAACAGAGTTGTTTATTTAAAAAATCAGATTTCTGCTATGGGAACATGAGGGGTCTTTATATTGTTCCAAAACCCCGAATAGATATATTTAAATCTACTTTGTCATTTGCGGGTTCCACACTGTGGAACTCACTCCCACATCACGTTAAGCCACTCCGACATTATCTCGTTTTAAGGCAAGTCTTTATAGGTATCTGACATTACTCAAATAATAATATCTAGTTATTCGTAGACACACGAATGTACGTGCGTATTCTAACAATCATGTGCATGTGTGTGTGTGTGTGTGTGTGTGTGTGTGTGTGTGTGTGTGTGTGTGTGTGTGTGTGTGTTGCGTGTATGTGTTTGTGTGAGTGTGTGGACGCGTGAGTGCGTTTGTGTGCGGCGTATGCGCGTGTTTGTGTTTAGTGGACTATCTATTTTGTATTACTGTGCTTTGATGTCTCTTTTTTATGTATATTTTGTACTTAGTTAGTCGTAGTTGTAGCAACGGCAGGTACGAAAAATGACATAGTCACTGTGTTAATATCTTCACCGTTGTAAAATAAAGATTCATTGATTCATTGATTCTCTCTGAGACAAGGACTTGTTTGCTGCTCTACATTCCATAAAGAAATATAATAGTCTGCAGCAGAATCTGCCTCTTGTCACGAGGAATCAAAAACGGCAAATTCAGCAAATTTCGTATCAAGAACGACAAACAGTGTTGCAAGGGGAGAGGAGAAAAATTATTAACCCGCTCACACAGGGAAAATGTAAACCGGATCCACCTGCAGGAGACATAGATCATGAAGACCTAAGCCTCTTGCTGGCTCCAATATTTATATAAAGTTCCATCAACGGGTGGAGTTCTCAGGTTAATAAAGATTCCAGAAACAGTCTGCGACCAACGGCAAGGCGGGATGATTGTTAGCGAGACGTGGGGCAAAGTCAACACCAACCGGTCACACAGTCGCAAGGAACCGGAAATCGGCTGAGACAACTCTCTCTCTCTCTCTCTCTCTCTCTCTCTCTCTCTCTCTCTCTCTCTCTCTCTCTCTCTCTCTCTCTCTTCGCCGTGAGATGGAATTGGTTGCCTGCTCGGCGTTAAACCCAAATAACTCTCTCTCTCTCTCTCTCTCTCTCTCTCTCTCTCTCTCTTGTATCAGTTTTGAAAATGTATTACCAAGGACAGATTGTAAAGCTCTAGTTAAAGCCAGAACTCTCTCTCTCTCTCTCTCTCTCTCTCTCTCTCTCTCTCTCTCTCTCTCTCTCTCTCTCTCTCTCTCTGTATGTGTCTGTCTGTCTGTCTGTCTGTCCGTCTATCTATCTATGTATCTATCCATCTGTCTCTGTCTCTCTCTGTCTGTCTCTGTTTGTCTGTGTGCATGTGTGTCTAAGTGTGTGCGTGTGCAAGTTTGTGTTTGTGTGTGTGTGAGCGTGCGTGTGCGTGCGTATGTGCGGGCGTGCGTGCGTGAGCGAGTGCATACATGCGTCAGTGTGTGGTATGTGTATGTTTACATGTCTATGTCATTTATGTAGTAGATGTAGCAACGGCAAGTTTGAAAACTGGTCCTGTTACCAATAACTTCTACCGTTGGAAAATAAAGGTTCATTGTTCATTGTTCATTGTTCATTGTCTGTCTGTCTGACTCTCTCTTTGCTTACTTTTTAAGTGGGCTTCAACTTCGATTTTTCTCTCCGTTTACACCCTTTCCCTTTTAAATTTATAACGGCGATATATCGCTGTGTTATATATGTGTACCTTCATGAGCTTTTGCCTATCTATAAATCTACGTTTTCTGCCCATCTTTCGCACACAAAAAAGTACAAGGGTCAGTTGCATGAGAGCAAGGTGCGCCGCTAGATCTCTTATTATAAAACAGTGTGAATATGTCTTTTTTACAAGTTTTATTTACATTTTGCTGGAAAATTAAGGCATGAGAAATGGTTAGCACACATTATAGGCTCATTTAACATTGAAAGTGAGTTAAATATAATGAGTCAACCGCTACTGGTGCACTATTGGTCCAACAATCCATCATCCTGTGTATATCCAATTGTGGCATATTTTATCATTTTGAATTTCTGAGAGACCATCAGAGCCACAGACTTCTAATTTGGCACAGTGATCCTATTTGGCAATAGCTTTGATTGTCACTTGCGCTGACCTCTATAAAAGATCAAGGTTACAAAGGTCAAACGGGCGACTTTTAAAAAAAAAGAAACTAGTTATAATCTTATTTGAAAACTTGCCAAAGAGAAAACTATAGCGGTGCACCTTGCTTAGTGGCTGGTGCAGGATGAAGCTCGCTCATGCAACTGGCCCAAAGCCCGTAAACCCTTTTACTGACTTTGGTATCAGTTTCAGCCCACTTAATCAAATTTCAAATACAAACGACTTTGAATTTCCAAAAACTACAGTAGCTCGCTTGAGCTTGCCCTTAGCACCACGTGAATGTTCTGTGTTTATGTACAGTGTGTGAGTGAATGCGCGTGTTTCACGTGAGCGTGCTTGTTGGGTTCAGTTCGCGGCGGCGCTTTGAGCCGATTTTCAATTGGGATAAAGCGCCTATTTAATGCGCTTATTATTATTATTATTATTATTACTGCCAGGGAACGCAGAGGTCTCTGAAATCTTGGTTCATTCAACACCAAAGAGCCCAGACGTCACTGAAAATAACATCGATAAAATGTGGTCTCAGCAAGAGACATAGATCCTCATGAGCCCCCGCAAAGGCGGGGGCTCATGAGGATCTATGCCTCTTGCAATTGGCTCGTGTTCACTTTTTCTCGGTAGTCAAGCGGTTAAGTATTCCAGCAAAAACAAATCTATCCACACACAGACAGCTCCCGCTCCGAGAAAAAAAGCTTGAACACGTCATCAGCCACTCATTCAGTCCATTTGCATCTTCAAGAGGCATAGATTCACATGGGTCCCTGCAGCCGCAGGGACTCATGAAAAATCTGTGACTCTTGCTGACCGATACCGCGCAGATTTTCTTCAAATCGTAGGTGTTCTTGTTTTTGAGACTTTGAAAGTGTTCAACTACAGTAATTCTACTCCTAAACTCTGCCGCTCGCTCAAAATTGGAAAGACAAGAATAGACTAGTCCTGTGAGAGTTCAAATTGATGTTTTTAAACGGCTCCTGTAACCTAAAGGTCTGACATGCCTGAAAAGCGAAAAATAAGAGCTGATGAGCTATCGTGAATCTTAAGCCACAAAACGTTATGTACAAAGTCATGAGACTGCCATCTCAACCTAAATAAATGAAGCAAGAAAGTGCGTGGATAATCAACCATGGTTCCTCGCTCATATAAGAGGTGTCCGTGTAAAGGGTACTATGTAAGAGGCCTCTACGGAAGATGACTTCGCTGGTGGATAAAGAGGCTACAATTCCAAATCGAAAATGACGATACTGGCACACGTACAAGGAAGCATCCACTTTCAACTTTCAACACAAACGAATGTATTTTGGTTGACATGAGCGAAGTGTTGGCAGTCACAGATTTTAAACCCGATAAATTGTTGGCTTTTTTTTTTCTGTGAAATAAATTGTATTTTAAATGGGTCGATCCGTGTACGACAGAGGCAGGGGTCAGTTGCACGAGAGACCTTGATCCTGCGCAAGCCACTAAGCAAAGTGCTCCGCTATAGCGGCGCACCTTGCTTAGTGGCGTGCGCAGGACTACGCTCACTCGTGCAAGGGGCTCGAGAGGCAATAATTATAACCAGCTTTCCTTGAAAACTACATGATAACAGAAACACTTTTCAATGAAAAAGTCAGTTACAGGCAAATCGGCACTTTCGTACCTTCTCTTGCAAAATGAAGCTGCTGTATAGCAGACAAACTGTACCATGCCTTGACATCTCCAGCTAAAGTTAAACTAACTAACAGTCAGTCTACGTCACTGAAGGCTCTCACCACTGGTAGTCGGTCACGCGAAAGAAAAGAATCCCTGGCTAAAGTGACATTTGTCTACCCAGTCCTTTTAACTCAATCGAAACGTGCCGCATACAGATACGCGGTGGCGTAAGGGGGTAAAGCCGCATATCCGGACGCGGCACGTCTCGAGTGAAGTTGACCTGCCCCTTCAGCTGGCAAGGAGTAGAGTAACTCCAAGGACTCATGAGAAATTGTGCTGATTGCTGGTAGATATATGTCATTTTTTTTCATATATGCACATTTACTTCAGTCTTTGTTTCAGACGGAGGATGTCATAGGGTTACCTTATTCAAGACGGACTGCATTCGGACAGGCGCCTTGCACACGACACAGATGCACAAGAAATAGTGCCTTTTGCCGCGTGTGCAGATGCGGCGACCCGTCTAGAATGAATTAACCCCTTCATTGCCGAGAAAATGTGAACGCAATCTAACTGCAAGAGTCATAGATCCTCATGAGCCCCCGCGACTGCGGGGGCTCATGAGGATCTATGCCTCTTGCTGAGACCACTCTGTGTCCATGTTTTGTGGACAGTTGCGGTTTTTAGTCGTTTAGTGAACACAGATTTCAGAAACAAAATGTACGCCCGTCGGAAAGGAAGGGGTTAATAAGGTGATTGTACTGATGGATATTGTGCGTGTGCACGCTTCATGAGCGGGCACTTTGTAGTCCCAATGCAAGTGACATTTGATAGAAACTGAAAGAGAAAAAAAGTTGCTTAATTTAGACCGTCTTCGCGCCTCTTAGAAACAGTCGGCCGTACACTTATCAATGACATGTCTTACATTACCCTAATTACTGACATTCTTCGTTTCTCTTTAAACCTTCGGCTGTTTCAACAACAACTTATTCCCCACTCAAACTGACACAGAAAATATATTAAAAAAATAATTCGTCTCATCGTTCATAAAGAGCGTCCTTCCCCCATCTATTCCGTCCGATAGGTCTAGACGTTCAGCCTGAGGTGTTTCGTACATAATTGGCCAGCTGAGGTCTGTACATTTTGTCTCCAAGCCATTCCCATCTACAAGAGGCATAGATTCTCATGAGCCCCTGCAGTCGCAGGGGCTTATGAGAAATCTATGTCTCTTGCTGACAACAATTCACACAATTTCTACTTACAATACCGTGTTATAAACTCGTGTACCACTTCATGTCTGAAATTAATAATGCACAAAAAATGGCAAACCTTTGGTCAGTTCAACTGAACCACATGCAAGAGGCATAGATCCTCATGAGCCCCAGCAGTTGAAGGGGTACACGATGATCCACGCCTCTTGCAGATCGAAATCCAATCCATCTGCCCGTCATACAGAGTTGCCTCGCGTCAGCGCACTCATCTGAAATACTGCGCACCGTACACGAATTTGTTTCTTCTTCTGTAAGCACGCTTGGAGGCATCTTTAATTGGCTGTACCCTGTGTTTGTGTGGAATTGAAGTAATTTTCAGCAGCAATTTCCGGTGATGGATCAACAGTGACAGCTCAAAGGTAGCGCCTGATTAGCTATAAATCTATGCCTCCTGAAGAAAGCCCTTTCAATGCACACCATACACCGACTGTGTTTTGCATGCAACTTCGTAATAAAGTGACGTTGTAAAATGTTCTGATACGGCTACCTCCGTCGATTTAGTTCCAGAAGAAATGTCAATAGAAACTGCTCATAACCGCTTTGAAAAGAAAGCCTCGGACCACATATTCTGACCTAAATGTCAGCGTTTTTATTTATTTATTTATTTATTTATTTTTTAATTTTTTTTGTTTCTCGAGAAGAAAAATTTGTCATTTAGGTGGTTATGTGAAAGCACCATCGATAATATAATGCCGAAGCGTATCATTATCCCCTTTCCTGCCACTGTACGTACACTGCACGTACATGCTATTTTTTTTTCTTCTGAAAGCTTGGTACATTCATAGACCAAAAGCCAACACCGTCCAAGAAACATGGATACAGATTGGTCTCAGCAAGAGGCATAGATCCTCATGAGCCCCCGCCACTGCTTTGGACTCTTTATGATCTATGTCTCGTGCAGTTGGATCATGTTCACCGTTGTCTCGGCGCTGAAGGGGTTAATAAAAGGACAAAGGAGGGACACAGCGCAAAGATAAGGGATTGTCAACGTCATCGCGTAAAGGTGAAGGGAATGTCAATATGAATTATACACCCTGGACAGAAGCGGAAGAACTATTGCGAAAGCCGCAGTGCCTTCGGAGGTCAAATCTTCATCATAATCATCTTACTGACGTCAGTATATATATATATACACCGTCAATATGGCTTCTCATCAAATGGCTTTGATATAACCATCTTTAACTCTGTCGGGGCAAGGCGAACGCTGCATAGCTGCAAGAGACATAAACCCTAATGTCTCTTGTTAGTCCAATGTGATTACTGGCAAAGAAAGGGTTAACATAATCATCTGCAAAAGGCATAGAGTCTCACAGCTTCAAGCAGGCGACGGGGCACATGTGAATCTATGCATCTTGCTGAAAGAGATCGGTTCCATTTACATGCGGCCTTACGCGTAGGATTTGACGCAGTGCGATAATTTCCTGACTGCCAGTGGACGCAGACTTTTTTTCTGAAAGTTTTGTTAACTCATTCTGCCCGCGACACACCACAGCAAGATATGGTTCGACCACTATCATGTCAATCTGTCACCTGAATTGAAACGCAGTCCTCAGAGGACAACTCCAAAATGTAGGTATTTCGTACCTCGGGCACAATGAGTTAATTCGACGCCAAAGAGCCCCCAGCCGTCCAAAGGTCATGGGCACAAAGTAGTGTAAGCAAGAGGCATAGATCCTCATGAGCCCCCGCAACTGCGGGGGGTCATGAGGATCTATGTGTCTTGCAGTTGGATTGTGTTCTCTTTTTCAGTCTCTTTTAGTCCATGAAGCATGGACACAAAACGGTGTCAGCAAGCGGCATAGATCGTCATGCGCCCCCGCGACTGCGGGGGTTCATGAGGATTCATGCCCCTTGCAGTTGGATCGTGTTCTCTTTTTCATTTTCGGTTGAGAAGGGGCTAAAGTCTACGAAATGAAAATAAAAATCAGTAACACAGACACGTGCAATTATTTGTTGAGTCAGCTGAGAAGTGTAACATGACGCCTGATAAACTGGACCCAAGACTCTGCCTATCTCTCCAACTTACTTCACCCCTACACACCTTCCCGCTCCCTCCGCTCTGCCTCTGACCCTCTCCGTCTCCACATCCCTCGCACCAAACTTAACACTTTCGGCCCCCGCTCCTTCTCCGTCTACGGTCCATCCACCTGGAACACTCTCCCACTCTCTCTCCGTCAGAAACACTCTCTCTCCTCCTTCCAGTCCGCCCTCAAAACTCACCTCTTTCAACAGTTTTAGCACTATATCACCACACTCCCCACCCCAAGCTGACCGTCGTAATGTATTCCACTGTTTGTGGTACGCGAGTCATTGTCTAAAGCGTGCGCATGCGTGCGCGAGTTGTGAGTGCGCGCTTAGAGTTATAATTATTATAAGATAAGCGCATTATAAATACCGTAATTATTATTATTATTATTATTTATTAATTATTATTATTATTATTATTATTATTATTATTATTATTATTATTTATTATTAATTATTATTATTATGACGTTGTCGAGGCCTGAAAAGCTCGTGTTGCTGTTCTCTACTCATTTCCAGGAGGGAAAGGGGACTGCCATGTGCTTTCAATATTTTTTTATTTTTTATTTTATTTATTAATTATTATTATTATTATTATTATTATTATTATTATTATTATTATTATTATTATTATTATTATTATTATTATTATTATATTGTTGTTGTGGGCTGTCTATTTCTGCCGCAAAGGCAAAGGACAGTATGTCCATTTTAAGAAAAGCGAGATTTTTATTGCTACGCAATGAAAATCTCGTTTTTCTAAAAAAATTGACGTTCTGGCGTATGCCATAAAACGACAGATTTGATGTAATAAGTAGGGCGTCAAGGGAGCTAATTTTTCGTTTTAGGTAAGACATCAGCATCTATCATTGAGTTCGATATGATTATCTTTCCTTATCGTTTCTAGTTTTTGTATAATTATATCTTTTTATTTATAATGTTTTAAATTTCTTTGCGTGTTTGTTGTGTGTTGCGTTTGTTGGGTTTGGGAATTTTGTTTGTTGTAATAAAACAGGCCAGAAGGACGCGCTCATTCTACGGTTGAGTATTAACCCTTTTAGCCCCAAGGTCCCATTTCTCAAATTTTGGAGGTGTTGCCTAACGACTATGTACCAGTTGCAGGAGATGGATTGACCATGATAATTCAAGGCTAGTGCCAGATTAGCTTGGCGCCTTCAGGCGCCAAACTAATCTGGCACTATCCTTGATTGTTGTTTATCACGGTCAAGCCATCTCCACCTTGTATGACTCCGGGTCTAAAAGGGTTAATCAAAGTGATCCGCTGCTCCTTGACAGGCTTTATCTGCTAAGATTCGCTGATGCAACAGGTTATCAATGTTGGCTTGCATCAACTAAGGCTTTTTTTTTTTCTTTTTACGAATCTTTTCACAATCCATGTGATCAGGCACAAGTAGCATAGGGTTTCCACTGCTTTTTGAGCGCAACGGAAGGAACTCTCCTGTGTACAGAGGAGACGAAGTACAGAAAAGTCGTTTAACTCTTTCTACCCCAGACAGACCACAGTAAGATAAGGATCGACCATGATAGTTCAAGGGTGATGCCAGAATAGCTTGGCGCCTATGGGCGCCAAGCTATTCTGGCATCACCCTTGAACTATCATGGTCGATCTGTGTCCTGCAAGGCAATGCTGTCTTCAGAGGACAATGGCAACATTTGGGGATTTCGGTGTTGGGGTAGAATGAGTTAACTTACTACATTCAAACTTCATAATTTAAGTTAACCCTTTTGTCCCAGCTTTGTTGTAAGACATAGAAAGAATATTTATAAAAGAGAGATTTGAAACTATTAACCCTCTCCTGCGTGAAGTAGGTCGCTTTAACCTGACCTTTCACACATTTCATATTTATGCTTACATGTGACCTACTTTGAGCACCTCGCGTTACAGCTAAGTAGAGTATACGCATTACAGTTTTGTCAGTAGTAACATGTATACGGACATTCCACCGTCATAATTAGCCTCATCAGCTAGCTCTTAGGTAAATAATAATAATAATTACGGTATTTATAATGCGCTTATCTTATAATAATTATAACTCTAAGCGCACACTCACAACTCGCGCACGCATGCGCACGCTTTAGACAATGACTCACGTACCACAAACAGTGAAATACATTACGACGGTCAGCTTGGGGTGGGGAGTGCGGTGATATACTGCTAAAACTGTTGAAAGAGGTGAGTTTTGAGGGCGGACTGGAAGGAGGAGAGAGAGTGTTTCTGACGGAGAGAGAGTGGGAGAGTGTTCCAGATGGATGGACCGTAGACGGAGAAGGAGCGGGGACCGAAAGTGTTAAGTTTGGTGCGAGGGATGTGGAGGCGGAGAGGGTCGGAGGCAGAGCGGAGGGAGCGGGAATGTGTGTAGGGGTGAAGTAAGTTGGAGAGATAGGCAGGAGCGCAGTTGTTCAGGGATTTGTAGCAGAGAGACAGAACTTTGTATTGGATGCGTTGGGGGATGGGGAGCCAGTGAAGGAGTTTGAGCAGGGGTGTGATGTGGTCGGATTTTTTCTTTCTGAGGACGAGGCGGGCAGCATTGTTCTGGACGCGTTGGAGAGTGAAGATGGTGGAGTGAGGGAGACCGGAAAGGAGAGAGTTGCAATAGTCAATGCGAGATAAGATGAGAGAGACAGCAAGTTTGGTGGCAGCTTCGGTAGTGAGGTATTTTCTGATCTGACTGATGCGGCGAAGGTGGAAATAGCATGCCTGGGTCGTGGCGGAGACGAAGTTGGTCATGGACAGAGAGGAATCGAGGATGACGCCGAGGTTCTTGGCCGAGTCAGAGAGGGAGATGGGGGTGCTATCGAGTTGAAGGTGGAGAGAGGGAGGGAGCTGGGAGAGTTTTTGGCGAGTGCCCACCAGCATGGCTTCCGTTTTGTCGTCGTTCAGTTTCAGCTTGTTTGCTGTCATCCAGTTTTTCACGTCTTTGTAGCAGTCAGCCGTGCGAGTCAGTAGTGACTGAGTGTTGTCGAGTTTGTCTTTGTCTTGCAGTTGTGAGTCGTCAGCGTAGAGGTGGTGGTGTATGCGGTGAGACTGGATGATGTTGGACAGAGGAGAGGTGTAGAGTGTGAAAAGGACCGGGCCCAGGACGGATCCCTGTGGAACTCCGCAGGAGAGCGTTACCGGGTTGGAAGAGACGCCGTTGATGGTGACGGACTGCTAACCTAATCAACCTAATCCCTCAGGTAATGATATCCATCTGCAAGAGACCTAGATTCTCATGAGCCCCCGCAAATTGAGGGGGGCTCATGAGAATTTATGTCTCTTGCTGAAAAGGCCCTGTATTTTTCTGGGTCAATTTATGTCTGGTTTCTTTTACTAGAGGCGCAAGAGAAGGCGAGATCTGTATGCACAACGATTGATATTGTGATAATGCAAGGTATAAGTTGACAGTTAGTCAAAAGTCAAAAGTTCGACATGTCTATCCACGCTTTTTTATGGGAATCGCTCTATCTTTCGCATTTGCCGTGAGATGGCCTTTCTTGCCTGCTCGGCGTTAATCTCTCTCTCTCTCTCTCTCTCTCTCTCTCTCTCTCTCTCTCTCTCTCTCTCTCTCTCTCTCTCTCTCTCTCTGTCTTAACGGCAGGTATGAAAAACGGCGCTGTGTTTGACTAAGTTAACTAAGTTTGACTAACTTTATGAAAACAAGTTTAATTGGTTTATTAATTCGTTTATTATCTCTGTCTCTGCCTCTCTATGTCTTGCGCCTTCTCGTCAAAGCACGAATTGAACCGAAAAACGTACAAGAAATTAACCCAAGCAGAACAACCAGCAGCCAGACTGAACGATTGAAACTGTCACAGTGCATTATTTTCAAAAGCATGCACACGTGTACCCAATGAACCCTATGAACCAAAAGCGAAGGGAAAAGTAATGATATTTAATTTAAATTGATTATGAGTCGTGTTCCTTAAAATAAGTCGTTTATAATCATTTGGCTTGCGGTAGCGCTTTAAGTCGAGGTGATTCCTGCTGAAATCATCTCGACGAAAAGCGCTACCGACAGCCAAAGGGTTAAACCTTTTACGACCAGCGATTAGAAAATATGTCTCAGAAAACCATTGAATATTCGGCACTAAACTTAAAAAAAGAAAAATCTCTTGAGGGACATGGATCGGAATGAAATCAGCAAGAGGCATAGAACCTCATGACCCCCCGCAACTGCAGGGGGCTCATGAGGATCTATGCCTCTTGCAGTCGAGTATTACTCTCTGTGTTACAGCAGCGAAGGAGCTGAACCAGACGCCAAAGCGGCGTCTGGTTGATGGAAGATGTTTTGGAAAGATTCTGACATCAATGTCTGTAGCCTCAGAGCAAACCTCTCCCAGGGAGACGCAACTTGTGTACATGCACTGATTCTGCCTAGCGCACTCGAACAGCAAACAATTTTCACCCCTTCACAGCCACTGTGGATGCAGATCTGATAGTGTTTCTGAAATATGTGTTAATCTAATGTCAAGGAACCCTAACCTTTAAGGAATTTGGGTGGAAAAAAATGTCAGCAAAAGGCATAGATCCTCATGAGCCCCCGCAATTGCGGGGGCTCATGAGGATCTATTCTTTTTGCCGTTCGGATCCTCTTCAGTTTTTTTTACGAAGCCGTGAAGGGGTTAAAGATGGATACAGATCATCGCGAGCCCCCGCAGCAGATAAACGAAGAAGCAAGAACGGAAGCTAGTCATTAAGCAAAAGGTCCTCAGGCCGACATTAGCCTTGTTTGGCCCGAAGGACCTTTGGCTAGGTTAAGTGCAAAGAGATCACATCAAAGTTCAACGATGAATAAACCACACTTGACGAAGGAACACGGATATAAATGTACGCTAGCAAGAGGTACGAGAACATCATGAGCCCCAGAATGTGCACAAGATCAAGAGGTTCTTTGCCACTTTGCAAAAATGGGTGATATATTCATTTCACGGATGGCAGTTAATAGGTTAACTATGCTTTCCGAATGGCACAGGAAAAACATGCACACTGCGTGCCGGTATGGTTAACCCCTCAATTGCTGCTGGAAGCATAATAATATTGCTTCTAAATTTTAGTTTTAGCTACAACCGTCCAAGGAATTTGGAAACAAACTAGTCTCAGCAAGAGGGATAGATCCTCACGAGCCCCCGCAATAGCGGGGGCTCATGAGGATCTATGTCTCTTGGAGTTGGATCGTGTTCACTTTTTCTCGGCAGTGAAGAGGTTAATATCCACCAGGCATAATTAGTAAACAACTGCGAAGTTGGTAATTAACTGTGTTAGCGTGTGTTTTGACCTTAGTTGACCTTAGAGTGCAGCTTTCCATGAAACGGCAGATGTCGTCTGCTAGAGACTAATTAAAATTCAAGGGAGAAAGATCGCCCATAGCAGATGAAATAAAGTGACTGCTTATCTTGGTTTATTTAAAAGTTAATCAACCACTACCCTTGAGTAATTTGTGTGTAGTGGGTATATACTGCCCGCCTTCAGGCACATACACCAACATTATTTGCAAAACAGAGGCATTTTCTAATTGGTGTAATTTCTGGCAAAGCTTTTTCCAAGTAAGAAAATATACGATTCCCGTAACTGGAAACTAGGTCAAAAGAATGAAAAGCTCGAATCTGACACAATCATTGAATTAAAAGGGCAGACAAACATGCGATAAATCATCATGTTTGTCTATCCTTGTAATATCATCATGTTTGTCTATCCTTGTAATTAAACGATTGTGGCAAATTTGTGCATTAAAAAAAAAAATCATTCTCATTTACGAAAACCTCTATTGGTATCTCAATCGACTTGTCGTCATGACTATACCTACCTCCATCGCCTTGAAAGGTATTTGGAGACGTCTGGAGTGTTCCGTCATTCACTCGTTCATATACGTCCTGTAGATGTCTGACACTCTCCTACTTACCGTTGTGCTCGCAAGCTGATTGCTTGTGCGGGTGTTTTGGTGGATTTTCGTACATTCAGATCAATAAAGTGACTGTAAAGCTTATAAAACGTGAACAAATACCCAACAAATGGCGAAACACGCTTACAAAGGCTAGCAGAAGCATTCTTCTTTGCTGGGCATTTCTTTGTAGGGGGGGAGGAGCCCCTATTATGAAACAGTGCCTATTATGAAACACCTTGCTCCCGGCGAAACAGAATAACTTTTCCAAATTCCGCCTTTGCAGTAATATAGAGCTACTTTAGTGCGCCTTTATTTCCGGTACAAGAATGTCAGGCGTGATGAAAACGAAAACACGCCGAGAAAATGTGATTTTTGGCCCTTCTGATTCTTACTTTTCGCCATTTTGAAACACCTAAACCAGCACTCAGTTTTGTGATTTTTAAAAAAATAGCCACTCTTGTCATGAAGAGCAATCTTCGGACATCAGATAACCAGCGGCATTCGTTTGGTTCTCTTTTTTGTTGTTTTGGAGGCACGCATTTGCCTGGAGGGGTATCTTGTTCCTATTATGAAACACAAAGCGCAAATAACATGAAACGTGTTTCATAATTACTAATTTAGAACAGTGTTTCATATAAGGAGCAGTGTTTGTCTAGCGTATATATCAGAAACTATCCAGCCAGTTTGTTCCAAATTTCAGATGTTGATACTTTTTCTCAATACAGAGTATCCCACACCAGGATCATGTCACTTTCGTCAAGGTCAAGGTCACAACGGCTACATTTACTATGTTTGCCATTGTCCAGGCAATGTTACTGTAAACACGAAAACGATGTGATCCAAATGGCAAATTGTGATATTTTGTGACGACACAGAGTGTTGCACACCAGAATCTATGCACTGCCTTAACGGCCAAGGTCACAACGACCATATTTTCTTTTGTGCAAAATTGTGTGCTAAGAAATATCTCAATAACCATTGGGCCTATTCAATTCAGATTTTAGATAATAGTATTTTACCATATCACACATTGCCATCAATCTTAACTGCGCCTCTACCTCAAGGTCAAGTTATAGTTTCCATATTTGTCTTGCAGATTACTGAGTAGATAATACCTCAGAGGCCATATAAAAATTTTGTGTGAGCCTTTTTGCAGGCAATATCTCTGCAACCACAGGCCCGGTTTTCAAAATTTTCCTTGATGATATTTTCACTTAACCCTTTCACAGCCGAGAAACTCTCAATAAGATCTATCTGTAGACACATAGATCCTCATGAGCCTGGCACGATCGCGGATGCGGTGGCTCATGACGCTTTCGGCTCTTGTTGCTGACACAACTGACATAATTTATTTGACGGTTGGGGTTCCTTGGGACTGAATTAAGCAAGATTTCAGAGCAATATTTGCGTCCAGTGGTAGCGAAGAGAATAAAACAGATATTCAAAAACCAGGTTCATGTCGCTACATCACTTTAAGATGACGCGCACAGTTGTTGGGAATGCTTTCAGACAGACAAACTGGCGCATTACACTCTGCAGGGATGGGGGTGGGGCTAAATAGTTGTTCCAAGAGCAAACTTTGTTGGCTTAGGTGTGACAGCAAATGTGAAACAGTATACATGTAGTCACCAATCGTCCAAGCATCCGCTCTTCAGCCGTCGTATGTGTATGCGTGCGTTTGTGTAAGGCAATTTCTTAGGGACTATAACATTCACAGACATTAAACACGACACAACTGTAGTTTACAAGAACAGCTTTACCTATATATTTCACCTGTAGAAAAGGTCAAGGTCATCAAAGGTAGATGTGTTTGTAAAGATTAGTCATTTTTCGCACACAAAGTTATTTATAGTTACTCATACACCAGATAGGTGAGGCTAGCGCTGGTAGAACTGTACACATACCAAGGGGAATTACTCAATTACTCAAAGTTAATTTTGGGTGCAAAAGTTTAAAAGTACCTAAGTATGCATTTTATACCACGAATACCATTGCAAATGACTTCTCTTTAAAGTAGAGGGCAGTTAAAAAAAGAACGTGCGAGAGATTCCGTAGACCTTTTCGTGGGAACTCTTCTTGTCGGCGGAGTCACAGTTGCTGATAATGTGAAGAGGGTGAGGACGTGCAAATGCGCCACTTGTTGACTATCAAACCAGGGGTGCGTGGGGCTGGTGTTGGTGACGGTGAGGGGTCGCGAGAAGGGGGAAAGAGGTCTGAAGACCTTTTCACCAATGATCGAAAAATCACACGACGGACCGTTTACAATTTCTAAAAAGAGGCGCAGGAGGGTGTGTGTGTGTGTGTGTGTGTGTGTGTGTGTGTGTGTGTGTGTGTGTGTGTGTGTGTGTGTGTGTGCGTGCGTGCGTGCGTGCGTGTGTGCGTGCGTGTGTGTGCGTGTGTGTGTGTGTGTATGAGGGAGGGGGGGGGGGGATCCAAACTCCCCAAAATGGAAAATAACACATTAAAAATTATCCTTGGATCCGTGCCACTCTGGAACAACCCCTCTCCCCCTGAATTTGCTTCTGAATATGTACATAAACCTGTGTCGATAATGCTAGCTTGTATCAAGTTTTACTTCTGAGGTGGAAAAACTAAATACAGTAGCTTTTATTCCCCCATACATAGAACTTTTTGCACACATTTGCTGACCATGCCTGACCTTTCACCTTTGGAAAGAGCCAATCAAATTAATATGCATCAGACAGTGTAACCCCTAGCAATATTTCTACTGGGGTCTTACTGCAAAGTTCACATTTGAAACGACCTGCAATAGCAACAACCTAAAATAAAAGCCTTCTTACTATCCGTGACCTTTGGCCTTAACAAGAGGTTAACTTAGTAGAGCTGCAAACAAAGTTTTATGATCAGTTTTCTCTTTGGCAAGTTTAAAATAAGATTATAACTAGTTTCTTTTTTTTTTTTAAATCGCCCGTTTGACCTTTGTAAACTTGACCTTTTATAGAGTTCAGCGCAAGTGACAATCAAAGCTATTGCCAAATAAGATCACTGTGCCAAATTAGAAGTCTGTGGCTCTGATGGTCTCTCAGAAATTCAAAATGATAAAATGTCACAATTGGATTACACAGGATGATGGATGAATGGACCAATAGTGCACCAGTAGCGTATGACTCATTATATGTAACTCACTTTCATTGTTAAATGAGCCTATAATGTGTGCTAACCATCGTTCATGCCTTAATTTTCCATCAAAATGTAAACTTGTAAAAAGGACATTTTTGCTTAATTGTTTTATACATGGGTCTCCTCCCTACGTTCATCGAATTTCCGGCAGCGGATTTTTTTTTCTCAGGTATTTTCTACACACTTTACACTGATCTTGGACAGTATATCTCGTTCGTGTATGATAAATGCATGAATAAAATAACTGGAACTGAATCACGATGAAGGCATGAACATAGATTAAACACACGAGTACACCTAAAGGGGACTACAAACATACATACCAAAATATCACAATATAACACGATATCGACAGAGTAACACGTATCGATGATGTTTGCGCGAAACATCGACACTAACAATCTAGTAAGAAAAATACGTTCGGGCCGACGTCGGCCTCAGTGGGCCCACGCACGGCCGTGCGCGGACCCACTGAGGCTGACGTCGGCCCAAAGACCTTTGTTTACTGGGAAATTTGTGGTTCCAAGAAAACAAAATTGATTCCATTTTGGTCACAATATTACTTTTCTCCGATGTTTTCTTTCACATACGAGTTATGAGCATTTCGTCATGAGCTACAAGATCCAGATGTCGTCAGAAAATGAAGGCCATTGCATCAAAACATGATTTTGCGCCAAAATATCACTTACGAGGTTGCACGCAAGCACTGTCGTTATGTTTCGAAGATGTATATGGGGGACATCATACCATACCACAACACTGACACACACACACACACACACACAATACAAAACCAATTAATACCATAGGCAAAACAGCACTCAGCAGGCAAAGTGTTCTCACTCTTGTTCCAGATTCCCTGGTAGGATTGACGGCACTCCATGCAGAGTATGCATAGTAAATGTTATGTGGGAGAAGAAAAAAAAAATACTCGCCCTACAAAGCAACTGCATATCAGAGGAAAAGTACCCCATAAATACGCCTAAAAGTTTGTCAAATGCGCGCTGGTGTCATTGCATTACGACAGTTTTTGATGTTGTTGTTGAGTAACCTGGTGAGGGTTAACTCGAAGAAACCGTAGTACTCGTTCTTTAACTCATTTAAGGCGCCACGTATCAATAGCTGCGGAAGTGTCGTATAGCGTTGCCGGCGGCAAGGCTATACGACACTTCCGCAGCTACTGACGCGGGGCGCCTTGACTGAGTTGAAAGGTTTCTGCAAGTTTACTGTAAAATAGTATGAAGAAGGACTCTCGATAAAATCAGGCCAAAAAGCAGCGAATCTGACAAGTCGCTTGATTACGCATATTAAAAGAAGTATTTACTCTATGCGACGTCAGAGCATGACGAATGGCAGCTAAAATATAGTATATATGTGTGTGTGTGTGTGTGGAAGTCGTCGGCGAGGTCGTCAGAGAAAGAGTTGGGTCGCAAACATAAAAGAATGGACCGAACTCGAGATGCCAGACTTGCTTGCCACCGCCCAAAATAGAACTCAGTGGAGAGCACTGTCTGTTGCTGCTGCCTTTCAGTCCCCCCAACGCCCAGTTCGGGCAAGGGACTGATGATGATGATGATGTGTGTGTGTGTGTGTGTGTGTGTGTGTGTGTGTGTGTGGACAATTCAGGCGTAATTATTATTCCGTTCCACTATCCATAGCCATTTTTTTGGGTTTTTTTTGTGTGTGTGTGTGTGTTTTTTTGTTACCGATGCGCAGTTACTTTTTGAGGCGAGTATACAATCTAGAAGAACGTTATTGCTTGTTGGCAGACCATCATGCAGGGAATGCTGTCTTCGGGGTCCAGTAAGCTAAATGCCATCTGGCTGACGTCTACTGCAGTTGGCCCGCGCAGGACTGTGAGCGGGCCAACTGCAGTAGACGTCAGCCCGATGACCTTTTGTGCACTGGGAGGAAAGGCAGTACTCGTGGCATGCTTGGATATCTCCATGTATGCGTCAACTGTCATGTTCGTACATTAACACACTTCTTCACAAATTCACTCACATATACACGCAGTTGATCATTTTATAACGCAGGCACATACACACACCGCGCATTCACGCATGCGTCACACATGCGCATGAGATGATCGTTGCGTGATTGGTCACATATTAACACGGATAGTAGTAAATAGGTTATTGTTTATTGCTAACCGTGTTAATCTTTTGCGGGTCGGTAGCGGTTTTTGTCGCGATGATTCCTGTAGGAATCATCGCGACAAAAACCGCTACCGACACGCGAAGGGTTCAGACTTGACCGATCATCCCATATGTGAGCGCTCTTCCACTCTTTGTTCATGCACTGACGTCACACACACACACACACACACACACACACACCACACACACACACACACACACACACACACACACACACACACACACCGTAACTGACGTGAGACAGTTAATTTAGAATGATGATACTGGTGGAAACGGTATGTGATGTTTGCAAGGGACTTATTAGTTTGTATTTTCAATTTAGTTGAAAACTGTCCCTTTGTTAATGCTATGATTTGCTGACTGTGTGAAGTGTTGACTTGAAAGAGTGATGTACAGAGAACTTCGGACAAACACAATGCTTTAGGGCACTTTCTTGCTGTTGTTGAATTATATCCGATGTCACACTGAAACTGAGGTCGGGACATTAGAAAAAGATGTTCCTTATTATACCCGAGGTTGTTGTATGTGAAGTCGATTATTAGAGAAATACTGAACATAATTAATGTGTTATGTAACCATGTATTCTCCCATAATTCAAATACATACAAAATAAAGGTAAGTAATTGAGTAAGTCGTTGGTCAATTTTTATTGGTATTAATTATGTACATTGTATTCCAACTTCATGCATCTCAACAGTCTTAAATAAGAACTGGTCTGTGATTTTGGACCTTACGGTTGAAAGCCGTAAGTTCCCAAATTACAGCCCAGCCCAGAATAATCTCTCGGCTAAAAAATCGACGAGGACATGAGCGAATCAAATATATGATGATGCATCAACCGCATGCGAGCTAAAAACATGACCCCACACCCTATATGTGTACCAGAACACAAAACCAGACAACAAGGGTTAAAATAATGCATACACCGGAAACAACCAAAACTTTGGTTCCAAGTCTATGCTAAGGTTCACACTGAATCATCAAATCACGCGCATTCAGCGGGGAATCGTGTAGGAGCGGTCATACCTCGTCTTCTAAAACGTATTAACACTTCCAAACATGCATGACTGCATATTTTTCTATTGTTTCTATGTGCTGTTGTTGCTTTTGTACGAAAATTACTAACATGAGTATAATAATAATAATAATAATAATAATAATAATAATAATAATAATAATAATAATAATAATAATAATAATAATAATGTATATTTTTTAGGCGCCTATACTTTCGATAGAAAAGCTCTAGGCGCCGTACTAATGACATACTAACATACATACACCTTGCATCCTACAACACATATGTAGTCCCTAACATACACACTCACGCAACAAGATATACAAGAAAAATAAGAATAACAAACAGAACACACCAACAAAAAATGATCACACACAAAAAGACACACGTGTACCATAAAACCAACAACACCGACAACGAAACGTTGACAAAAAGAAGAATTATAACGGTGTATGCACGTTGAAAGGAATAAATGCGTCTTTAAGACTGCCGGAAACTATTGGCTGATTCAACATATCTGAGGGACTGTGGGAGTTTATTCCAAAGAAATGGTCCTTGGTATGAGAAAGACCTCTCGCCAAAAGACTTAGTTCTCACAGTCGGAAAGCGTAATAGTTTAATGTCTTGAAGGTGTGTACAAATGAATGTACAAATGATAATTAAAGACATGTCGCTGAGCTCGCTTCTTTGCAGACAATATAAAAACAAAATGTGAAGTGGTGTATGCAGGCTGCAAGGAACACACTTGTTAATTCCAATATTTGTGTTTCCGCAGTTTCAGGAATCCTACACGAGAACAAGTCCTTTGGCGGCGGCTCTTCTGCGGGATGGGGGGGGGGGGGGGGGGGGGGGGGGGGAATTACAGCGGAACCTGATTTGAGTGACCTCCTTTGAGACAGACGGCCTGTCATTAAGAATAAAAATCATAATCATTTACGTGGCTTATGACAGCACTCGTCTTTTAAGACCACTTTATTCTTGCAAGATAAGGTGGTTGATCCTAAACCAGGCACTAGTTCCACTGTACAAATTCGACATCATTCTACTTGCCACAGAGCACACGCTATCAAATGACTATTTTCGTATAGCATTCCTAGACCTAAGGTGTTACATTTGGTAATAATTTCAATACGATACTTAATCGATTATAAGCCAGACACACTACAAGATCTTGACCGTCCATAATAGTTCAAGGGTGGTGCCAGAATACCTTGGCGCCTGCAGGCGCCAGGCTTTTCTGGAGCCACCCTTGAACTATGATGGTCGATCTGTATCCTGAACTGTCATTTACACACCAGAGGACAAATTCCAAATTTACGACTTTCTACCGACTTTCCACGGTTACGGGTTTAGGAAACGTGGTATGATCGCTTTCAGACGCTTCCCCGCTGAATGCGCGAGCTATACTAGGATTAAGAAAGAAACAGACCATAGATGGAGTTCTCACTGGTACTAGTCTACAAAACTTGCAGGCACAGGAATCAATCAGTACAATGCAAAATGTAAAAAAAAAAAAAAAATAATAAAAAAAACGCGTTTGTACGAAATGTAAAACAGACTTTTTGCTTATCAGCAGATCATACTGCACAAAAAAAAACCAAAACAATTCAAAAACGACAAACAGCAAGCCAACGAAAATGTCAAGATGTTACACAACTGATTCTGCTGAGTGATGGTATGCGAATTTCTTGATACACTACCTTGTCGAACGCCATATATCTACAAGAGACACAGACCCTCATGTGCCCCCGCATTTGCGGGGACTCATGAGGATCTATGCCCCTTGCTTGTCCCATTTACATCTGTGGGGGTCTTTTTGGCTGGAGAGGGTAAATGGCGTTGTCTCGGATACATGATCGCAAGTGAAGGTCTTCAAGAGGTATAGAGCTTAATAAGCCTTTGCAACTCGATCCATTTGCGGGGGCTCATGAGGATCAATGCCTCTTGATATTAACTTTTTCATCCGTGTTCTTTTGGCTGGAGGTGGGGAGGGGGGAGGGGGGCATGAGGCGTTCTCACTACGATATGATCGTGAAACGAAGTCTACTAGGTTGCAAGTGGGTAGCAGCCTGCATACAGTGATGTGCATAACAGCAATTGCAATTTCCCTCTGTCCAAAAAAAAAAAAAAAAAAAAAAAAAAGGACTGAAAAAGAAAAAGAAAAATAAAACATGGACTGGAAAAATATGACTAAAAAATAAAGCTAGACTGAGAATGTCAAAATGTGCTATTCTGATTATTCAACAGAAAGTTAAAATGTCTGTAAACCTCAGCCATTGACCGATGCAGGCTTTGCGAAAGACTAACAGGCGTTTTTAAAAAAAAAAAAAACAAATCTCGCTTTAAAAAAAAGCAGCGGCGATCAACGTAAAATCAATCAAAAGCCTGTGACGACTCTATTATTGCTGTGCATAGTTGCGTCATGTACATCCACTACAAGTCCTGAAGCAGATCTATCACATTTAAATATGTGAATATGTACAAAATGAGTCCTGCACTGCAGATCATTCAATTTATACAGTATCCGGGAATCTGTCGGCTGTAAGAGTGACTTGGCTCGCGGGGCTCCTCCTACGCAGTCCTACATCAAACCACGTCCATGGTGTGCAAAAGGCACAGATTCTCATGAGCCCCTGCATTGCAGAGGCTCATGAGAATCCATGTCTCTTGTTGAATGATATGCACTCTACATGTTCCTGAAAATGAGTGTTGTTTGCATGGGGTTAAGCGTACAACTGTAAAGGAATCGCGTTGTCACAAAACACTCCTACAGCCAGGTGGGTTGAAAAACGGGAGGTCATTTACAGGAGGAATGTGCAGGGGAGGGAATACAGCCATAGAACAGTGTCAGCAAGGAACGATAACTCACCTTGGGGACACTGTGTCATAGAAGAGTCTCGGACTCAGCGCGGGACCCTAAATCAGTACTAGTACTTTGCTTGCTTCGCAAGGAATCAAAATCATCATCATCATCAAAATCAGTTTGTGCAGCACCATGACGCCTGACAACATACGGGCTGGGATACCTTTCAGATTTGGACGCGATCGACGTGTTTTCGTCATCGTCGACAAAGACACCCGTGGATTCGGGCACCCGGCCGGCTGCTGTCATTTCTGCCAGCTCCTTTGCGCTACAGTTTGGGGTATCCACTGGAATGGTGTTATGGAAGCGGGAAAAGTCAATCTGATACTGGCCGTTCTCCTTTTGGAAGGTGACGAGGCGCTCAAACCGGTGACCCCACAGCACCTCACCGGGTAGATAGGAGCTGCGGGCCTGGGTGGTCATACCCGTGCTCTCCACGATGCCCTCCAGCACCACGATCAACTCGAACTGCTCGCGATGGAGGTCCTCGGGCGTGAGTTCCCAGAAAGGGCTCTCCTCGTCTATCTTGTGCACGATTATCACAGGCCACACCAGGAACAATCGGTCCCTCCCCTCGTCAAAACCCAGGTCCACGTCGAACTGGTACAGCGGCAGGACGTCGCCTTCCTTGGTGATCTTCTTTTTGATCAGCACTGCACGGATGTGCGCCTCCACGATCTGCGACTTGCGCATGTCGCCCACACGTAACAACAGACACAGGTCCCCGTCCTGCTTGCAGATGCACGCGCTCTTGCTGAACATGAGCGTCTCGGCGCGCTTTTTGGGTCGCGAGAGTTTGGCAAACACGATGCCAGTCATGAGGGCCTGACAGATGACACCGAAACACGACTGGAACATCATGAGCACGATAGCTTCCGGGCACTCCTCCGTGGTGTGTCTCGCCCCGTAGCCTATCGTGTGCTGGGTCTCTATAGAGAACAGCAGGGCGGACGTGAAGGACTGGATCTCCACCACGCACGGCTTCCAGTTCCTGTCCTCTAAGTGGTCCAAGTCGCCGTGCGAGAAGCACACGAGCCACCAGATGAGGGCAAAGATGAGCCAGCTGACGATGAAGGCCATGGCAAAAAGCATGAGGTTGTAGCGCCACTTGATGTCCACCAGCGTGGTGAATATGTCCGCCAGGTAGCGCCGCCGTCGCTTGCGGATGTTGGTCTGCGTAATGTTCACCTCGCCGTTCTTGTACACCAGGCGTCGCCGCATACGCTTGGAGTAGTGTCGGTCCGCCCGCCGGTTGAACGTCTTTGACACAGGGCGGGTGCCTGCCCGGGCGGCGTACTCCGTGAAGGAGTCCTGAGACTGGCGGCGTCCCGGGGCCACAGTGGTAGTTTCGCTCGTGATGACGGTCTTGCCGTTCTCCAGCAGGTCGGGCTCCGCCATGGGCAAGCTGCCCGCCGGCCCGTTGATCGGCCCGTAGCTCGTCTCCATCAAAACCGTCTGCATGGGGACGTCTCCACACTCCCTCCCCCACCTCCCAGTCCCCCTGCTGGGCGCGGCACCTTGTCACTGCCACTCTCGTAATCACAATCCGCACACAGACGGACTCACAGCGATCCCAGCCCACTCATCTTAACAGCCAAGAACGGCACCACGAGGCTATGCACGTCTCTTTCAAATCGTTGTAATAACTCACAACACGGTCAGGGTTGTCAGCGAGACGAGAGGAAGCACGAGGCGGATGATCACAGAGATGTCTTTTTATCCCACAGCTAGAAGTCTCTACTCGAAATCCTGGGAATTACTGATGTTTGCTCCCTGAGGTCACACGGGGGGTTAGACGGTTAATCCCGCCATCAGTGTGCTTGTACTTAGAGTGGTCTGGCGGTGTGAGTGGTGCTTGTGTCCATCTGAAGTAGACAGTGCGTAGTGGTACTCCGGCACTGTAGCCTGTGTTGAGGGCTGAGGTTGGCGGTCACTCACAGGCTGCAGAACCACTGCATTGTTATCCCCGCCCTGGTTTCCACTGTAACATAAGATAAACCAACACACGTTACTTGTCTACGCATTGACTCCTTAACTGCCGCGAAAAAATCAACACGATCCGACTGCAAGAGACATAGACCCTCATGAGCCCCCGCAGTTGCGGGGGCTCATGAGGGTCTATGCCTCTTGCTCCAATCACTTTGTAGTCGTGCTTCTAAGACGAGGATCTATGCCTCTTGCTCCAATCACTTTGTAGTCGTGCTTCTAAGACGGTTGGGGCTCTTTGGTGAAACGCAAACACTGCCCCTGAGCTCAATTTCACGGTCGATCTCCAGTAGTTGGCCCCGATACTCAAACAGCTATGAGGTGACCTTAAACAGAGTGTAGTAAAACTGTTGCCGCTAGGGTTTCACGTGAAAGAAAAACAGAAGATAGTGGTAGAAAACCCTTTAAAATAGAAACAAATAACAAATAATATGTTTCTATTTTAAAGGGTTTTCTACCACTATCTTCTGTTTTTCTTTAAACAGAGTGTCTTTATTTCACACTTACGTGAACATTGTTTACAAAAGATTCTTTTACACGGAAAAGAAAACAAACAATACATCATTTGCTATCTAGAAATCCACTACACACGCAACGAAATATCTTCTTTTTTTTTTTAAAAGGGAAACTGTCTCAGGGAATGATGCGAAAAACAGTTGTCAAGCAACGTGTTCGTCAGAGGGGCAAAAACGCCGCTTTGTATGTGCGTAGTTTTTAATTGTTTTTCCGCGGGAAACACCTTTAGAGGCATGCAAAGTGTGTCTGTGGTTTACTGGCACAGTAGCTCCGTGCTGTTGCGAAATCTTCCACAAACGAACACCTTTCGATACGCGATGGCTTCAGTGACCGAAACTATCGCGATGTGTCTTTGTATCGTCACATTTGTTGACGTCATCAGTACGTTCATTAATAAAAGAAATGGTCAGGTAAAAAAAAAAAAAAGGATAGATTTAACTCATTCGACAAGTGTTACATCCGGATACTCAGCTTCAGCCGCGTATGCGAATGCACTGCGTCTGGAGTGTGTTAAGTTTCGTGTGTGTGCATTTGTCTGTTAGAGAGTCGCTCTGAATCTATCTGTACTTCAGTCCAACCTCTGCACTGCCGAGAAAAAGTGAACGCGATCCAACTGTAAGAGACATAGATCCTCATGAGCCCCCGCGACTGCGGGGGCTCATGAGGATCTATGCCTCTTGCCGAGACCAGTTGTATCCATGTTCCTTGAACTTTTGTGGCCTTTGGTCGTTGAGTGAACAAAGATTTCAGAAACAAGCTACGCGCCCAGTGGCAGGGAAGAGCTTAAACTGACGGTCGACACACTGAAAACTGAAGTCGAAATGCTAAACATTGGATGTAACAATCAAGAGACAGCTCGACCTCCAAATTTCAAGGATGGTGCCAGAATAGCGTGGCGCCTGTAGGCGCTAAGCTATTCTGACATCATCCTTGAACTAGCAGTGAAGGGGTTAAAACCTACTGTCAACACACTGAAAACTGAAGTCGAAATTCAGAACTTTGGGCGTAACAGTTGGGACAAATATCGACCATGATAGTTCAAGGATTGTGCCAGAATAACTTGGCGCCTACAGGCCTTGAACTAGCAAGGTATTCTGGCACCATCTATGAACTGTCATGGTCAATCAATACCTTGTTGTCTTGCGTCTGGACTGACAGGTTTGACCCTTCTCCCTACCTTCCTCCCAGCCCAAAAGACCAAACCTACCGTTAAGCATCTAATTGTACAGAAGACTTAGCAATAACTCAATTGACTGGCGCGAGGCTCTGGGGACCGACTGGCTAAGGCCAGTCTTGTCGCAGTCTCGCAGACTTGGAATCCACCCTAGTCCACCCCACCCCAAACCATCCTCAATCTGAGGATGCAAATGGGTCCGGTCGACGACATCAGGAGCCATGGGCCACGGGGGTTCATAAGAATCTATGCGTATTGGAGATGAAGATGCAGACGGAGTCATTGAAAGTTACAGACATCGAACAACGCAGAAAACTGCTGGATCCAAACGGTACTAAGTCAGGGAGAAAATCCGCGCTTTTGACTCCTTCCCTGCCACTGTACGTACATTGTTGTTTCTGAAATCTTAATGCATTCCACGACCAAAAGCAAAACTCGTCCAAGAAACACAGATACAAATTGGTCTCAGCAAGAGGCATAGATCCTCATGAGCCCCCGCATTCGCGGGGGCTCATGAGGATCAATGTCTCTTGCTTGCAGTTGGATACTCTTGTCACTAAAACGGTTCTGTTACAGTGGGATTACGACAAGGACAAGAAATCTGTATAGAATAATACGGTAAACACGCAGGAATGGTGAATGATACGAGTAACGTATTGCGCTTGGTCACGACAGACTGCAATGGGCCACACGCTGGTGATAAACGATCGATTAATGGCGACTGTAGGTCGTGAATTGGGTGTGTTCGTTCACAAACTGTTTACATCATTCACCTAGTTCGTCAGACAATATAATTATAATCGGTATTCTTCTGTATCAGCTAGGTGTCTGACGGAAATAAGTCCTGTGCAACATTGATTGATGCAAAGACCAGTCTGATAAATTATCAGACCGGTCTCGGCAGCCATCAGTGGTGTACAGGACTTCTCAAAGTCTCTTACTAGAGAGAGCTGGACAGACAATCACAAGCACCTTACTTAACAAACTAAGCCGTACGGACGAGAGACTTGGCAAATCACCAGTTACACGCCATTACAAATTCATGATAGTTCAAGGGTGGTGCCAAAAAAGCTTTGCGCCTGTAGGCGCCAAGCTATTTTGGCACCACCCTTGAACTATCATGATCGATTAGTCTACCGTCTATGCGTGTCAATGGTTGGTTTTTGTTGTCATCACAAAGATCCAAAGATTTTGGCACCGCCCTTGAACTATTATGATCGATCAGCCTACTATCTTTTTGTGTCAATGGTTCTTGACCACACAGATCCAACAGGTTAAATTCTGCCTCCAGAAAGACGCACCACAAGGCGGTAAAACCTAAAGCTGGATAAGAAGCGCTAAAGGCAAGCTCGCACTTCTCCTGGACGAACGTGCGTCACCAAAGCGCTCCAATGGTAAACAAAACCTTGTTCACAACCCCAAGGCCGGTGCCTTTTTTGCACTAGAAAAAAATCGCCCTGACTCTGCGGCTTCTGATAAAAGCACGCGCGTCTCTCTCGCGGCAAGGGTCGTGCATCTATGGACGATCAATGTATCGGTGATCGATATTTCTGCTATAACCAAGCACGCTGCGGTAATTGCCGTGCATAACATTGTGAGTTCTATTTCAGGAAAATTGCGCTGCGAGGACTTACTACACAGACGACATGGTCAGTGGGGGTCACGAAAGGCACAGCCGGGTTCTCCGGAAAAAAACTGTAGGCTAGCAAGAGTTTATTCCAAGTGAGAACTGGGAATTAGGTGGAGGGGGCAGGGGAGGGGGGAGGGGGTCATGACAGTGTATTCGGTTCGCGCAAATGGATGACGCAAACACAAACAGTAAAAAGCCTGACTCTTTCAGCTATCTGCTCCACCACTAAATGTTCTTCCACTTCATTTCTCTGCCCTGGAAGGTCATATATTGGAACCAGGAGGAAGCAGTTTCTCAGCAAGCAAAGGCCACCGGGCCGACTTCGGCCGCAGCTGGCCGGCGCATCACAGTGCACGGGTCAACAGCGGCCGATGTCGGCCAGATGACACTGTGCTTTCTAAGATAAATCTCATGAAAATGTATTTTGAGGACTTCGAGAAGGCTCAAGAGGCACACGTATGACGTAACAAACTAAAGAAAAATGAAAAAAAGAAACAGATTAAAAAAAACACACAAAAAAAAACACGGTCAACTAATGCGCGCTGGTCTCTCATCTTAAACCTTGCGGAATAGCTGTAAGATCCACAATTACAGACCAACCAACCAGTTTGGAAGAGCCCACTGCTCTAGAGCCCTCAACGAGGGCAGCTGCATGCATGGAAAACGTCACATCGCAGTCGCAGGCTTGCCACCTAACGGCCGTCCCCACTCTGAAGACCGCACGACATAAGTGAGGTCGCCACGTATCAACAGAATCTCCTGTTGCCTTGCAAACGTTCACAAGGACCTGTGTAGTTCTTGCTGATACAAGAAATATTGCCTCGATGAAGGGAAAAGACAGAAAGTCCGTTTTTGTGAAAAGCGAGATTTTCATCGCAACGCAATGAAATCTCGCTTAGTACAAAAATGGACTGTCTTTTGCCTTTAAGAGGCAAAGTGTGGTGAGCAGATCTGCAGCCTGGTGGATGCAGGCAGACCACTTCAAAGGCGGGATTTTTCTACCTCTTTACTCTCACAGCCAATAACATCACAGTTTAACTCATTCAACTCCAACACGCCACGGCAAGACATAGATCAGTCGAGCGTGATAGTTCAAGGGTTGTGCCAGAACAGCTTGGCGCCCATAGGCGCCAAGCTATTCTGGCACAACCCTTGAACTATCATGCTCGATCTGTTTCCAGAAGTGTAATACAGTTTTCAGGGGGCAACTTCAACATTTGCGGATTTTGGTTTTGGTGCGGAATGAGTTAAAGATCGTCCGCTGATCATTATGCAAAGGCCGACAACTATCCATCGATCGACAATGACAGCACGAACTTAGTGCACGATTATGGACAATGTGGGACGATGGTGGATCATGATACACATAGCGAAAGGCTAGTGCCTGATTAGC
The DNA here is from genome assembly GCA_036245525.1 of Semisulcospira habei. Classification (NCBI taxonomy): domain Eukaryota; kingdom Metazoa; phylum Mollusca; class Gastropoda; family Semisulcospiridae; genus Semisulcospira; species Semisulcospira habei. Next base: position 49,194,238 of record BTPG01000008.1, read on the forward strand.
TTGGTAAAAGTAAAAGAGACAACGTTCGGTCGGTTTTGCGGCCTTATGCCAAACTGTTCGCATGATAATACGCGGCTAATTAGGCACTACCCTTGAGGCCAAATGCATGAGCTGTCGAGATAATCTTTGATAATATGTACGGCTAATAAGGCACTACCCTTACGGTCAAAAGCCAAACCTGTCCGGATCTACCATATTATCTATGGTTCAACCAATCAAGCACTACCCGTGTGCTATGTGCATCGCGATCGATCTTCTCTCCAAAACTGGCGATTAAAGCAAAAGATGCGGGTTTAACCCATTCAGCCCTGACGCTCTACAGCAGGAGATGGGTCGACCATGATAATTCAAGGGTAGTGCCAGATTAGGTTGGAGCCTGTCGGCGCCAAGCTAATCTTTCACTACTCTTCAATTATCATGGTCGATCAACCGCCTGCAACTATTCCATAGTCATTAAGTGACGCCTTGCAAAATTTGGGAAATACGGCCGTCAGGCTGAATGAGTTAAAGTTTAGTCGGCCTCCGACCTCATGGCGGGTAATGGCCAGAGCTGTCGGACATGCTAATCTCAAAATCTGTCTGGCTAATGCGTCATGTGCTACACTTCAACCCCTCTCATACCCTCCAATAACCTCCCTTCCCAATCCCCCCCCCCCCCATACCCTACAATACCACCCAACCCCCCGCTCCTACCCCCCCCCCCACCTCCATCCCCTGCTTGTATCCTCCACTACAGGATGAGGGTGCCAAATTGTGATTTAAAATAGTGGTTATCCTAAACCCATTTAACCCCACGGCAGAATTTCCCAAATTTTGGAGGTGTCAGCTAATGACAATGTACCAGCTGAAGGAAATGGATCGACCATGACAATTCAATAATTCAATGTTGGTGCTAGATTAGCTTGGCGCCTGTCGGCATTACCTGTGAATTATCATGGTCGGTCCATTTCTTGCTCAGTGCGTCGGTGCTAAATGGGTTGAAATCAGATGTTGCACGGACTTCAAACATTGCGTGGATTCATCCAGCCCACCCCACCTGCAAGAGGCGTGTATTTTTCATGCGCCTCTGTATCCTAGTAGTATTACAATAAAAATTTCGCTTTTCACAACAAGAAGAACAAAAAAAGCATGTCTTTTTCCTTCAGATGTTAAAATGCTGGTATCCGAATCATACACCAGCATACAAACTGCCTGATACAAAATATACGTACTGTTACAAGTGGTCGGTCATCTCCCCATCTATAAGCAACCGTGACATTACTTCAACAAAACGCTTCCCAGCAAGCGAAGGACCTCGGGCCGACGTCGGCCGCAGTGGGCCCGCGCACGAATGTGCGCGTGCCCACTGCGGCCGACGTCGGCCCGAGGATCGTATGCTCCTAAAGTTGTACAACATAAAGTAAAACATTGCTGCCAGGGTTTCATGAAAAGGAAAATAAGAATAGTGGTTTGAAAACCCTTTTCAGGCAGGAAAAAAAATGAAAACGCAGCGTTTCGGATCTGAGATTCTTTCTCTAGCGAAATGGAAACCACGATTTTATCTGATGAAGGCTCTCAGATCCGAAACGTGTTTTCATTTGTCCTGTCCTAAAAAGGGTTTCCAATCACTCATCTAAGTTTCACTTACACAACACTCATAATGAGCATGGTCGTGCCTTCATGAATGCGACATATGCATTGGCGGCCTCTTTTATTTTTTGTCCATGACATTGCAACTAGAATGACATTGCAACTAGAAACCTGCTTATCGCTAAAAGGACGCTTCTGTATTCTGTTTGAAAAAAAAAAAAAAACAAAAACAAAAATAGGTCACTTCTATTGCGTAACCTCCGTGTACACGATTACATAGACTGAAGGGAAAAAAATCAGCAGAAAGTGCACTTTTCATGTTATCGTCGTGGGTAGAACTGTTACGAGCGATACATATGCGCTGGTGTGTGCAATTTTGGACCTTACGGCCACAGGCCGTAAGGTCCAAAATCACAGACCAGCAAACGCATCTGAACTATGCGCATCAGAACATCTCAGCATGCGTGGAAATCAGATTATTCGAGGATGCAGTCAACTGAATTCAAAGATGCAGTCAAATGAACACATCCAAGGACGACTAACATAAAAATAATGGGTCACCGAAGCTGTAATCAAACTTCGATGCAATGCCACATCTTCACGTACCGGTTTGTCATTCTGGATGAAGGTAAAGCGAGACGGGATTGTCCACACACAGAAATGTGGGGAGCCATAAGTCCGATCTGACACGCATTCGACGGTAAATCTAAACACGGGCTCACCCTTCAGACACAACGGGAATTGGCCGATGGTGTTCAAGAATAGTGCCAGATTAGCCTGTCGCCTTTCCAGGCGCCACGCTGATCTGGCACTACCCTTGAACTATTATGTTCGATCCCTCTCTCACAGCTGGCTTTTTTTTTTTTTTTTGCAGCTTTCTCCTAAAGTTTTGTGTTAATCAGTTTAATGCCTGCTGCGACGAGTAAATCATTATGTTTGCAGATTTTAATACAGTTTCTTCTTTCTCGAAGTAAAAAAAGTATGAAAATTCTCGAACATAATGAATTGTTATGGAATTTTAATTCGAATGGATTTTAGTACGAAACACAAAAAGAAAATGTCTGCCAGTAGACCATTTCATTCGTTCAGTTTTCCAAACGTCAAGCAAAAGGTGTTCAACGGTGATGGTGTTCAAGAATAGTGCCAGATTAGCCTGGCGCCTTTCCAGGCGCCAGGCTGATCTGGCACTACCCTTGAACTATTATGTTCGATCCCTCTCTCACAGCTGGCTTTTTCACAGCTGGTTCCTAAAGTTTTGTGTTAATCAGTTCAATGCCTGCTGCGACGAGTAAATCATTATGTTTGCGGATTTTAATACAGTTTCTTCTTTTCGAAGTAAAAAAAAAGTATTACAATTCTCGAACATAATGAATTGTTATGGAATTTTAATTCGAATGGATTTTAGTATGAAACACAAAAAGAAAATATGTGACCCTCTCTCACGAAACCAGTCTTAACTCGCAGCGAGCCGATCGGCGCTACACGCAATAATGTGTGGTGGGGGTCAATCTGGGTCATTTTCACTTTTTTCCAGAAATGTATTCTACATATACCAAAGTATCGTATGGTTAAAAATTTTATCGTAAAAAATGCCATTAAATAGGTTAAAAATGATTTTAAAAGTCTGAGCTTGGCCCCAATTATGCTTTTCTTGTGTGCAAAATGACCCATTTTTAACATAACAGAACACGTTGCATCCCCTACAGAACCCCATCATGTTATACACTGTTGGAAAGGCCTTTGTCCGCGCTTTCGCGGGCTTAGAGTGTGTACTATTTTTACACATTGTAAAGCTTCCAAATAAGGAAAAAATGGGCGTACACAAATGTTCAATTTCGACCAATCAGAGAGTAGAACAGCTAACGACATGGCAACGACTAAGTTAAACACATTTCCATTGGCCGAGCTAAGACTAAGGGAAGGAACTCCGATCTCTTCCGCGGTCATTTTCTGTGTTTACAACCATGGAAGCCAGACTAGCGTACTTACTAAACTCTTGCAAATCCGGTAATTTACCGCCTGCAGATCAGGAAGAATTAAGCGAACTGATCAGTGATTATTTCGTCGCCGATTCTCATCACGACGATAGCTTTTCCGACAACGATTTTGAGTTTGAACCGGCCGATGGTGAGGACGAAAGCGAAGGAGAGATTAATGCCCCACTAGTCCACGTTGAGGAATTTAGAGGTGATGGAGAGACCGGCTTGGACGTGGATGCTGCACCAGACGATGGGGGAATGTTTGCTCGTGCCCGTGTTCGATCGTGCAAGGCCAACGGACATGGGTGCAAGCAGATAAAGGTACCGTCGCCTGGACCAGAAGACACGCGTCACGGCTGCATCACCGAGTTTTCACCAGAAGAAATCGTGGCTCTTCAACTCTCAGTTCAAGACATGGATCGAGGTATGTGCATGACTTTCTGAATGTAGATGTATGCTTATTATAGTGTGTGTGCGTGTGTGTGTGTGTGTGTGTGTGTGTGATGGTGTGTGTGTGTGTGGCTGTGTGTGTGTCCAATTGTCAACACTAGATGAATAGGCTAATTATTCTATTAATGATAGTATAGAAATGCTGACATAAGTGGACAGTTTTAAAAGAGTGTATACTATTTTGTTCAGATGCAAAGGAGTGGATGATCCTTGGCATTCTGAGTTCGTGCATGCGGAATGGACCGAAGACAGAGTGTAGCAAGTGGAAAGTGCAGAAGGACCGCAAGAAGCCTCGATCCAGCTACTGCCTGCTCACACGTCCTGTCTGCAAGGATGCCTTCCTCTATCTCCTTGGGTATGTATTACATTTAAGCACTGTACAGAATCATGTATACTTGTATTTTGTGTCTAATGAACGACGAGTGTATTTTCATTGACTTCATTATTGTTGGTTTCTGTTTTTAGTATCAGCCAAGACATGCTGACGCGCCTCTCGAAGCACTACCAGGAAGAGGGGCTGACGCCAACACGACGAAGTGCTGGGGGGCGAAAAAACAACACCCGAAGCCTGACGATCGACGACACAGCCCGCGTGGTGCGCTTCATTAAAAACTTTGCAGAGGACCACGCCGTCACCTTGCCTGGGCTTCCTTTTTTCAGGGTATCGGGTTGTTGGGAAATCCACCTTTAGCAAGTTGTGGAGTGAGCTTTGTCCCTTCATTGTTGTGGCAAAGCCCATGACCGACCTCTGCTGGAAGTGCCAGAAGAACAACACGAGTATCTACCGCAGTGCCAACATGACAATGGAGGAGAAGGATGAGTCCCTTCAAGAGCAACAGAGACATCTAAGCCAGGTGGGCCATCATGCTGTTCTCATGGGAATTGATCTGTACTCATTCTGGCTTACGGCTTGTTTTAAGCAATTTGTTACGAAAACCTGACAAGGACAGAATGTGAGGTTTTTACTTACATGATATTAATTAATTAATTAATTAATTTTATATTATTATATGAAATTTTTATGCAGGTGGAAGCGGAGCGCACACTCTACAAGGACATGAGCACCGATGCCAGGACCATCGCACAGCAGCATGGTCTCCAGCAGCTCCAGCCAACTCCGGGGATTTCTCCATGCACTACAGCTTTGATTTCGCGCAGCAGATCCACTACCCCAGCGATGCTGCGCAACCGGGACCACTGTATTTCCTGACGCCACGGAAGTGCGGAATCTTCGGAGTTCACTGTGAGGGGCTGTCGCAGCAGGTGAATTTTCTGATCGACGAGTCTGTGAGCAGCAGCAAGGGGAGCAATGCCGTGATCAGCTATCTTCACTTCTTCTTCAACCAGTATGGCCTTGGGGAGAAGTCTGTCCACCTTCACTGCGACAACTGTTCCGGGTCTTGTTCTACTTCGCCTGGCGCGTGCAGATGGGACTTCACAGCGACGTCACCCTGAACTTCATGCCACCAGGCCACACTAAGTTTGCTCCAGACTGGTGTTTTGGTTTGCTGAAGAGGTGTTTTCGTCGTTCCCACGTGTCCTGTCTGGATGACCTCCAGGATGTTGTGAGAGCGAGCACTGCAGTGTCCCGCCTGAACATCCCGCAGCTTGTTGGTAGGGAAGATGCGACAGTGTTTGTGCCAACTTACGACTGGCAGTCCTTCCTCGCCCAAGTCTACAAGCCGCTGAATGGGATCAAGCCTGTTGGACACTTCAGGTTCAGTTGTCAGTATCCTGGAAAGGTTTTATACAAAACGACCATCGCGGACGCTGAAGAGGAGAAGATGCTAGCTGTTCCTGGCCGTGTTACTCAACTTCCCCACATGCCAGCCATCATACCAGCTCCAGGACTTTCCAGAGACAGACAGCAGTACCTGTTTCAGCACATTCGGGAGTACGTCCGAGATGACAAGCGTGACCTTGTGTGCCCTCCGATTCGCGGCTGATTTCCAGTATGCTGACTCCCTTGTGTCTGGCTACTGTGCTTGTGTGGTGTGCTGTGCTTGTGTGATGTGCTGTGCCTGAGCGGATAATTGGATACTAAAGGTGATGTATTTGGTGAAGTGGTGTGCTGCCTGCGAAACGTGAGTACTTTCCTTTTTTAAATTTCTTCTACAACCTGCAAGTATAGATTGTGTTGGTATTTTTTAAAGTTGTTGCATGATTACTAACATATCTGAATGTGGAACTACTAATACTCAGTTTGTAGATTTGACTTTTTAGCTTTTGTGACTTCATTTTGCAGGGTAGTAGTAGTAAATAGCATTCATTTCAGTCTGGGACAACAGGCAGCTGACTGCGACTTCTGTTTTGCATGTTTTAAGGATAATTTCTCTCTAGTGTCCTTTCAGTTTGAATCAGGCATAAGTGGGTATAAATGACAATGAAATAAAGTGATTGGCAAATTCATAAATTGAATGTAAATTGTATTCAGTCGTTCTAATGATGGTCTTTATTTTGCCTTGGTGATGGTGGTTTTCACATTCCTTGAACGCGTCCGCAATCAAATTTTAGATGACATTTGCCACTAAATAAGAGTGCTACACAGCATTTTCATACATGTTCTGCCTAAATATATTATAGCAAAATACATTTATGCTCAAACAGAATTAAAATTATTTATGCCTTGAGTTTGATACCAAAATATGAAAATGCATTTTTCCCCCCAAATCTGTCATGTTTACATTAGGTATGGCACTTTTGGGGGCTATTTATCACAAGATCCTGACTAGCTATCAACTTAATGTGAGGTTTTACACATAGTGATGGACTTACTAAACCACCATGCAAAATATCAGGTTGATTGGTTGACTTTGAACCCCCGTTGCTAAGGTAGGTGTGCAAGACATGCACACAGAAACTTTGCAGGCTGTTTTCTCAAAATGGCCACCGGTGCATTTAACAACTTTAAACCTTAATAACTTCTACAATTTTTGCACTACAGCATTCATTCACATATCAAATTAATCAGCAAGCTCTGTACATTTCAGAAATGTATATAACTCAAAACACCCAAAATGCAAGTTAAGACTGATTTCGTGAGAGAGGGTCACATATCTGCCAGCAGACTATTTCATTCGTTCAGTTTTCCAAACGTCAAGCAAAAGGATTGACAACCAAACTGAACAGAAACGAGACTACACTTCTGAAGAATGAAGAAACAACAACACAGAGAGGCCAAAGAAAGGCCACTGACCCATCAACGACACCACTGGGACGTCAAGAAAATAAAAAAGCCACTTTCGATACCAGTAAAGATACAAGACATAATAATTACAAGCTGTCGTGTCCATTCAGACAGGACAACACGCTCCTGCCAGTCTAGCATCAAAACCCTTTAATCTGCAAGAAGCATAGATTTTTATGAACCCCTGCATTCGCAATGGCTCATTAGAACATATGCCTCTTGCTAGAATTGCGATCGCTCCCAAAGATCTACCGCTCTTATTCTCAAACAGGGAAGCCACCTGGTTTTTGACAGTGGTTGCCCCTGCTGCGACCAGACGATCGGTCCTCGCCGAATCGATTCAGTATGCGTGCACTATACTGAACAGCGTTCACATGCAAGAGGCACAGACCGTCATGTGCCTCAGCAGAACGTGGAGGCTCGCCAGGAGCTATACCTCTTCCAAAACCAAATCTGCGTAGGCTCATGAGGATTAATTCTGAGCCAGTCTCCTCACACGGAAGTTACACAGTGTTCAGTCTCTGAGGAGAGCATTTTCCCCATCACTCAGAGATTTCGATAAGAAGAGACTGGAACAGAGTGCCCTGTACGTCATGAATACAAACTAGAACAGTCGCCTACATCATTTTTGGGAGATGTTTCCTGGGAAGATGTGCATCATTTGTTGTGCAAGTACAACCTTGAAGTCCAATAATAAAAAGCCAGTATAATCGAGGGAGACATCCAGTGTATGCTGCCATACGCCCCGAAAGCGGTAAGTAAGAGGGGAGTCGTAGACAGACATGAAACCACGGGGAAGAAAAAAACAACACAAAAAAACCCCAGCCACAATCTTCCTGCTTCCTCATAATAAATAGGACACTGGAACAGAAAAGACAATGCTTCCTGTCTTTGGCCAAAGAAGGGCCATCTGAATAAAACTGGCAACCATTACTGTCAACCATGGGAATCTATTGACCTCTTCACCGGCGAGAAATGTGAACACAATTCAGCTGCTAGAGACATAGATTCTCGTGAGCCCCCGCAGTTGCGGGGGCTCACGAGAATCTATGTCTCTTGCTGACACCATGTTGTATCTATCTTCCTTTGAATGAACTATGTTCCCTGTCAAAAGGAACTCTGTGGGGACTTCAAATGGGTAGGGGGGAGCGCGTATGGGCCGGAATAACGTGAACAGAACTGAAGAGAACTGAACTATGTTCCTTGGACGGCTGGGTCACTTCGACTCTGGAAGTGAAGGGGCTAATTTTGTAAAACTGTAATCCACGTGTTTTTTTTGTTTTTTGTTTTTTTAACGTTTCTACGCCGCAAGGTTCGAAAATCACAGAGCAGCGCACATAAGAAGTGCATGCCTGCTGGCCATCCTTGAGCACTTCACAAGGTCCACGTGTGCCTGTCTGTGACTTCCAACCTCACGGCGGTATGTCGTAAGGTTGAAATTTACAGAACAGCGCACACGCGCATGACTCTTTGTCATTTCCTGAGCTTCACACAATGAAAATGGGCACACGGTGAAACAATGAGCCTAAAAATACACTTCCCTGGAACAGACCCGTGTCACGCCATTACAAATAACGTTGAGTATATAGCCATGACCTCGCGCCGTCCTGAAGGCCTTGCCCACCATTCATCTGAACTGTTCTTGAAACCACAGCGACTTCAACGTTAAATATCTCAACTCTTCCAAGGAACAAGGATATAAAGGCGTTTTTTCCGGAAGTGGAGAGGTTATTTATAATATTACTGTTATACAGTGTCATTTGCGAACACACGAATGCGCAATTGAACGCAAAAGTAGGACCTTGAAAGCAGGACAAATTCAACATGGAATAATCTCATCAATCCATTTAAGGGACACGGATGCTGAACAGGGACAGTGAGAGGAAAAAAACACTAAGAGCCCCCCGATGTCTGATTAAACCATCAGATGTATTCCGGTAGTTTTGCAGGAAGAACGCCCTTGACGTTTTAACCCGTTCACTGCCGATGAAACTGAACACCACTCAACTGCAAGAGGCATAGATCCTCATGAGCCCCCGCAATTGCGGGGCTCATGAGGATCTATACCTTTGCTAAAACCACTTAGTATCGATGTTAGTTTGACAGCTGGAGATCTTTGACGCTGAATGTAAATGATTTCAAAAACTGCCACTAGTAGTGAATGGGTGAAACTCAGACGATACCGTATATCTATATACATAAATAATCTTAGTAGCTTAAACATGCACACCGTAAGCAAAACCAGAAAGCCTCAGTAATCCTAGCTATGAAAAATTGACCCAGACTACCGCCTCTAAAATCCTTGGCCATTGCTCACCCTAATACGGCTGTCATCCTGCAACAATCAACGGCTTTGGTCATGCACCAACGGCTCAGGTCATGCATACTAAAAATCTTTCACCCGGGGCGCTAAGGAAGATGAATGGCCGGGACAGATCAAGGGCAGTGCTGAATTAAGCTTGACGCCTGACGAAGGAACAAGCATACTCAGCACTATACTCGCACTCTCAGGCACTATCCTTGCACTCGGTCTCATCTATGTAGTTTGGGGCCAGAAACGATAACACATTGTGTTTTGACAACCTTGATACACTACAAGAAGCTGTGAACCGACCATATTTTTTTTTATAAACTGGTGCCTGAACAGATTGTCGCCTCAAGCTATTTTGACACCAGTCTTGAATTATCATGGTCGTTCTGTCTCCTCAACTTTAATGCAATTTTAGGAAACAATTCTCAAATTTGAGACTTCGCCCTTTGGTCAAGAAAGGAACAGACCTGGGAGAGTAAGTGAAGTCTTGAAAAAAATTGGACATCCGGATACTGTAGAGTAAGTGACCAACGACTACACAGCGCAGTGGACTGTCCAGTTTAATATTCAGTATCGCGGAAATAAGCAATGTTCCCGCCTGAAAAGATTGGTATCATAACGGGCACGAAACGACCGAACAGTCGAAGAAAGGCAATTAGTAGAGGCCGTTAATCTGGTCGCTGGACAAGTTTCGTCAATAGGCTGGGTTAGAGAACTTGAGCATCACCAAAACGCCACTGCCACTGAAAGGCAAACTTCTTCAATAGACCGGAAAGAGGTGCAGATCGCCATGAACTTCATCAGGATGCAAGGTACCTTGACACTTTGCATCGGATAGGAATGGGTCGTGTCCACGATATATTTAGTGTTTCCGATGATTCCAAAAATGTCGCATTTCTTTTGCTCGTCAATATATATCGTGGACACGATAGTTGCGAAAGACTGGTGTGACTGGCCTCAAGAATAAGTGCAGCAGTACGTTTAATACAGTAATTACACACACGTACAGAGGCACAGATAGACCCGATCTCGGTACGCAAGAGCCTGCAATCCTTGCATACTCTCGCCAACCGAAATCGGGTCCAGCTGTGTCTAATATCGAGAGTGTGAATATGTGTCTCTAGTTGAAGGAATTGGTTGCTTGAGGGACTGCCACGGTAATCAAGGCAAAAATGGATCGTTCGATCGCCTTCCCACCTCTCTGCTGACTCAGCACACATTATCATTAGCACACTGAGCCCTACAGCAAGAAATTTCCCCATATTGGGCGTTGCCTGAAGATTACATGCCGGTTCCGGAATCATGCTGGTTGGTGCCAGAATAGAATGACGTAATGTAATCCTTTAAGGTGGAAATTGTCTTCAATTCCTAAATTGGGAATTGTCCTCTGAGTCTGAAGGTCTCTGAAGAATACATATCAGTACGATAGACAGATCGAAAATGATAGTTCAAGTGTAGTGTCAAAAATCTTGGCGCCGACCTCTACCAATCAGTCCAGGAAAGAAATCAACCGTGTTATTTAGTACAAAGGGTGGTACTAAAACATCATGGCATCTATAGGCGCCATGCTATTCTGGCACCACCCTGGAACTATCATGGTCGATCCACATTCTTTCGTAGCATATCCGGGCGTTATGGTTCAAGGGTGGTGTCACTCAGACGCACTTCATTAAAAGATATGAATTTCACATCTTGATGTAGTGGGTTTGCGTGAAACCACCCTTGAACTATCATCGCTTAACCCATTCAGCCCAGACGCACTACAGCAGGAGATGGATCGACCATGATAATTCAAGGGTAGACAGGCGCCAAGCTAATCTGGCACTGCCCTTGAATTGTCATGGTCGATCCATCTCCTACAACTGGTGCATAGTCATTAGATGACGCCTCCAGAATTTGGGAAATACGGCAGTCGAGCTGAATGAGTTAACCTCATCTTGACGGAGTGCGTTGCTGAACTCAATGGTTCAATCTGCTCATTGCATCCTGAGGATGAAATTATTAATTGTTTAGATGTTCTTTCAGCTCTACGCCACTATACTGGAGAGCGATCGACCATGAAACCCCCCGTCAGTGCATTAGCCTTGAACGACTCAAGGTGAGTCAGGACTGAGGTCACCCAAACACCTTCTTGAGCCGGAGCCTCAGTCAACTCCACCGACTAAGAAAATGTGCCACTGTGTTCTGAGCTGTGATTTTCGACCTTAAGGCTGTAAGGCACAAGCTCCAAAATCAGAGACCAGCATGCAAATTATTACGAGCCCCTGCATGCTACATTGCTGCTTGCAGACAGAAGAGGTAGAACAACGTCAGAATTACGTCATTGAGAAGCGGGGGAACCCAACGCCGGTGCGGAGAAATGAAAGACTGCCTTTACTGAACTCATTCGAGACTTGCTACATACGGATACGCGGCAAAATACCGCGTATCCGTATGCTGCACGTCTCGAATGAGTTAATACAGCCAACATCTAGGCCTAATCAGTGAAACGCACGCTTCGTCAGGAATCATTGCTATCAAGATGAAATAGAAACCGATTTCAGTAGAAATGCTACAGCCTATATTTCCTGGGCAAAATCAGCACATACAACGGAAATCTACTAAGACTGGGGCTGAATCATCATCATTATCGCCGCAATCACCATCATCAGCAAAGTAGCCAAAGTAGCCATATGTGTATTGTTTTAGAGTACCAGCAACGTTATTCAACGATGAAAGTTAGAACAGTATAAACTTGTCTCTAGGGTCAAACGAGCACATTATATCTGCAGTGGTTTCCCTCCCTCCCAATCCCCCCCCCCTCCCCTGGTTCGCCCTCTCCTCCCCCCTCCCCCCCCCTCCCCCCCCCCCCCACACACACACATACACATACACGTACACGTACAAAATATGCCAGCTCAACCGCAGTGTCAGGCTGGTTTAGGCCCTGTAACAATGTCAAACGTCTTTGTGATCACAACAGCACCAGTTAATAGAAAATAACGTAAATCCAACGATGGGTTTCTGATTTTTATTAACACAGATGCACAAAAATCAACAGACCTGAACCGATACGTAGGGCTAGCGATACGTCCGACTGTCGATACACACCTATGCCACATTCCAGCTCCAGATACAACACGTCTTTCGGTAAGCTTACACACAGCACTCAGCAAGAGATGATGGCGTATTGGAAAAGCTGTCTAAACCTGCCATTTGCATAAAGTCTCTGATCCACGCGCTTACGGAATCGTTTGCAATGTTTAAAATAATCTCGCCGAGAGCAGACACTGTTTACCCAAAGAACTCGACTTGCTGACATCGCCTATAACGGCTTTTCCTTTAAACGATACTACGCAGTCTCCACTTTTACACCATCCATCTGCAAGAGGTATAGATTATCATGAGTCCCTGCATCCGCAGGGGCTCATGAGAATGTATCCCTCTTGTAATGTGAGTCTAGTTCTTACACACATCCTTTAGATTAGGAGATCTTAGATTAAGTCTACGATCCAATTAGGGATCCGTGCAGCTGAACATCATCATCATCATCATCATCAGTCCCTTGCCCGAACTGGGCGTTGGGGGGACTGAAAGGCAGCAGCAACAGACAGTGCTCTCCACTGAGTTCTATTTTGGGCGGTGGCAAGCAAGTCTGGCATCTCGAGTTCGGTCCATTCTTTTATGTTTGCGACCCAACTCTTTCTCTGACGACCTCGCCGACGACTTCCTTCGAGAGTGCCTTGGAGGATAGTCTTGGACAAGGTGTTGTGTCGGGTCACGTGGCCAAACCAAGCAAGCTTGCGCCGTTTCACAGTTGCCAGAAGGGGTTCATGTGGGCCCACCAGGGAAGTGACGATGCTCCGTACATATTCGTTGGTCTTGTGCTCGCGGTACGAGATGCGGAGCAACTTCCTCAGGCACTTGTTCTCAAAGGCCTGGATTTTCTTTTCTGAGTCTGCAAGCAGTGTCCAAGTCTCACAGCCGTAGAGTAGAATAGACACTACGAGGGACTTGTAAAGCCTGTACTTGATGGTGAAGCTGATGGAGTTACTTCGCCATATCCTGTCCAGCCTGGCCATTGCGGATGTGCGTTGCTGTACCTATCCTGATACGGATCTCTGCTATGCAACTACCGTCTTTGGACAGGGTGGCTCCCAAGTACTTGAAGCTATTGACCTCTTCTAGCTTCTGGCCATTCATGTGAATATTGCTGCTGCTGTCGCTTGTGGTGTTGATCATCACTTTGCTTTTATCCGTACTGATCTCCATGTCATAAGACCCTGCGCTACTTGAAAGTTTGTCCGTCAGGTTTTGGAGCTCACTATTGCTGCCTGCCATGAGGTCAATGTCGTCTGCGAATCGAAGATTGCACAGGGATCTGCCACCAATAGAGATTGAAGTATGGTGGTCGTGGAGGGTTTCCTGCATGATCTTCTCCAGGAATATGTTGAAAAGGACAGGAGAGAGCAGGCGTCCTTGACGGACACCGATCGTCGTCCTGAAGAACTCGCCTGACTGATTGTTAAGTAGAACCGCGCTGCAGGCGTTCTTGTAAAGCGCTTCTATCATTTGGATCAGTCCCTCCTCTATGTTGAACGATCTCATGACTTGCCAGAGTCCGTCGTGCCAGACGCGATCAAATGCTTTCCTGAAATCAATGAAGTTGTGGTAGAGTTCGCGCTGATGCTGCAGATGTTTCTCGATCAGGACGCGGCAGTTGAAAATCTGCTCTACAGTGCTTCTTCCAACTCTGAAGCCAGCCTGTTCTTCTGCCAGCAGTTCCTCGGCGAAAGTTTTGAGGCGGTTGAGAATGATTCTAAGCAGCTGAACATAGAAACACCAAAGAAAACGTAAAGAAGTATCCATCAACACCTATAAAGTATACCTTTCCTGGAAGCGCTGACAGACAATGTACGCAAGGGGCAAAAAGAAACAGTATTTAAACTTCATCTCCCAAAAAAGGAAAAAAAAAAAACAAACATGGAAGAAAGATTACATAAACAGCAACACAGCGATACACGCTCTCATAAGCCTATAAAACTTGATGACAGTTGATAGTTTTATGGCGTTCTATAGACTTTCCTAACCCTTAGGCTGCCGGGAGCGTTTTTTGTCGCGATGATTCCTGCAGGAATCATGGCCACAAAATGAGGCTACCGACAGACAAAGGGTAAAACATTAAAACAAATCAGGCATAACACACAAACAGCCGACAGACCGACTTTCATAATAGCTCAAGACAAGGCGAACTGCAAGTAAAAGGCACCGATTCACCTCTCGCAAGAGTGAGCTCTAGTCGTCAGAGAAGTGCATGATCTCCCAGGTTTGAGAAGGCTGTGTTCAGTTTAAGCACTAACACCTGACAGCGGCAGACGGAACATGATAGTTCAAGGACAGTGTCAGATTAGTTTGTCAGGCGCCAAGCTAATCTGACCCTGTCCTTGAGTTGAACGATTATGGTTGGACTATCTCCCGAAGCGAGTACAGAATAATTTCTGGATGCCTCCAAGGTATGAAAAGTTCGAAAGAGTTCAAGGCATCAAAATTAATAAAGTCTGGGTATATACTTACACGCTGACGTGCAGTCACATATGAATTTGAGTAAACGGATGAAACTGTCGCACTAGCTAACGAAACTACATCGTATTAGTTGGCTATTACGCCAAATTCACGTTTGTACATTCCGGTGCGTCGCATCCGTGAACAGTGCAATCTGGTGTGTATATAATGCACAGTATATAATAATATATACGCTTCTCTGTCACGTAATTATGCACACAGTGTCCGTATATGGTAACATTAGCGACTCTTATTGCCAAACCAAGGTTGCGACCTTGGAACGGGAAGTAAGAACCAACAGTTATAAAAGCGAAACTGCGCCAGATGCTGGCAGGATATGAGAAATTGGGATTTCAATTGAGACTGGTCCTTAGGCATCGCGTGATTTCATTTTAAATTGAGTTGATTTTAGTCCGACTATTAATTCTGTCAGGCGACACCTGAGGTCAGCTGCATGTGTGAGATTCGTCCTGTGCCATCCTCGAAGCAAGGTGCTCCGCAGGACCAAAATGTGGCTGGCGCAGTACTAAGCTCACTCATGCAACTGGCCACAGGTCATCAGGTCAACAATCAGGTAAAAGCATGAAAGCGAGTTCAACTAAGGTTTCATCTGACTAACACTAAGTCAACTAAAATTGCAGGTGGGTCGTCCCCAAGCGTAGTCCCCAACTACACAGTACAGCGATAGGATGGTTATCACTTCACCCTCTAGTATATTAATGTCAATTCCTAATCTCTTCACTACCGAAACAAAGCAAACATCACCATGTGCAAGAGACACAGATCCTCATGAGCCCACGCAGATGTAGGGCTCATAAGGATCTACGCCTCTTGCTGAAACTACTTTTTATCACGTTCCTTATACGTCTGGAACGCTTTGGCTTAATATTAACATATTTCAGAAACACAATCCATCGGCGTCCACTGGCTGTAAAGTGGTTAACCCTTTGCGTGTCGGCAGCGGTTTTAGTCGCGATGATTCCTTTTAGAATCATGGCGACTAAAACCGCTGCCGACACGCAAATGGTTACAAGAAAATGTCCACATGCATTCACTGATGCTGCAAAAGCGAACACGTGTACATATTGATCTGCTCATTGTGAAGTCTGTAAAACATTTTTCCCTTTCCAAACAAACACACACTGCCGTAAACGCTACGCACGCAAGCAGCAGATGTTGCTAAAGAATGAAAGGTGGGTACACAGAATGACAGGTGCATTCATGGCAATCGTTACGTGACGTAGGCAATGCGCACGTGCATCAAAGCAACAACGTTCGAACATCAGAGACAGAGCAATAGACAAACGCTTCTTCATGCTGGCAAAATGGCAGCAGATGATACCGTGTTTACTTGCCCCGACGAAATAGGTAATGAATATGATCACCAGAAACAACACGTGAATGCTAAGCTGTACATCATGCCGTATCATATGCTCATAATAATAATACGTAAATGCTAAACTGCCTGTTATGCCATATCATATGCTCAGATTAATGATAAAAAGGAGTTAGACCTAAAACATAATATACTTCAGTACTGCGCGTATTTAAAATACAAACAATATGTAATAATTTCTATAGATGACGTAATTGTATGACATGTTGCAAGTTGCACAAGGTCACCATGGTCTTAGACAAATTGATTGTACATTGACTGTACATTGCTTAACGTCCCGACAGCAACTAGGCTTTCTCAGGACGTGCCTGCACTGCTTGTGAAAATAAATAAATAAATAAACAGAACATTGAATGTATGTCGCCAGCCGGTCAAATACGTTAAATAAACCTAACACATGGGGCCTAAATAAAGCTAAGACCATTTAGCAACACACATCCAATATCAAGAGCTACAGGCAGTGCAGACAGTAGGGAGAGTTTTAAAAAGGCAAATACAGGTGAATGGACAAAGGGTAGACAGAAACACATGCCCCAGAATAGAGAGAAAAACCCACCCTGGGGGGGCTGACCATGGTGACCCTGGGAACTAAAAAATACCTAACCCCACCCAAGTCCCCCAAGGCAGACCCGGGTGGGGTTGGTCACAGACAAGATCCAGATAGCTATAACTACGACACCAGACAACGAGAAGACTAGAAGTACCCAACGGAGAAAGAAACACGCTTATAAAAGACGGATACAACACAATTTATTAATATTTCGGGTAAGTGATTATGATTTTTCGTTGACGTCATTTTTACTTTTTCCGCGCTTTTGTTCTTCCTTTTCTTTTATTTTACGTCACCTCCTTCAGTTGCCACATTCCTTCTGCCAATGAAGATAAGTAGCGGCTAATCTCTCTGTTTGTTTGTTTGTCTATTTTGACAAAGGGTATTTACCCAAAATATTAATAAATTGTATTGTACCCGTCTTTTCTGCTCCTTTGGGTACTTCTTTGCATATTACACGCTTGGCAGTCACCTTTTTGGTCTGGATTGCTTAACCAGAAGACTGCCGCCGCAACCCTTAATCCATTGTCTGCTATTGACAATACCGTTCGGCGGAAAAGACGCGTAGTTAAAGGGTATTTTGCTCGTCAGCAGCGGTTAAGGGGGTTAACCTTTTGATTGTTGGTAGCGTGCCTGGTCGAGGTAATTCCTCCAGGAATCACGTCGATCAAACACGCTTCCGACAGCAAAAAAAGGTTAAACCTATCCTACTGTGACATTTTCCTCGAGAAAACTGCCTCAAGTCCCGCATTACTTCCAAAATGCAGGACGTTGACATGGCCGGTCACTGATAGCAATAGGCTCAGAGTCTCATAACCCCACTAAATGGAAGAGAACTACTTTCGCCACAACCAAGCAAAAGGCCTCCCAGTGCGCAAAAAAACATCGGACCGAAGTTGGCCGCAGTGGGCTCCGCGGGCCCACTGCGGCCGACTTTGGTCTGATTGCCTTTGCCAGCGGCTTGTGAACATGACACTTACAGATGGACTATACAGACTGACTGCTAAGGGTTACCCGTAAACCAACCGACGACCTCCGCCACCCTGGTACTGGCTTGGTGTCAGTCTTTTCTAGGAAGCCAGAAAACCGTATGAAGACCAGAAAATTCCAAAGACCTGAGAATTCTGGGAGAAATTCAGAGAGATATCGGCTTTGAAAATCTGCTCTGATTTGCTCTGAAATTTAGTGCGACCGTTTTTGTGTGAGATGGTGGATGTTCAGTGTATTTCATTGAAAACTTCGCTTTTCACCAAAATAGACATACCGGTTTTGTTTGGGTTTTTTTTTGTTGCTGTTGTTGTTGTGTGTTTTATGTTGTTGTTTTTTCACCCAAATTACAGCAGTAAGCTGTTAGGTTGATCCAAGGACATAAATTCCAAGTGATCTTTTTTATTTTCCGACGGGATCAAGCACTCCTCAACACGCACAACCATTAACCACTTCATTGGAGAGAAATTTAACATGAACACAATCCAACTGCAAGAGGTATAGATCCTCATGAGCCCCCGCAACTGCGGGGACTCATGAGGATCTATGCCTCTTGCTGAAACCACTTTGGGGACATCCGTGCTCCTTGGACCAGCTTGGTTTCAGAAACACAATCTGCATCACTGGCAGGGAAGAGGTTAAGACAACAAAACAACCAAAAAAAAAAAGGAATTTAAAAAAAAGTACGCCAAAGTGAATCCAAGTCAGTCTTCCGTAACGTGTCACACCGGGCGCATCCCATTCCCCATGTTAGTGAATGGATTCTGATGTCCCACACTACGGAAAAACAAGAGAACAATGGGGTGGGGTTTGCACGGTGGTGTCCAAGCCGTCAACTGAGACATGTTTCGCCACGCGCGTGTCAATACGCACACCTGGCGTAGACAGACGCTGTTGTTTATGTGGACTACACCTATAAGTGCCTGCCAATAGGTCAAATTATTTTCCACCACGCACTCTTAGGCGAACACAACACGGGAGATGGACCGACTTTCACAGCTCAAGCTTGGCACTGAAAGGGCGCGTTAGTTTCTTTACTGCGAGGGGACGCAGATTGGGTTTCTGAACAATTTGTTAATGTAACACAAAATAACCCCGCCTGTGATAGGAGCATGGATACAAAAGATATCAGCAAGAGGCACAGATCCTCATGAGCCCCCGCAATTCCGGGGGCTCATGAAGATCTATGTCTCTTGCACAGGGATTTTTTTTTTTCTTCGGCAGTGAAATGGTTAACATACTCTCTTGTTTCAACATGTCGAACACTTACGCATGCGTTCCAATAGTTCACGCAATATTTTTCAACTACACACAACAACATTTAGACGCCATGTAGCAAGATCCCGTTATACGCCCGTGGCCACATGATCATCATTATGCATAAAATTGTTAGTTATTCGGGTTTATTTGGGTTTAACACCGAGCAGGCGACTGAGGCCATCCCACAGAAGGGACATAAAATGGGGTATTGCCCGCCATATTTGTGTATCTGAACATACCTGCCAAACGCTCTCATAAGTTTCCACTTGACACTCATTAACGATTACAAAACGATTACAACCCTTATTAGTGCTTCATAATTTCCACTCAGCACTATACACGAACACGCTAAAAAAGGAGATGTAAGGACAATGATAGCTCCAGGGTAATGCCAGATTAGCTTGGCGCCTTCAGGCGCCAAGCTAATCTGGCATTACCCTGGAGCTATCATCGTCCTTACCTTGAGCTCTCATGGCCCATCCTCCCGCAACTGGCGTGCAAAATGGAACAGTTCATCGCAACACGACAGCTTGAGGTCGTACACGCCTACAGTGTGTCAATACAATATTATTTTCACGTACATTATATCTCTGGATGTGGGTCGACAGAAGTCGTTGACAGCAACAGTCTCTCTCTAGGTGCCGAAGTAATCTTTCGCAAGCGAAGACGTGGGCGATAGAGTTTTATTGACACATTCTGCTCCAGGACCGAAATCGGAAAATTTTCAAGTTGCCCCCCTGAAGAATGTATTACACTTCTGGAAACAGATCGAGCGTGATAGTTCAAGGGTTGTGCCAGAATAGCTTGGCGCCTATGGGCGCCAAGATATTCTGGCACAGCCCTTGAATTATCACGCTCGATCCATGTCTTGCCGTGGTGTGTCGGAGTTGAATGAGTTAAATCACAGACACTGTATACTGAAAATCGCTTACATACTATACTATACTCTGTAGAGGGATTCATTCATTCGGGACGTGAAGCATTCGGATACAAACGCCACTGGTATATGGGACATTCGCTGCGAAAAGCCACCGCTATTTAACTCATTGTGACCCAGGTACGAAATACCCACATGTCGGAGTTGTCCTCTGAGGACTGCATTACAATACAGGAGACAGATCGACCATGATAGTTCAAGAGTGGTGCCAGAATGTAGGCGCCAAGCTATTTTGGCACCACCCTTGAACTATCATGGTCGAGCCATGTCTTGCTGTGGTGTGTCGGGGCTGAATAAGTTAACACAGGTAGTATTTCCCTACTGTGATTTCGCGACGATCACCCCATGCCTGTTCAATCCGAAGTTATTCCTATTAAAATTTATGTTCCCCTTGCACGTGTAGTAGTGATCGGGCAACAACAAGAAAGGAATCCGAATGCAGAACGTCACGAATGTATTAACTCATTCAGGCAGACGCACGTATATCCCAAATTTTGGAGGCGTCGTCTAACGACTATGCACATGTTGCAAGAGATAGATCGACCATGATAATTCAAGGGTAGTGCCAGATTAGCCCGGCGCCGACATGAATTATCATGGTCGACCCATCTCCTGGTGTAGTGCGTCAGGGCTGAATGTGTAAACTACATAGGATTATTTCAGTAGTTTTGTTTTTGTTGTTGTTGTAAATTTGCGCATGAAGGGTGTACGTAATCGATATCCAATCGCACACAGCGTGTCTGTCCTCATGACACACAAGTGAAACACGTTGTCTTTCGTTTTGGCAACCTCCATAATAAAACCAGAGGTCCGTTTCAGCCTATAACACGCGTTGGGGTTTTTTTTTAAGTGTTACCGCCGAAAACAATTACGCACCACCCAACTGCAGGAGGCATAGATCCTCAAGAGCCCCCGCAGATCTATGCCTCTTGCCGTATCCATGTTCCTTTCACAGCTGAGGACATTTTGCGCTGCATTTGCTATGATTTGAAACACACAATTCGAGTCCACTGGCATTGAGTGAGTTACAAGTGTTACTTACATTGTCCAGCATAAAACAAACTCACAACCGCACAGTATTTCAGCAACGTCTCCATCAATCAGTCACAGCTTGATGTTGAGAGATGCATTCATCCTTACTCCAAAAGCGTTCAGCGTCTTGCTGGTGTAATCCCACGAGTAAAATCTGCACTTTCCCAACTCAGTTAAATCCGTCAACAACAGTATAAAAACCTGATACATCGAACGTTGACCTCAACACACACACACACACACACACACACACACACACACACACACACACACACACACACACACACACACACACACACACACACACACGCATACACACACACACACGTGTGTGTAACCACATTGGTTGTCTGCCTCGATTCGCTGCAGCGCAGCGAATCGAGGTAGACTACCAGTGTGGTATATGGCAAGAGCTTACAACCATTACACTTACACGTCAAATCTTGAGGGCCAAGGATCACTACCTATAGCCTCAGTGGAAAAAAAAAAAAAAAAAAGAGTGTTAAGTGGTAATAAAGATCAGAGGTAAAAATGGGCCTTAATAAGACCCGAGGCGATAACTACATAGCGATTAACGTCGACAGGCGTCAGGGTTTTTAACACCCATGCATTTACGACCTCATAACTTCGACCATCGATCGAATAACGAACTCGCCCAAGCGCGCAACAGACGACCGCGTAACTTGGACCACGGTTTCTGCTGCACAGGAAGTCTCCGCCAGGACCGCCATGTCAAGGCAGAAGATACTAAGTCTATTTTTGTGAAAAGCGAGACTGTCATTGTATTACAATGAAAACTTGGCTTTTCACAAAATTGGACTTGTGTTTTGCCTGCCCAGGTTAGAAAAACCTTTACGCGTTAAGCCGAAATTGCCCAAAATTGAAAGCTGTCTTTACAAGACAAAGAAATTCTAAAAGTTCAGAACACAGAACGACCAGGGTAGTTCAAGAGTGTTGACAGACAAAGGTTGGGGCCTGTGCGCCACCAAGCGTTTCTGCCACTAGCCTTGAACTATCATGATCGATCATAATTCTGAGTAGTGCACCAAGGCTGAAAGGACTGTTCTATCTCTTGCCCCCTTCCCTGCTTCTTATATATTTTGTTCCTGAAAGCTTTCTTTATTAAACAACCAGAAAGCCAGAACTATGCAAGGAACATGGCTACAAACTGGTCTCAGCAAGAGACATGGATCCTCATAAGCCCCCGAGGCGGCGGGAGCTCATGAGGATCCATGTCTCGCAGCTAGTTCGTGTTTTCTTCGGCAGTGAAAGGGTTCAAGCATTGATTTTCTTGACTCCCATCCAGGGCTAATGAGAAGTCACGCCCCTCGCTGTTCAAGAGAAAACTCCCAAAATTGGCAATTTCAGCCTCGCGGAGGGATAGAAATGCCCGACGATGAAAGGCACACGCTTAACACCGTTTATTAACATTTTCGAGTCAACAACTTCACTTTCAAAGAACTTGTACGTGATCTAACTGCAAGAAGCATAGATCCTCATGAGCCCCCGCCAGCGGGGGCTCATGAGGATCTATGCCTCTTGCTGAGACCAGTTTGTGTGTCCATGTTTTGGGGGCATTTGTAGCTTTTTGGTCGTTCAGTCAGCACTGTTTTCAGGAATAAAATGTACGTCCTTATGCAGAGAAAGGGTTAAAACCCGAAAATTGAATAAACTGTGTTTTACTGGGTCATTCTAAGCGTGTTTCTGTTTTGTGGGGGCATTTTACACGCTTGGTCTGGCTTGAATAGAGAATGCAATGCAATTAAATTAGAAACTTTGCGTTCGACTGTCCATGCCGATACAATTTACGCTTGACTTTATCGTTTAGCGCGAGTTTATTAATATTTACCCTTTTTCAAAATAGACAAACAAACAAATATAGAGATCAGTCGCTACTTATCTTCATTATCGCAGAAGGAATGTGGCAACTCTTTAAAAAAAAAAAGGGGGGGGTATTTACCCGAAATAGTAATAACTGTGTTGTAACTGTCTTTTCTAAGCGTGTTTCTTTCTCCCTTGGGTTATTCTCTGTATTTTAAACGCTTGGCAGTCACCTTTTAATGGACCACACATTTCTCGGCTTGGTAAATGTTTTGTTGTTTGTTTTCATCCGTCTTCTTTCGCGTCCACAGTGAACTGTTTGGTTTTATTCTACCATGTCTGTTCAAAGGCAGTGCCTGATCTTGCTTGGCCCCTGGAGGTGCCAAGCTATGCAGGCACCACCCTTGAACAAACGTGGTCTTTTTTTTTTTTTTAATCCCCGCCAACGTAGTACTTTTGCGATCGACTGTGGAAGTGAGAGTGTTCTGGTCTGGTTACCTGCAACGCCGATGTCATGTCGGGTGTCATGAAGACAGTTTTCTTGGAAGAGGAAATCTAGAAGGTCACGCTTATTCACTTATTGATTTATGGTGATGTCAGGCATATACATATATATATATATAATATTGTGTAGGTGTGGATACGCTGCGTGCAAACGTGACAGTTTATAATGAATATAGAGACGCCTGTCTCATGGCATTTACAGAAACGAGTTTTGACAACACTGTGACTGACCAAGAAACTTTTGTTGAGGGGTTTGGTTGCCCTATCCGTCTTGATCGGGATAAACATACTACCGGGAAGGAGAGAGGAGGGGTTGATTGATTGACTGTACATTGCTTAACGTCTCGACAGCAACAAGACTTTCTCAGGACGTGCCTGCACTGCTTGTGAAAAAAAACACAACTGAATATTGAATGTATGTCGCCAGCCGGTCCGTGGTGCAAAACAGTGGTGCAAAACTATCATAGCACGTGATAAACTGTGTACCCCAATTATTGAACTATTGACGGTCTCGTTGCGGCCCCTGTATCATCCCCGAGTATTTCCACAACTGTTTGTTACTGTGATTTATATCCATCCAAGGGCCAACAAGGAACAAGCAGCGAAACATATCTTTGATGTTACACAAAAACTGGACGCCATCTCGCCCGACGCACCCAAGTTCATACTTGGTGACTTTCACCAGTGTGTCCTAGATAAAGTTCTGCCGACCTACTCCCAGTACGTCGCGTGCGCTACAGGTTTAGGAAAGACCCTTATCTCTGTTACGGTTCAGTTCCCAATGCGTACAAGTCATATGCCAAACCCCCTGTCGGTGACTCTAATCACAATGATGTACACCTTGTACCTACATACACACGTCTCTTAAAGCGGGTCAAACCCGTGCAAAAGCAGGTGAAGGTGTGCAATGCAGACAGCGTAGACGAACTTAAGGAGTGTTTTACAATACAACAATACAATACAATACAACTTTATTGTCTGTTCGAGTCAAGGCACGAGAGAAATTTGCCTTTCGGCTCGTCATGAAACAACAATATAAGACATTAACAAACGCTACAAGAACATATCACGAAAAATTATCATTGCAGCAATCTATCACAAGCAATCTGTCACAAGATGGGAGGTAATGTTAAGTAGATCATGCTTATCGCGGCGTTTATAAACGAGAGTTCAAAATCGAGACAGCAGTTGGAATAAAAGACTTCTTAAAAACATTCCTTTTGGCAAGTGGCATGTTGAAACGTCTGCCTGATGGTAGCATTTGAAACTGATGAGATAGTGGGTGACGAGGATCATTGACAACGCTAGCAGCTATCCTTCGGACAGCTCTATGGTACAGATCATCTACTGGGTACTGTCCTGGGCCAATGATCTTCTCAGCTGTTCTGACGATACGTGACAGTCTGCCCCTGTTTTTCATACTGATGTTGCCATACCAAGCAATGATGTTAAAAGTCAGTATGCTTTCGATCAGGCTTCTATAAACGGATTCTAAAACCCTGGAACTGACATCAAAACTTCTCAGTTTCCTAAGAAGGTACAGACGCTGGTTTGCTTTTTTCACAATCAGATCGGTGTTTCCAGTGAAGGACAGCCCACTATCCACG
Organism: Semisulcospira habei; assembly: GCA_036245525.1. Lineage (NCBI taxonomy): Eukaryota > Metazoa > Mollusca > Gastropoda > Semisulcospiridae > Semisulcospira > Semisulcospira habei. Next base: position 49,219,369 of record BTPG01000008.1, read on the forward strand.
ACTGTGCCAAGGTTGATTATTGAGTCAGGTACAAAAATGTCATCAACTTTCCTGTCATCAATGACGAGTTCCTTGGTTTTCTGTACATTCATTTCCAGAAAACTATCTTTGCACCATGAGAGGATTGTGCGGATTGGGATATGTTCCGTGACAGTTGTGCTAGCGTGGACGAGCTGACTGACGTTGTCACGATTTACGTCTCTTTCTGTGTGGATACGGTTGTGCCAGTCAAAACGTGTAAAATATATGCGAATAATAAACCCTGGGTGACGAAGAACTTGAAGCAAGCACTCAATGAAAAGAAGAGAGCGTTCTTTCAGGGAGGAATAGCACAGAGAAAAGAAGCACAGAGAGTAGTCAAATCTGAAATAAAGAAAGAGAAACAAAAGTTCAAAAAACAAAATAGAGGTGGGGTTCAAATCAGGTGATATGAAAACTGTGTTGCAGGGAATAAAGACCATGCCCGACACAACTCGTCTCGCATGACGCCCCTTGGTGGTAAAGACTAGGGGGCGTGTGCGGAGGAGTTGAATGATTTGCTACCCCCGGTTTGGTACTCACGATTTCCGCTCCGTCATTGATGACATAAGAAATACAACAAAGACTGAGGGGCCACCTCTAGAAATTGATGAGAATGATGTACGCAATGTGTTTCAACGTACCAATGTGAGGAAAAGCCCTGGTCCAGATGGCATACCAGGTCATATCCTAAAGAACTGTGCTGCTCATCTTCCACTCCATCTTTCAGGCCTCACGTAACTTACAGATAGTTCCCATGTTGTGGAAAACGTCAACAATTGTTCCGATTCCCCCCCCCCCCCCCCTTTCCAAAAAAAAAAAAAAAAAAAAAAAAAAAGGTGTCCCCTACCACTCTCATCGATTTTGATCACCCTATTGCTATCACTTCCCTGAAATGCCTGAAAAGTTTTGAGAAAATTGTCAAAGCCATGATCACGACCCGCACACTAGGTCAGCTTGACCCGCTGCAGTTTGCGTACAGGCCTGGGAGAGGAGTGGAGGATGTCACTCTGACATTACTGAACCGGATCCATGCACATCTGGAAAAGGGTAAAGCTCATGCCAGGAATCTCTGCCTCGACCTGAGTTCTGCCTTTAATACGCTTCAGCCACACTTGCTCTTCAATAAAATGATTAATGAGTTTAAATTAGAGGCTGAACTGACCCTTCGGGTTCTCGACTTTCTGGTGTGTAGGCTGCAGCAGGTGCGTGTTAATGGAACAATGTCCAATGTTAGGGTTGTGTCCACTGGTTCTCCACAGGGATGTGGATTATCTCCCCTGATCTACATTCTTTATACTAATGACTGTGTCAGTTCACATCCCAACAGATACTTTGTCAAATTTTCGGACGATACCGATAGCTTGCTGTTTGATTGCGAGTCTGGGCATGGATCTGTTGTGGATGATTTTGTAAACTGATGCCGAGACGCTTAACTGTGTTTAAATGTAGTCTAGACCAATGACTTGTGCATAGACTTCCGTAAGGACCCCCCACCTCAGTCTGATATGGTCATCAATGGAGAGAGGGTGGAGATTGTGGACCGTTATAAAGTACCTCGGTACGACAATCGACAACAGGCTCAAATGGGACCGTCACTGTGGCGCTGCGTACAAGAAAGGCCAGCAGCGTCTCTACTGCCTCAAAATGCTGCGTTCTTTTAAAATTGACAATTCCATTCTGTCCATGTTTTATATGTCTTTTATTCAGAGCGTTCTTACCTTTTCTTTTTATCTGTTGGTTCGGAAATGTCGGTGCGAAGGACAAGAACAAACTGCAGAAAATATTGAACATCAGTAGCAAGCTTACCGGCGTACAGCAGTCCACTCTCACTTCTCTGTACGAGAATAGTGAACATCAGTAGCAAGCTTACCGGCGTACAGCAGTCCACTCTCACTTCTCTGTACGAGAAGCAGTTGGTGGTAGTGAGGAAGGCTTGTCGCATCGTGTCTGACGACAGTCACGTTCTGCCTCTTGCTGGCACCACTTTGTATCTATGTTTTTTGGACGTTTGTGGCCACCTGGTGTTTATTTAACTCATTACATCCTGAGGGTGAAATTATCCTATCTTAACATATTCAGCCCTGACGCACTACACCAGCAGATTGGTCGACCATGATAATTCAAGGGTAGTGCCAGACGCCACTCTAATCTGGCACTGCCCTTGAATTATCATGGTCGAGCCATCTCCTGCAACTGGTGCATAGTCATTAAATGACACCACCAAAATTTGGGAAATACGGCCGTCGGGCTGAATGAGTTAAGACTTATATATCCTTTGAGGTCTACGCCACAGTTTGAAGACAGATGGACCGCGATAGATCAAGGGTGGTGTCGGAATAGCTAAGCCATTCTGACACCATCATTGAAGTATCATGGTCGATCAGCATGCTGTCAGGGCGTTATGGGTTAATAGATTTTAGGAAACAGAGTCTGCGGCCACTAGCAGGGAAGGGGTTAATTGTAAAACAAAATGATTCGCGTTCTAGAATCCGATCGTCTGCTCAACCGCGAGACACGAATGGGCAATGAAGAGTTCAAAGTCAGTGCCTTATAAGGTACTACCTATAAACTATCATTACGACTTCATTTCCCGAGTGCAGCAGACGATCAGCTGTGCCTGCTGTTTAACTCATTCTACCCCAGACACACCACAGCATGATAAGCATCGACCATGATAGTTCAAGGGTGATGCCAGAATAGCTTGGCGCCTATGGGCGCCAAGCTATTCTGGCATCACCCTTGAACTATTATGGTCGATCTGTGTCCTGCACTAGAGTGCAGTCTTCAGAGGACAACGGCAAAATTTGGGGATTTCGGTGTTGGGGTAGAATGAGTTAAAAAGTTTTAGACCCCTTCAGTGCCTGTGGACGGATATTACGTTTCCAAGGTCTTTGTTAATTTATTGCGAAACCACCCAAGGCACACGGGTACAAGAGACGTAGATCCGCATGAGCCCCAGCGACTGCGGGGGCTCATGAAGAGCTACGTCTCTTGCAGCTGGATTGCATACATTTTGTTTCTCGGAAGCGAAAGGGATAAATCTCCTTCCAAAGTAAACTTATAAACTTTTGCGCTGTCGATGTAAATGTCCTTGGCATATCAACTTTGTTGCATAAAACTGCCGAAGAAGCATATTGCGTTTCCCTACAACATGCGATGATTCGTCAATTTCTTGGCAGACAGGAGGAATCGATACACCATGCGCACTGATTGCAGAGGCAGGTATCGTTTCGTCATCATTCTCAGCATTGTAGAAGACAACTCCAAATTAGGAAATTTATATGTTAGCGCTCAGTATGCTGAACACAGACATTAATCCCTCAAATGCAGTGATCACTCTCTTTATCAGACTCAGCACTTCTCGATTTTTCCGCCCACTTTTCGTCCTTCATGTTGCAACATCCCTTAACCCATTCAGCCCTGACGCACTACAGCAGGAGATCGATCGACAATGATAATTCATAGGTAGTGCCAGATTAGCTTGGCGCCTGTCGGACCTTGAATTATCATGGTCGATCCATCTCCTGCAACAGGTGCATAGTCTTTATTTAGATGACGCCTCCAAAATATGGGAAATACGGGCGGATTCAAAGGTTAGAAAATGTATGCACGCCTAGATGAACCGCTGCAAATCACTCTGGCACTCGCGAATGATGCTGTGACGCCCATTTAAACCACCATCACACCTTCTGTCCGGAGCCACCCTCTCAACAGCTTGGTGCTCTTATCATCAACATCCAACCTGTTATGTTTCTGGTAAACTGTTCCCTAACGGGCAAAAGGTCTTCGGGCCGACGTTGCACAGGTGTGCACGGGGCAAATACGGGCAACATCGGCCCGAGGACCTTTCACTTACGGTTAGGTCAAAGCCAGCACAAAAACTCTCTATTGTGTATTTTGATTATTCGTAGCGAGTCGAAACGGCAAGTTTGAAAATCGACGTAATCTTCTGTCAAAACCTTTACCGTTATCATCATCATCATCTCTCTCTCTTCTCTCTCTCTCTCTCTCTCTCTCTCTCTCTCTCTCTCTCTCTCTCTCTCTCTCTCTCTCTCTCTCTCTCTCTCTCTCTCTCTCTCTCTCTCAACGGCAGGTTTGTAAAATGGCTGTCTCAATGACGATGGCAATGCCTTAATCGTTATAAAATAATTGTCTTTTCCCCTCCCTCCCGCCGTGAGATGGCTTTTGTTACCTGAACACAAAGTGAACACGATCCAAACGAGTGCAAGAGACATAGATCCTCATGAGCCCCAGCGACTGCATGGGTTCATGAGGATCTATGCCTCTTGCTGAGATTAAGTTTGTTTCCATGTTTTATGGACGGTGATGGCTTTTGGCCGTTGAATGAACCCAAATTTCAGAAACAAAAAGGTACGTGCCGGGTACTACAGTGGTAGGGAAGACCTTAAAGTTATATTCCCCAGGATCGAGCATCTCAAAACAGTCAGAAAACTGTCTGCAACATATACTGCTGACAGTATATGTATGGGTCATTTGCGTAATATCTTAGAGTTTTATGATGTAAATACAATGACTAATGTCAAAATTCAACGTTTGGAGGCAATATTGCTTTTGGACCCGAGTCGCGCATTCGTCGCCTGCATCGGCATCGTTTTGAATTAATATGCATAATTATGAGCCTACGTCACAAGGCAGAACCCGGCTGACTGTCAGTGTATCACAATACTGCAGGTCACAAGGGCATCGATGTGATGTATACACGTGTCAGTGTATACATGTACTGATGCTCCACGGCATCCTTTGACGTAATTTTTCACGAGCCGTTGAAAGTAGAATAAACCTTCCGTACTCGTTATGCTGTCAAAAACACAATGCGGGTTCTTTCTTTCTTCGCTGGTTCATCCGAAATCTTGTCTCTGATTGGTTATAATTATGCAGATGACCTAAGGTCGTATAAAATAGTTATGACATCAGCTACCATCGCCTATCAGAAGCAATATTTAGAAGGATACAACAAAGAGATACCGATGGGCCTTTTTTCACTTTGAACGGACGAAAGAAAGCATTTGATGGGAAAATATGGTGGTCACTGTCTAAGTGGGTATGTATACTGAATCCCAGGAAAAGCGTTTTGTGAACTGAAGCCCTTAAAAAGGTCGGCTGTGCCCCTTTAAAATCTAATGTCTAAATCACTCTCCCACCCTCTCCCTCTCTCCCTCCCTCTTCGCTTCGTCCTCATCTCTGCCTCAGCTTTGCCTGCGGTGTGTGGTGCCCGGCAGATCGTTATTCATTCAGACAAGACCCTAATAGGACTCACAGCGGACGTGAAGGCCTGAATAAACTGGTGACAACCATTTTAGTCTATTTTCCAAAGCGCCGCAAAGAACGTCCAGAAATGGACGCAAATTCCAGCACTATAGAAATCAAATGCTGCCTATGATGCTAACCAATACGGAGTTCTTTTTTAAAATCAGATTCCGGTCAGTCAGTAGGTTGAGCCCCTTTCACAGCGAGGGAAGACGGCAAGTTGCGCACCTTTTTAGTAAAACTAGAGGGATCGTTTCGCGAGATTTTAACCCCTTCACTGCCCACGATCCACCTGCAAGAGGCATAGATCCTCATGAGCCCCCATAGGCACTCGACGTCAAATCACTATTGGTTGTCTACGATGGAACCTATTTCAAATCGCTATTTTGTCATCCAGGAGTCAGTCGAATGTCTGAATACTGCAATCTTCACACACACACACACACACACACACACACACACACACACACACACACACACACACACACACACACACACACACACACACACACACACACACACACACACAAACACAAAGCAACACGTGAAAGCGTACGACCACTTATAGGAAGCACTTGAAAGAGGCAGAATTAAACAAAGCACGACGTTTTCAACGTGCGTTTTCAAGGCCAACTTCTGTAGAACACGTTGAGGCCATTTGAAAATAATATCATAGAAACCGTGAGTAGATTAGATTAGATCTCAAGAAACAACAGCGACGTTGAGGTAGACTTCTCATGAATAGGTGTTTTACACTAAGAGCTATCAACCCCTTTACTGCCGAAAAAAAGTGAAAACAATCCAACCGCAAGAGACATAGATCCTCATGGGTCACCGTGAACGCGGGGGCTCATGAGGATCTATGCCTCTTGCTGGAACCACCGTGTATCCCTGTTTCTTGGACGATTTTGGCCTTTGGTCGTTGAATAAACAAATGTACGTACAGTGGCATGGATGGTGTTAAAAACACCTTAAGCAATATTAGGTCGACAGTTATAGATATCTCATTCATAAATGTCCTTCGATGATGATGCTTTTGTTCAGTTATAAATTTGTATGTCATGACATTTAAGGTTGTTATGCTCTTCTTCCCCCTTTGCTGGGGCAGTGGGCATCTCAGGTGCATGGATTCGAATCTCGTCCGAAAGCTCGCAGGTTAAAATCCAGCTATGGTCAAAACTTAATTTGTTCAGACCGTATCTGCTGCCCCGGTATTGAAATCACATTCTCGGTGGACAAAAGACGTTAAGCCCTAAATGTTCCTCGTTTCACTTTAGCTAGGTTACGTTTACACGGAACGACTCCCAACAACAAACGACAGTCAAGTCACGGCGGACAGCCAGCTTGTGCCGAAAGCATATACACAACACTCCAAACATCTCCAAGAGGCATAGATCCTCATGAGCCCGGAGGGCTCATGAGGATCTATGCCGCCTGGAGACGTTTGGAGTGTTGTTCGGCTTATGGTACAAGCTGCTTATCCGCAGTGAATTCCCTCTCGTTCGTTCGTTGTTGGGAGTCGAACGAGAGGGAATTCACTGAGGATAAACAGCTTGTACCATAAGCTTGACACCATCGTTGTTGGGAGTCGATCTCCCCAATTCTACTTATGACAGTTCCCCGATGGGCGATAGAGCAGTGGTGATACCTCTTCTTTTTCTGCCTGTTCACGTGGCTTGCAAACAGATGGGAAAGATGGGAAGTGTTCCTAAAGGCACGACAAAAACATAAAGCACCCGTTTCATTGGGGAATTTTAGCACAAAACGTTCGCCCTGTTATTGGGCGCAATTTTAACCCGTTGACTGCTACCGACGATATCGCTTGGCGAAAAAGACGCGTAACAACGCGCCTCTTTCGTCGAACGGCGTTATGCCGCAGTCAAGACGTTAACCCCTTCGCTGCAAATGATCACGAATTTCGCGTCTGAAACGACTGCGCACTGACCGACAAACGCGTGAGGAACACGGGTGAAAATAGGACGAAAATACGCATACAGAACATACGACTGACAAGAGACATAAATCCTCATGAGCCCCAGCTACTGCGGGGGCTCATGAGGATTTATGTCTCTTGCAGATGAGTATCGTTGGCCTTGCCCCGGCAGTCAAATGGGTTAAGTTTACAACGGAAGAAAACAGGCGTTTCTAACCGACTATTTCAAGAATAAAAAATAATGTTCTTTTCAGTAAAAGTGCGCCAGGCATTGTAGTGCAAAATGGATCCTGGCGAGTTGTAGTTGATAAAAAGAGATAAAATCTATTTTCTTTCCTGCCTCTTCTAAAGCTCACTCACACAAGCTCAGTCATCCTTGTCATAGGTTGTTGCGCTTGGCACTCAGGGCTGCAGTTCAGTTATTTTTCTTGGCTGTTTTCGATAGTCACTTGTCAACTTATCCTTCCTTTTCAAAGCTTTTAATGCGTTCTTTTTGCACGCACACTGTATGACCCCTATTTTCTCCAAAACCTGAACTGCTCTTTTAAGAAATGGGGTCTTTCTAAAAGTCACCCTTTCTTGCTACAGTAGAACCTGTTTGAGCGATCACCAAGAAAGAAGTGGTTTAAAAGACTGGACTAGTGCACGCTTAAAGAAGACGTAAAAGGGCAAAATGTGTCACCTGTCATTATAGACCATTATTTAGGAGGCTACAGCCACCTTATTGATCGTGTCAATGATGGTTCTTAATCATGTGTGTGTCGTAGCGGTTTTAGCTTCCGCTACCGACACCCAAAGGGTTAATGGTTTTAATGACGGGTGATCTCTCATATGGATGGACGCTCAAAACAGGTTTTACAATACATTAACACTTTCTCAATACAAAATGGTGAACCTTTAACATTTTCATCATCGTATTTTAGTAACTAGCTTGGGTGAGGGGGAGGCTCCTGGATTTCGCAACCTGGCGGATATTAAAATAAATTTAATATATTAAATAAAAATCGGGTTTCGGAGGAACACAAAGAAAACAGTTTACAAATAGCTTATAAAAAGTTGCAGTCACGCCTTTCTTTCATTTTTCGGTCATCACCTTTCATTTTACGCATTAGCAGTCAATCCTGTTATGGATCTGAATGGCAAATATCAAAATCGCGCGTGGAACCTCGTAAACAACCAACAAAAACAATTCTGTCCGCAGAGATTTGGGAACGCGACCTTGAAATCACAGTCTCCATTATCGATTATTCTGCAGTCTCTGGCTGGCTAGGTCCGAATATTTCCACTTCCAACTGCCCAGTGCGCAAAAGACCCTCGGGGCGACGTCGGCCGCAGTGGGCCGAAGCACGGCCGTGCGAGGGCCCACTGCTGCCGACGTCGGCCCGAGGACCCTGTCCACAATAATTCTTTTTTCTTGTCTTTCAACAAATGTTCAAATCAAAAGGTGCATACGCTCTCGTAACGTAAAGGTGCATAGACAGTAGGAGGCGAAATGGAGCAGACATCCTTTTTTCTCGCCCTCCGAGCGCAAAAGGCAGTCCAAAGTCCAGACCTATACACGTGTCCATAAATCAACAAGCGTCTTCGCTTGCTCCCGTGGATTTAAGCCTCTCGTTGGGTTGGGTAAAATGACCTAGCGTCCTGCTCTGTCGTAAGAGGCGGTCGTGCTGTTAATATACAATTTAAATGTGCGTGACCGAATTTAACAAGTACTGCTAGCGAAGTAGGATTTGTCTGTCTCACGTGTGTGCATAGTACGATTTGTCCGCAAAGTCCCCACAAATGATGTGCAACTTTAAATCATTTGCTTAAAATGGTAAACGATACTTGCTAGTTTGGAAAAGCAGAACAATACGCCTTACCAGCAGAACGCTAAAACACTAGTTATAGCGTGCACCCTGGCTCCCCCTCCCCTCTCCCACCAACCCACCCCATACCCCCTCCTCCTAGCCCACCCATCACGTTCCATCTCTTCTTTTCACCGAACTGTCTTTCTGAAAATCAAATGACACGCACTTTACATGCTTCTTTTCCCATTTCCTTTAACACAACAATACTTCAAAATTAATTATTGAAAAAGAAAAAAAAAAACCCACAAAAATAACATTCATAACTGTGCTCAGTAAAATCAAACCAGATATCAGAAACGAAACCTGACACTCGTAATGAAACTGAAAGCATGTTATTGCGCAATGCCTGTGCAGGTGGAGAGGCCACAGGATGCGGATACCTGCACGAGTTAGGTCCCCTGGTAGTGTCTCCGAACCTATAGCCTCGGAGACGATGCCATAGGACCTAACTCGTACACGTTTCCTGGTCCTGTAATGGGTCAGGTTCAATGAAAGTATGATATCCCCCCCCCTCCCGTCCTCCCTCTCTCTCTCTCTCTCTCTCTCTCTCTCTCTCTCTCTCTCTCTCTCTCTCTCTGACGAGCATCAAAATGAGTTTACCAGCAAACTGTGCTGACGTGCGCAGCGCGGAGGACAATTTGTGATTAGATGAACAAATTAATACACACGAACCCACGCACAGACACGCACGCACGCACGCACGCACGCACGCACGCACGCACGCACACACACACACACACACACACACACACACACACACACACACACACACACACACACACACACACACACACACAATGTGCGCCCCCTCCACAAACACAAACACACACACAATGTGGGCCCCCTGCCTTCTCGCCACCCCCACACCCCATCCCCCTCCCAACAACGCGGGTCAGTTGCAAAAGAGCGAAAAAGAGACACCTATACCTAGTTGCTGACAAAGGTAACACATCCCTTCACAAACACCGCGTTCCCAAAATAAGCAGCTGGTGAGCGAAAACAAACACCCTCAGGTAACATAAAAACATCTCGCTCTGTCTTCTGGTGCAGGTGGAAATGAGGCCAGACGGCGGGGAAAAATGCATTCACGCAAGAGAGAGTGCCATCCAGGTCCAACCAGCTGCAAGAGACATAGATTCACAGGGGCTCATGTGAATCTATATCCCTTGCTTATCAAAATCGACCTAGTTGCTCAAACTGAAGGAGTTATGTTGGACTACAGACGCGACACTGAAAGATTGTTTTCTGGGGTTGATTAAACATTATGGCACAATGATAGCGAAACCACTGGTCAGGCCATGCGCCAATCAACTAGATCTACTACTCTTATCCCTCTTAAACCCACGGCCACATTTCCAAACTTGTGGAGGCCTTGTCTAACGACTATGTACCAATTATAGAAGATGGCTTGATCGTGATAATTGAAGGGTAGTGCCAAATGAGCTTGGCGCCTGAGGGAACCAAGCTTATCCGGTACAACCCTTAAATTATCATGATCAATCAATCTCCTGCTGTTGGGTCCGGGGGCTAAATGAGTTAAGCTATCGTGATATCCGAGCGCGCGCGCATACACACACGCACGCATGCACGCACGCACGCACGAGAGAGAGAGAGAGAGAGATAGGGTTTCGTGTGTAATAAAAATTGTGTTAAAGGCAAACCCAATAACGTTTATTACCGCAGGTCTGTAGAGTTTAAAATGATGTGTGCACAGAAATAACGTTTTACAGCTATGTCACAGTCATAAACAACCCAGCGCGCAGTTGCACTATTTCAGGCGCTCAAAGAAACAGCCGACCCGCGACGATGAATGATTTTAGAGCGGCAGCACCTCTCGCGGAGGGAATGACAGAGTTCGTAAGATATAACCTCTCCATTTAAAGTGTGGGGTTTGAAATGTGCGCGGTATGACCGCTGGAAAAGGAAATATAAAATTACGCGAGTTAGGTCTCCTGACAGAACATCTCGTATAAAAAATAAAAAATAAAAAAAATAAAAATAAATTAAAAAAAACAAACACAAGTACTGCTTTTTGAGAGGCTGAGAGTCGCTGTATGGAGACATAATTCGAACATTGTATAATAATTGATATAATAAAGTCCTCTCGTATGACATCTCCAGTGACACCGAGATTTTCAGTGATCCCAGGTATGACCGATCATTCACAGAAAATGTTCAATGTACGAAGTAAGACCGATCCATACACAGAAAATGTTCAACGCGCAAGGTATTCGCGATCCATTCACAAAGAATGTTAATGCGCGAGGCATGACAGAAAGTTTAATGCGGCGCGAGGTATGGCCGATCCATTCAAAGAGAATGTTCAATGCGCGAGGAGAATGTTCAATGCGCGAAGTATGACCGATACATTTACAGAGAATGTTCAATGCGCGAGGTATGCCTCGCGCATTGAACATTCTCTGTGAATGTATCGGTCATACCTCGCGCATTGAACATTTTCTGTGAATGAACGCTTTGTCGCCCAACGCCTAGGAAGCAGCACCGCAACGCACAAAGAACCAAATGATATTGAAATGGGCACATAAACTGGCAACAACATTGTAACCCATTCACCCCTATCGGCGCCAAGCTAAACTGGCACTACCCTTGAATTATCATGGTCGATCCATTTCCTGCAACTGGTGCATAGTCATTAGATGACGCCTCCAAAATTTGGGAAATACGGCCGTCGAGCTGAATGAGTTAAACGCATTCACAAAGAGACACTACATTCCAAAGCTATAACGTATACACAACTCACGGACGCTATATCCAAAACCAACCATCATACCCAGACTAACTAACTAAGTACGTACGCACGTAACGAACCAACGAACGATCTAACTAACTAACTAACTAATTAACTAACATAAAAAGTAGTAATAAACACATGGACGCGTGTGTACTCATTATAGGATACAATACATACAATTACAACACTACTCTGTTTACGGAACGCAAGCCGTTTCAAACGGCTGCTAACCTATCTTCACCCCGACAGGTAATAACTAATAACCGGAACTGAGCAGCCAGCACTTTGATCTCTCTGCCAAAACAGCCAGTTCTCAGCCTGTCGCCTTTCAGGTTCAATGGCTTAAAGAAAAAATTGCAGGCGTAAGCTAACCTCCTGTATAAACGATGCATCGACTATGTTCTCCTTGGAGGAGATCCGTGATAAATCAAGGATGGTGCCTGAATACCTTGGCGCCTCCTGGCGCCAAGGTATTCTGGCACCATCCTTGAGTTCAGTATCGAGGTGGATACTTCTACTGAAGCTGGTGATCGAAACAACAACAAGGCTACTGCCTGTGCCGTTTTGTTTTTACCGTGAAACACTAAGCAGACGACAATAACTGCAATTAACTGACCATCTTTAATGGTATTTCTCTCTCTCTTGGCTGGACTTCGCGAACGAAGATTTTATAGGAGTTGCCCACGACGTCTGCAGGCTTGTTCGTGGCTGCGGAGGCCAATCCGGGACAGGCAGGTTCGACCGCAGTGGCTGCAGGGGAAGGTATGGCCAGAGTTCTGAGTTGCGGCATCTCTGTTCTTTCTCCTGAGCCGCTTGTCCTTAAGGCTAGCTCTGCGAGAGTCCTCAAAGGAGACAGCTGCCTTGTAAATAGTGGAGCGCCAGGTGTCACGGTCCACAGCAAGCGAAGACCACTGGTGGTGGTCGATTTGGCAGGCACTAAGTGACTTCTTGAGACAGTCTTTGTATCTCTTCTTTGGTGCCCCTCTGTCACGGTGTCCAGTAGCAAGCTCGCCGAACAGGGTGATCTTTGGTAGGCGATGATCCTCCATCCTGGAGACATGCCCCGCCCAGCGGAGCTGTGTCCGCAGCAGCAAAGCCTCGATGCTCACGGTTTCAGCCTGTTCAAGGACCTCGACATTGGTGACATAGTCACTCCAGTGAATGCCCAGGATGGTACGCAGGCAGCGCTGGTGGAAGCGTTCGAGGAGTCGTAGTTGGCTGCGGTAGAGGGCCCAGGACTCGGAACCATACAGCAGGGTGGTGAGGACCACAGCTCTGTACACGCTGATCTTGGTGCCTGTTTTCAGCTGTTGATTGTGCCACACCCGCTTGAAAAGTCGCCCGAAAGCGCTGTTCGCTTTTGCCAGCCTGCTGTCAAGCTCCTTGTCCAGCTTGGCGTCCGACGTGATAATGCAGCCAAGGTAAGTAAACTGGTGCACTGACTTTAGTTCAGACTCGCCGATGGTGATGTGAGGAGGGCGATACACTGTCTTGGGTGCCGGCTGATGGAGGACCTCTGTCTTTTTCAGACTGACCTCGAGTCCAAAGAGCTGGGCAGCGTCTGCGAAGCAGGACGTGATGCGCTGCAGGGCTCTCTCTGTGTGTGCAACGAGGGCAGCATCATCAGCAAAAAGCAGCTCACGGATCAGTTGGTCTAGGGTTTTCGTGTGGGCCTGCAGTCGTCTGAGGTTGAACAGGCTGCCATCGAGACGATACCTGATGTACACTGCATCGTCATCATCGAGGTCCACTGTGGCCTGCTTCAACATCATGCTAAAAAAGATGGTGAAGAGGGTCGGTGCCAGCACGCAGCCCTGCTTTACGCCGTTGAGAATGGGGAATGGTTCTGAGAGGTCATTGTTGAGTCTGACCTGACCTTGCTGGTCCTCGTGTAGCTGGACAATCATGTTGAGGAACTTTGGGGGACAGCCAAGTCGCTCCAGGATCTGCCACATGCCTTGCCTGCTCACAGTGTCGAACGCTTTTGTTAGGTCGACAAACGTTACGTACAGCCCTTTGTTCTGCTCGCGGCACTTCTCCTGTAGCTGTCTCAGCACAAAGACCATATCGGTGGTGCTCCTGTTTGCTCTGAAGCCACACTGGCCCTCTGGGAGTTGGTCTTCAGCGATGGCAGGTACCAGCCGATTCAGGAGCAGCCTTGCAAGGATTTTTCCAGCAATGGACAGCAGTGTAATTCCCCGATAGTTGGAACAGTCAGACTTCTCACCTTTGTTCTTGTACAGGGTGATAACGACTGCATCACGGAGATCCTTTGGTAGTGTTCCTTCCTCCCAGCAGCAGAGAAAGAGGTCATGGAGCTTGTTGTGCAGTGCTGTGCCTCCATGTTTCCAGATCTCTGGCGGTATTCCATCAATGCCTGCTGCTTTGCCACTCTTGAGCTGGTGGATGGCTGTGAGGGTCTCTTCAGCGGTGGGCGGTTCGTCCAATTCAACTTTTACTGGGAGCTGTGGGATTTGTAGGACGACTGCTTCTTGAACAGTGCGCTCAGCGCTGAAGAGGCTCTGAAAGTATTCCGACCAGCGGTTCAAGATGGAGGTATTATCTGTGAGGAGTGCCTGGCCATTCGCGCTTCGCAGGGGACTTTGTACCAGGTGCCTGGGGCCATACACTGCTTTCAATGCTTCGTAGAAGCCCCTGTAGTCACCATTGTCTGCGCAAAGCTGGGTCCTCTGTGCAAGTCTGGTCCACCACTCATTCTGGAGATCTCTGAGCTTGCGCTGGAGACTGCTGCAGACGAGGCGGAAGGCAGACTTCTTCACAGGGCAGGAAGGCTGGGCTAGGTGGGCCTGATGGGCGGCTCTTTTTTTTGCTAGGTGTTCCTGGATCTCTACATCGTTTTCGTCAAACCAGTCTTTATTCTTCTTTCTAGCGAAACCCAAGACTTCTGCAGAGGATTTTGCAATAGCAGTTTTCAGTTCTTCCCAAAGTGTTTCAGGGGAGGAGTCTGCTGGGTCCGCTGTGTCTTTGAGCCTGCGCTGTAAATCTGTCTGAAAGGCAGCTTTCACGTCGTCACGCTGAAGGCTCGCAACATCAAGCTTTTTCTTGGGGGGCCCCCATTTCTTGGGTTTTGGCTTGAAGTGGAGCCTGAGTTTGCAGCGGACAAGGCGGTGGTCAGTGTGGCACTCTGCGCTGGGCATCACTCTGGTGAGGAGGACGTCACTGCGGTCCCTCTGACGCACTAGGACATAGTCGATAAGGTGCCAGTGCTTGGAGCGAGGATGCATCCAGGTGGTCTTTCGACTGTCCTTTTGCTGAAAAGTAGTGTTGGTGATGACCAGTTGCTGCTCTGCACAGAACTCCAACAGTAGGCGGCCATTGTCATTGCAGTTCCCCACGCCATGCTTGCCGAGGACTCCTTTCCAGGCTTCAGAGTCCTGGCCCACTCTGGCGTTGAAGTCGCCAAAGATGATGACTTTGTCGTCTGCAGGGGTGCTCTGTATGAGGCTGCGCAGGTCAGTGTAAAACTTGTCCTTTTCAGCAGGCTCTGCCAAGAGGGTTGGGGAGTACACACTGAGAAGGGTGACGTGTTGCTCATGTCCATGCGCCTCCCACTGAGACACCAGACACCAGCAATGGTATTTATCATGTGATTATCTTATCTTGTCGTGTCTTGATCTTTTCTTTAACTTTCTCTTATCATTATCTTATTTTTATCTTAGATCTTATCTAATCTATATCTTATCTTTAGATAATCTTTATCTCATTATTTTTTATCTCATTCGTATCTTATTTTTATCTCATCTTTATCTTATCTGTATATTATTGTTATCTTATATTTTACATTATCTGTTACGTCATCGTTATCTTATTTAAGTGCTTATCATACCTTATGTGCCTATCGTACATTACCTTGCTTTACCTTCCGTGATATTGTATATTGTCTTACCTTATCTTATCACATCTTACCTCATCTCATCTCATCTCATTTTGGTGAAAAACAGGATGACGGGAGAGCCGGCTATTAGCACGGTGCCGTCCCAATGAAGCTTGCTCAGAAACCTTTATGTCTACGATTATATGTGGGCGCACATAAGCACCAGCCAAGTACACCACTTAAGAGTCTGTGTTGCTGAATTTATTACAGAGATTATACCGACTGATACTTTCACGCGATACCCACTGTTGCACTAGTGTTACAGTCATTGAATTAATGTGGGATATATTGCACTCAACTTGAGGATGTAAATGAGGCCATTTCGTGACAGCAAGCGGCATAGAATCTCATGAGGCCAGGCGACAGTAGGGCCTCATGAGGATCTATGCCTCTTGCACAGGGATGGGTGTTGACTGAAGGACTACATCAGAAGACATTAGACACACATTATCATTTGGAAAACTATATGTGTTGTCATTCACTTGCAACGTTTACCAGATCATGCAGAGTTTTCCCATGTCATTCTACGCCCAGGCAAAAAGCACGTCCCTTGAAAGGTACTAGTAAATTAAAGTGGCACAATTGCAATGCGTCTGAACTGATCAGCGTTCAAGTCATACTCCATACGCAATTTCTTTCACAGTTTCCCATAACGCGCTCGTTTTGGGTCGTCCATTATCACCCCGGTGATAAGGACGCTAAAACCCGAACGTGTGAGATCGACAATTGGGTTGCAATCGTAATTGTTAAACCTTTGGCAGTCGGTACCGCTTCAGTTTTGTCGCGATGATTCCTTTAGGGATCGTCGTGACGAAAACCGCTACCGACAGCCAAAGGGTTAACAACGCACACTCGACAAACACATTTGCAAAGGGTTGTTATAAAACAATTATCCTGGTTTCTTTGGGTGAACCGTAGCAAACGGTAATAACCACTTGAAGAGCACCTTCGCCAACGAGTGTTTGCGCCAAGAAAGAGCACAGGCAAAGACGGTACATATTCATTTTACGTCTTCGGGTACAAGCAAACGCACAAAATTGTAACCCTTACCCCAAGTAAGCTGACACAAAGCCAAGAGAGTAGACCTGTAAACACTCGAAGCTCGAGCGTCACAAATGCAAAACCACGCGACAGATAGCTGTCATAGCACTTCATGCAAGTTTCAACTGCGTCCAAATTACGACAGAAATATAAAAACGCTTCAAGTGCGCAGAAAGAAGCTGTGTGCATGCTTAACTCTTTTGGCCGTCGGTAGCGCATTTTTGTCGCGGCGATTCCTGCAGGAATCGCCGCGACAAAATGCGCTACCGACAGCTAAAGGGTTAAAGAACCTACGGCGAAAGATTCACTGAGACGCCGTAAAAATTTAACCTTTTCACTGCCAGTGGTAACTAGCTGCGTTCCTGATGTAAAATTCAGCGCAGAGATCCGTATTCGTGCACAATACGGCGTGCAAGAGGCATAGATTCTCATGAGCCGCCGCTATGCTAAGAGAATCTAAGCCTCTTGCAGTTGGGTAGTATTGACTCTTCCAGGGCACGAAAGGGTTGTGAGCGTTTTATGTCACAGCATCAGAAGAAGTCTCCATTACAATAATATGAACGCGAGAAGTAATAACAGTGGTAAGAAAGAGTTGTGTCATAAGCATCCAGGTCTAAAATCAAATCCAGGGTACGGACTAATACCCTAAACATGAAGATGTAAATAATGCTAGCACAAGATACACAAGAATTCCCACAAACTTGCGCGGGGAGCATGAGGATCTACGCTCCTTGAAACAAATGTTTGCAAGCATCTCATGTTTCTCATAACTTGCAAAAAAACGTAGTTCTTCAGAAATGAAATTACACCTGCATGCAGTCGTCAGAAGATGATGAAGTTACTAGTACAAGCCAGTGACTTGATACAGAAACAAACAGTGAAATAAACGAGCCAAAAGGTCGGTATTATATTATTATTATTATTATTAACCATTTGGGTGCTGGTCGCGCTGATTCCTGCGAGCATCACCCCCACAACCAGTGTTACTGGCAGCCAAAGGGTTGACTGCAAGTCCAACGTCGAGAAGAGTCGATCACACAGACCAAGGGTTGAGTTTGATGCACAGCTACTAGAGGTCAAACGGTCGATCCACCCCCTTGCGACGAGCACATACACAGTATAACGATTTTCACCATACGTTTAACCGCTTCCCTGCCAATGGTCGCATATTTCCTTTCCGAAAACTTTGTTCATTCAACGACCAACAGCGTCAACCGTCCAAAGGACATGGATACAATTTGGTCTCAGCAAGAGGCATAGATCCTCATGAGCCCCCGCATTCGCGGGGG
This sequence comes from Semisulcospira habei, assembly GCA_036245525.1. Classification (NCBI taxonomy): domain Eukaryota; kingdom Metazoa; phylum Mollusca; class Gastropoda; family Semisulcospiridae; genus Semisulcospira; species Semisulcospira habei. The sequence goes on from BTPG01000008.1 coordinate 49,237,418, forward strand.
CTCATGAGGATCTGTGCCTCGTGCAGTCGGACCGTGTTTAATTTTTCACGGCAGTGAATGGGTTAAGACAAGACAATAAATGGATCGTCAAATGATAGTTCAAGGGTAGTGCCAGATTAGTTTGGCAAGCTAATCTGACACTACACTTGAACTGTCGCGGCAGATCCATCCCTCACATCTGTTACACAGTCTCTACATAGAACTCTCACAGCTGTACACAGAGACGCGCCTCGAAGTTGCGACAGTTAAGACTGCGTTCAAAGGGTTATAAATGCAAACTATTTTCTCAGAAAGTGGAGCCAGGGGTGTGTGTGTTTGGGGGGGGGGGGGGGGTGGGGGGAGCGGTTTAACCCCTTCCCTGCTACTGTACGTACATTCTCAACTCTTCATTCGACGACTAAAATCCAAAACCGTCCAAGAAACATGGATACAAGTTGGTCTCAGCAAGAAGCATAGATCCTCATAATGAGGATCTACGTCTCTTGCAATTGGATCGTGTTCACATTTTCTCGGCAACGAAGGGCTTAAAGTTTCAACCAAACAGAGGGAAACACGAGCATATCACTGCTAAAAACGACTCCCCGCCAATCTGATCTAACCTTAAAAACACATTTCAATCAGTTTACTTTAGCGGCTGCATTTGAATGTGTACCGAAAACCAGTTAGCTTCAGATCTTGAGTGTTGTAGGGTCATTTTGTTTGATCTCATTCACAGGCGTTCGACGGCGACAGGTTTCAAAGCGGCTCTTATAACGAGACTTGTAACAACGTAACAATTTGTCGAAAAGTGTGTGAGGACTCCTGAAAACAACCTCCATGAACCTAGTCACAATTTGCTACAAAGGCTACAAAGATTGTCCATTTTTGTGTGTGGCGACTGTCACAAAGCACATTTTGCCACATTAAAGTACGTTTAGACTCAAAAGAGTGTCCTCCACGAGTTTTGAGAGAATTGCCAAATTGTCAAAAAGTGCGTTATAACCAGCGGCCAAACCTCGCGCCCTAAAACCTTTGCGTCATGGCTATGCAAAGCATTTAACACTAACAGTAAATGGCTTGAGAGTGATCACAAATCGAGTGATCTTAAATTTATGTTATCACTCTAAACGCGTTTAACTTTTTAACCTCTTCACAGCAGAGAAGCAGCAAACAGCGCCGAACTTGAAGAGACATAAATCGCGGGGGCACATGAGGATTTGTCTCTTCCTAGCTTCACTTAAGTATAATCACTCTTCGACAAGAGCAGGGTAATGAATCTGCATGGTCTTAGGCACTTCATTTTCCAGTCTCTGGGCCGTTATGTATGGCAGAAGCCATCAAGTCGACTTTTAAGAAAAGCGAGATTTTTGTTGTAATACAATAAACATCTAGCTTTTCTCGAAAATGGACGTACTGGATTTTTGCCCTATAACGGCAGCACTGGTAGTGGCCTGGGGCGTGAGGTATCCAGAAGGGTTCTGCCCTGCGAATTGCAAAAGACAGCAAGTCCACCGGCTTGTGAAAAGCGTTTTTATTGTATTACACATGGTTTTCCTTATACATCGTAAACATAGACGTTGTTTGGAAAACAGGACAAAGTCAAACTTAATACCCAATGCACAAAAGGCCATCGGGCCGACGTCGGCCGCCGTTGGCCCACGCACGGCCGTGGGTGGGCCAACGGCGACCAACATCAGCCCGATGGCCTTTTGAGCATTGGGTAGTGTGTCCACGAAAACCGTGGATCAGAAAGCCCTGGGTTAAAAGCATGTATAATATATTCTGAATTTAATGCCCGGACAAACATGCGATATTGGATGTTTGTCCGGGCTTTTGATCCAAAGACTCGCAGTTGTTGACCTACTTCTGATGTACGAAATTTGTCAATTAGGCCAGGTCAGTCCGACGGAAATGATACGCGAGAGTAATGCGTATTCTAGTCGGGGTCAGGCCTCATCACGCATTCTTCGCCACACACTTAGCGCTCTCTCTCTCTCTCTCTCTCTCTCTCTCAACGCACGCACGCACGCACACCCATACACACCATTAATGAATACTCGCGCTGACCTTTGTACAGGCGCGCAAGGTTCTACGCGAAGAAACCGTACTATTGTACTGCTTCAAAGCTTCATAACGCACTAGTAAAAGGTGCTTCTGACCATGCCGCAAGCTCTCAACGTAACCCCTTGACTGCCGAGGAAAAGTGGGCACATCTAACTGCATAGATAGCGGTCGCGGGGGGCTGATGACAATCTATGCCTCTTGAAGACGCAATAGGCATTGTGAATCCAGGTTCCAGGGACGGTTTTGGGGTTCTCTGACGTTGAACTTACAATGATGTCAAAAACACCATCAGTGTCCACTGGCAGCGCTGAGGTTAACACATTTATTCCCAGCGCACTGTATCAGGAGATGGATCGACTATAATTCAAGGGTAGTGCCAGATCAGCTTGGCGCCTGAAGGCGCCAAGCTTATCTGGCACTACCCTTGAATTATCATGGTCGATCCATCTCCTGTAACTGGGGCACTGTCGTTAGGTGATACCTCCATAATTTCGGAAATATGGTCGATGGGACAAATGGGTTAATACAGACACCAGTAATCTGTTAGATTCCAGCACCGCTGTATGTGGGTGACCTTGTGCTGTCATTGTGACAGATCATTTGTCGTGACTGTCACGTACAGCCGCTAATTCCGCAACAGAATGCTCCACGCCCACATATTTTTTCGTCCGTCTGTCCACACGCACTACTTACAACGCCCCCCCCCCCCCCCTTTCTCCTCCCAGCGTCATGGGAGATAACTACCTGCGTACCGGAAGCACTTGTAGAGACGTCATTTCCTAGGTGTATCGTTTCCATTTTGTTTTCCGTTTCGTGACTGCCATAAAACTATTAAAGAAGCATGTATATGAAGTTCGTGGAGATCCCATAAGAGTCTCCACGACCTAATTTGTAACAACAGCCACATTGCCACAAAAACCTTACAATGGTGCTCTGTCTATCTCAGTTATTTACATTTTAACCTCTTGGTTATCGGTAGCGCTTTTGTCGCGATGATTCTTGTAGGACTTTTGGCAGTGCGCGGATCATCTCAGGGCTCCTTTTTATTTCAAGCACCGACGGCTAGAGACAGATCGACCATGATCTCAAGGATAGTTCGAGTAGCATACATTTATCCTCGAGTTTTTCACTTCTGATGGTGCCTGGTGGAGAAATAAGTCATACGTGCAGCGGGAATTCTTCCATCTTGATATAATTACCTACAATACCCTGTACAGTAGCTCACCGGTCCATTCCCTCTGCATGCGGCATAGATGCGAATCAAGAGGCTCACGAGAAGCCATGCCTGGCGGTATCTGCGCATGACTACACGCGGAATATACTGAATATTCGACCGGCATATCATCTCCAACGGACCACACTAATCAATAAAGGGCTCGGCATGTAAAAGGGCGCGTGTATTGAAGCATCGTACACGACAGAAAGGGCACAGATTCGCATGTGCCCCTAGGCCCTGCAGCTGCAGCGGCACATGGGAATCGTGCCTCTCAGGAAGGACCGAAATATTTCAAAATGTATGATGAAAATAAAATAATGGTCCAACCCTACATGAGACAAAAAAACAACATAGATTTTAATGTGCCCCTACATCATCAAGAGGCATGGATTCTCGTGTGCCTCTGCGGCTGCAGGGGCACATGAGAATCTATGCCTCTTGCAGCTGGCATTGGTTGTTTAGGCCAGTAGAGTAAATGTGCCGTCACAAGTCTGATGCGGAGCCATGCTTTCGTACTGATTGCAAACACGTGTAGCTCAGGTGAAATAGGTCGGTCGTTATAACGTACACGGCAGATCTGCAGGTCAACAGTCGGACTAATTGTCATGATGGTCTGCCTAGTCGGTTGGAAATGGACGCAACGTTTCCATGTCTACCTCCACTATCATACAGTGGCAAGAAGTCATATGGACTCATTAAGCACTGAGGACGAAATTATCAAATTATCAAACCCTGAGGTCTGCGTCACAGTTCTTGAGACAAATCGACCATGATAGTTCAAGGGTGATGTCGGAACTGCTTGGCGCCTCTAGCTCTTCCGACTACACCCTTGAACTATCATGGTCGATCCACATCTTGTCGTAGTTTGTCAGTGTTTTAGGGATTAATTGGAGTAAATAAGCATTCAGACACTTGGCTCTTTTAAACCGATTTCCAAAGTACTAGTATACTGCACTATGATTGAACCTAATGGCTCGAATGTGGCAAACAATTAGTGAAACAATTCACTTGTTTATTCGTTCACTAATCCAGGCCTAGAACTTAGTTAATAACAAAATCCATGATCTAGTTTGTTGGGTGGTTTTGTGGCTCCTTTGCTTGTGTGTTTGTTTATTTGGGGTTTTCTGTCAACGAATCTATTATCCCGTTTGCGTGCCGGTCGGTTATCAAGGCTGGCAAATATATAGTGAAACACATTATTTGTTCACAGGAAAATCGAAGGCATTATTCGATAATCTTTCCCATCACGCGCCATTTAAAAGCTAGTGTAAACTCATTCGTCGGAAAACCGCGGGATGCAAAGCTCCACAGACACCGCTTAATCCTTTGGCTGTCTGGCGGTTTCTAGCGCGATGATTCTTGCAGGGATCATCGTGACAAAAACCGCTACCGACAGGCAAAGGATTAATACCCCATTATGGAAACGAAATGCTCAACATTAAGAGTTGTACCCTGAAAACTACGCAGCAGGAGATGATGATGATGATGACGACGATGATGAAGACGATGGTGATAATGATGATGATGATGATGATGATGATGATGACGACGACGATAATAATAACAAGATAATAATAACTTTTCTAAATAATTTCTGTTGCTAAAAAAAACAAAAACATTCCTGCGACGCAGATTCTGAGCGCCATATAACACGAACCAGATAAACAAAAATCATAAATTAACACAAAATACAAACAACGATCATTCAAAATAGATTAGAAACCGACAGCATCGGCAAATACATAACGGCGGGTATAATTGCGTTGCCAACATCTGTTCTTTTTTAAAATTGCACTTTTACGTTTTGTGTTTTTTATATGAACCGAACAAATATTTCAGCAAGGGACATAAACAATCGTATTCGTTCAGTGGATAGAGCGACCATGATAGTTCAAGGGTGGTGCCAGATTCAGGCGCCAAGCTATTCTGGCACTACCCTTGAACTATAATGGTCGACTGGTTTCCTGCTGTAGTGTCAGAGGCATGGGTAAGGGTTTATTAAACAGTACTTTGTATGCAGCCGTTTCTACACCCTGTGCTTTGCAAACGACAATACATCCATTCAAACTAATCCGACTCAAAATCATCGGCACTAATGGAGAGCCCAATAAATAATAAAGAGTGACATTTGCTGGTCGATGTGCTGATCGGATTATTCCAATGGAGGAAAGCTGAATTCCTGAGTGGACAACCTGCAGCTTATTATATAAAAACAATTATTATTATTATTATTATTATTATTATTATTATTATTATTATTATTATTATTATTATTACATTATTATTATTATTATTATTATTATTATTATTATTACATTATTATTACTATGAGCATGCTTATGACTAAATTGTTGCTTGTACACTTTTATTCAGATTTAGATTTTGTGCATTGACGATATAATAATCATAACAAGAATAGAAACCCTAAGTACAACATATTATTACTATTTATTATTATTATTATTATATTATTATCATCGCCGTTGTCATTATTATCACCCCCACTGGCTGTTCAGAAATGCCTAGGAGACTAAAAGAAACACACCCTTACGTAAACTACTTACAACCGAACGGTGTAACATGTACTTACGCGCCTAAAGTACGGTGCATGGTACAAAGTCAGCTGTGACGAGCGCTAACCCTTTGGCTGTCGGTAGAGGTGTTTGTCGCAATGATTCCTGCAGAAATCATCGCGACAAAAACAGCTACCGACAACCAAGGGGTTAAAGGAACATTTACTGTTTCCATACCTCCATACATAACCACACTGTTTCCCCTGCTGAGAAGGGACAAGCCTCATACACTTCCCTGGGTACGTTCCCTTCTCTGCAGGTGGGGGAAAAAAAGGACTGCGCGCATACAATAATACTGTCCAACAAAAAAAAAAAAAAAAAAAAAAAAAAAAAGCAACTTTTTTTGGAATAATCGGAAACACTATTGTGTTTCCGATGATTCCAAAAATGCCGCATTTCGTTTGCTTATCAGAATAATTATAGTGGCACTTATAGTCATACTGAACGAAAATATGGCTTACAGTCCTCACAGCATTTAGCAACCTAGACGAACGCTGATGCAAGATCATGCATAGATGCACACGTGCGTGCTTGCCTGTGGTTTTCGGCCTTGCGGCTCTAGGCCGTAAGGTCCAAAATCACAGACTAGCGCAAATTTTATTGATTAGCCGCAACACCTGTTAGCATAATAAAGTACGGCACAGCATGGTGGCGCATTCTTGTCTTTGCACACTTAACTGGCTGTTTATATTATACAACTTTCAGGCCGGGCGCTCTGCAGTGGGAGAGAGATTGACAATAATAGTTCAAAGGTATTGCCGAATCAGTAGGGCGCCTTCAGGCGCCAGACTGATTCGGCAATACCGTTAAAATATCGCGGTCGACGAAGGCGCTAAAACTAATCAGGCTCTTACGCTGGAATATCAGTGTCAATTCATTTCTTCAGCTTGGTGCATAGTTAGTTCAGTTCAGGTCAGTCAAGATGTGATCTCTGCGCTCGGATAAGCCCATACGCGCTCCACCCCACACATCAGAAGAGTCCCTTTCGTTATTGTATCAATACTAGTCTGGTTTGGTATAGATCTCTCGCGTCCTTTGAAGTCTGCCCAACGTCCGCTGTCTTTCTCTACATAGTCGTTTGAAAGTACACCTCTTACTTCTCGAATGAAGAAGACACACTAATCCGATATCGCAGATGAACTATCTCATAAATGAATCGTGTTGTAAACCGTCTTTTCTAAGCGTGTTTCTTTCTTCGTCGAGGAGGCGTCCTCTGCATTTTGCGCTTGGCAGTGACCTTTTTATTCTGGACTGTATATATAATGTTCGTTTCTAAGCGTGTTTCTCGCTTCGTTGGGGTGTTCACTGCATTCTACGCGCTTGGGAGTCACCGTTTTTGGTCTGGATTTTATATATCATGTTTGATTCATCTTCTGCAACTGGTATGCAGTCGTAATAGAACGTCTCTAAAATCTCGCCGTAGGCCTGTTTAAATAATTCACCTCCACCGATTATCCATCACGCGATATGTGCCGCCATTAGCAAGCGCGCCATTAGATTAGAGTACCGCCATGCCGGTTGAACTCGCGGCACAGACGTGGGCCGCATTTGGCTTGAATCGAACTGCGGCCGACGTCGGCCTGAAGACTTTTCCATCATTTAATGAAAGACCTTTAGAAAAATCTACTGGAACTAAATCACACAAAATACACACACACACAAAAATAATACTAATAATCCCAATGAAGAAGGAAATACACGCACAGGGATGTTTTGCATGTTACACGCTTGGCAGTCACCTACAAGGTCTGGATTTCAGTGTTAATCTGCACTGACTACTTGTATACGAACCGCTCTGTGTATTAACCCCTCCGCTGCCACTGATCGTACACTGCATGCCAAATATCTGCGTAAATTTAGCGCGAAAGAGCTCCAGCCGTCCCATGAACAAAAGACACAAAGTGCATGGTTCAGTTCAGCAAGAGGCATAGATCCTCATGAGCCCCCGCAAATGCGGGGGCTCATGAGGATCTATACCTCTTGCAGTAGTGTGGTGTTCATTTTTCTCTCCAGTGAAGGGGTTAAAATATCCCGTGCCTCCCCAACGACAGGTCAACGTCCCCACAAACACTGTCTTCGTGAGTATAGGAAAAAGAGCAGAAAGAGACCATTGTGATGCCAGCCGTTTATATGACAAAAGCCACGTATGCCCATTTTCTAGAAAAGAGAGATTTTCACTGCATAACAATGACAACTTCGCTTTCCTCAAAATTGGAACGGGATTTTACCATTATATAGGCAGATGCTGACGTGTTCTGCGTGCACGCACTACACGTATGCACAAACGCACGCACGCACGCACACACAACCTCCCCACCCAGCCCCTACAGCGAAGGTCGTAGTGTAACCCTAAACCATGAAACAGAACACGTACTGTTTTGTATTGAGTTTTAACCTGGTATGAAGGGCAGTTGAAAGATGACACCAACAACTGTGAATGTATGTGGGTCGTGCATTTTGGACCCTACCGCTCTACGCCTTAATGTCCAGAATCACAGATTACCTTCACCTGGGGCCGGTTGCATTAGCGAGCTTAAATCCGGCGTAAGCCACTAAGCAAGGTGCTCCGCTATAGCGGAGCACCTTGCTTAGGGGCTGGCGCAGAATTCAAAGCTGTCTCGTGCAACTGAGCCTTGTACAAGACACGCTTGACTGACTTACCAAGGACATGGCGCTTAACTCGCCATGTCAGCTGTCATTGTTATGCATGTTATCCTTGAGACAACCCTTCAACAGGTGACAGGTCAACCAAAAGAAGCCAGGGGGTCGACAACTGAAAGACAGACTTCGCAGCGGAATAGAGCTTCGTACTAGGAGAGCAATAACATTGGAAACGAGGGTAACAGCTCCAATCCTGGTAATTCATACAGTGTAATGTAATTCAAATCAATTTCTTCGACACTAACCTTGATCGTCTTACCCCTTCCCTGTCACTGTACGTACATTTATGTTTCTGAAATCGTTGCTCATTCAACTACCAAAAGCCAAAACCGTCCAAGAAACATGGATACAAACTGGTCACAGCAAGAGGCACATATCCTCATGATCCCCCGCAGTCGAGGGGGCTCATGAGGATCTGTGTCTCTTGATGTTGGATTGTGTTCACTTTTTTCTCGGCAGTTTAGGGGTTAAGCCGTTCAAGATTGAAGATTCAAGATATTTATTGTCCCAAAATGGATATTTTTGTTACAGCTCACAGCTCATAAAAAAGGGGTAAAAGGATTAGTAAGAAACATAATCTAAAATGAGACCGATACAGAATACAACCACTATACACATCGCATGCTAACGATATATCAAATAAATATGTAAGCTTATTAATTTAAACATAACATTACATATCACATATTCACTGCCGGGAAAATGTGGACACCACCAAACTGAAAGAGGTAAAGAACACCATGAGGCTCCGCAGGTGGCTCAAGCCGCAGTTTCTAGCCTATTGATGACTTCGCTTCTGCGTTTCTTGGATGAGTAGACTGATGGGTGGGTCGATGAACCGACGGACGGATGGATGGGGGGTTATGTACATGGCGTTGATTTTTGCCCATTTTTTAAAATCCTATTCCTAGTCTGCGTCTGCTGGCCTTGGCTAGGTTAATCGAACGCACATGAACTGCGTGCTTTCTTTCAATAGTTTCACAGATCTATAAGATGTGTCTGCTGACATTAAAGTTGACATTAACTCATTCGAGACATGCCGGGATCCGGGTACGCGGCTTAAGCCGCGTACTCGGATGCGGCACGTCTCGAACGAGTGAAATCACACGCATAATATGAACTTTAGCTAAGAGTTGGAATGATTATTACCATGGGATGCTCTATCTTGCATTCGATCGCTGATAACAGGCGATAATAACCCAAGATGGCGGCACCTTGCTTGCACCATCTTGCCAGCTCGCACCACCTTGCGAAATATCGTCCTGCTTCCAGTGCCAGATAGTCCATGTTTAAATAAACCGTAAAGAATATGGCTGTTGTGGCTTAGGCCACAGGCGTGAGAAAATCCCTGAATTATCCCTGAAAATCCCGACCGTAAACAGGATATGAATGTGTGTATACCTATTGACGTTCGAAGCCCTTGTCCTGTGCTGAGATTTAGTAGAAAATTCGAAATATGACATAAATACATTATTTTAAACCGCCCTGGCAAGCGAGGCAACTCCTCCAGCCTACCTAAGAGAAGGTTGCGAAAGACGGATCATCATGTTACAGGTTTCGGAAGTTGGATCAAGAGGCTACATCTCCTGACCTGAAGCTATTGGATGAACGTGAAAAAGCAATATGAGATAAAGTCTGTCCATGCTGCCGTACATCCAACTCCAACAACAGACTTAATTGCGCCACTGCTGGTGCCAGTCTCGGTCAGCAAGAGTCATAGATTCTCATGAGCCCCGGCGGCTGCAGGGGGGGGGGGGTGCATGTAAATCTATGACTCTTGCCGTCTTTTCGCCGTATGAGAAACACGGACGAGGAAACCGACAGACTGCAAGAAGAGCGCTTTTTACGTGCCACGAGCAATATCAGATTTCAGGTGTTCTTGTAATAATCTCTAAGGTTCTTCAAATCGATACAGCGACTTATTCCAGAGACGTAGCTACTTACAGCGAACGTCCTCCTTCGCCGTGAAAATGTTTCCCGGTCTGTGATTTTTGGACCTTAAGGTCCTGCGCCAGCCACTAAGCAAGGTACTCCGCTCTACCCTGGAAGTCTTTACTGTGTGCAGGCCTCAGATGTACGCGTGAGATTAGTCCTGCGCCAGCCACTAAGCCCCCCGGTGCTCCTCTGTAGCGGAGCACCTTGCTTAGTGGCTGGCGCAGGAGTAAGCTCTCTCTTGTAACTGACCCCTAAGCCCTAAACCGTAAGATAAATATCACCTGTATATGGTGCCAAGAATAAAGCAAATAAAAGCACTAATGACGAATAAAACTGTCATAATATTGATAATGACTGCTTGCTACAGCGGCTAGCCTCCAAAAGGGAGATCTAAGCGCTTTACAATTAGAACTACTATCAACACAGCACACACACAGCAGACATAAATACAAGATTTACTAAGATTTTGCGCACAATTGCTGATTTTTTTTTTTTTGTATTGTCCTTCTTCCTGGGTCGTTGCGACAATTGCTGATTTTTTGTATTGTCCTTTTTCCTGGGTCGTTGCGATTGCCACTTGAACAATAATGTCGTGTGCGAGTTGGCCACAGAGGAAATGAAACCAGAAACGGTGTATACTTACGTACAGTAAATTATTCAGACGCCTGCTCACGTACAGCATGTACGACAGTTTCATCCATCATTTTTCTCGGTCTGTCCATCAACGGCTGAATCACGAACGTCAGCAAGTACTGCCTCGGTTCCCTAACCCTTAATTCTATTCATGGTCTTTGCTTGGCTCGAACTCATTTGCATCTGATAGACTAGTCGACTCCAACATTATGCAGGTGGAATACAAATTAGCATTCAGGAAGTTAACTTGACACCGACTGTTAAGCCTTTGGCTGTCGGTAGCGACTTTTGTCGCGATGATTCCTGCCGGAATCATCGCGACAATAGTCGTTACCGACAGCCAAAGAGTTAAAATCAGCAATATCCGTCCGTCCTGTAATAATTCTAATATCGAAGAACCTATAAGGCCTAATATTATTACCTGTTGATTGACCTCTTGTGATATGAGTGCAAAAAATGCTCAACACCGTCTGATCGCAGTTTCGACAACGGGTTCCGCGAAGACTGCCCTTTGACGGCAAAAGACAATAAGTCCATATGATGAGAAGCAGAATTGTCATTGTATTACAATGAAAATCTTGCTTTTGCAGAAATGGATTTACCGTCTCTTGCCGTCAGAGGGCAATCCTCGTGGAGAAGACTACCTGGATTTGTCTAGGATTCCCTTAAAAATTCCTACCAGCGTTTGCCATTTGGTCTCAGTCCAACTACTCTATGCGTGGTAAGTATCCTCATACCCCTAGGTCCAACTCCACTTATGGGCAAAAGGAGTAGATTCACATTAAAGACACATGCTGTTTGCGCGAGAGGAGCCTTTTCCTAGCCACACTTAAGTGCTTGTTTAAATTTCAGTAGCTCACATTGTCTTCAACAAACGTGGAATATAGGTTGACAGAACGCATTAGTCCGACACAATTTTTATGCGGTAAATAATGCTGACGATCCAGTCAAGCGTGAAAAAAACGTGTGCTGGTCTGTGATTTGGACCTTACGGACGAAGGCCGTAAGGTCCAAAATCATGGACCTGCACACAAAGGGATCCGATCACCCGCTATAGCAATGTCACATTGCAAAGAACGTTCTTCACACCGTAAGCAGGCAAATCAACGGGTAATCCCACAGCGATTTTATGCGGCATAAAACCAACACTCGGGCAAATTCTTGCATGAGTGCCAGACGATCAAATCACAAGGCTATTAATAAAGATTCACATAGGCCTACGTCAAAACGTTATCTGCAGAATACGCATTCTGTGTTTGTTAGCTTAGACGACGCAAGACACTCTGGTTTTGGAAGGCACAAGACAGTTAGTCCATTTTTGAGAAAAGCGATATTTTCATTGTATTACAATGAACACCACGATCTTCACAAAAATTGACGTATTGTCTTTCACCTTCCGTTGGCAGTATTGTTTCTAATTGCCAACCTAACTCAACTAAAATAATCGGATCATGTCTCTGCGATATATATATATATATATATATATATATATATATATATATATATATATATATATATATATATATATATATATATATATATATATATATATATATATATATATATATATATATATATATATTATAGCAAGGTTGAGTCAGGGGTAAAGATCAATTAGCAGCGGAATCGTAATATTAAGCAAGCAACTATCGAGAACTACCTATGTCAGACAGTGTACTGTTACAGCGACACAAAACATCGGGTGTTAACTGAATTATCACGTTACCTACGTTCACAATCGATCCGGGAGACCAAGATAGTACCTACCAGGTAAGCAAAGGTGCTAGGGCCCACGACGGCTGCAGTGGGCCCGCGCACAGACAGCCGTCGTGGGCCCGGGGACGTTTTGAGCCTGGGGACGTTTGTTACAGGGGTAAGGTATACGTAACGTGTAATCTTTAAACAAGTAGTTTGCTTCAGTTTAGTTCGCTTTCAAATCGAAGCCCATACTCGTTCGACGCCAGCACCTCAGAATTCGTCAAGTGTTCCTTTTGAATTCAAATTATTGTGGTACAGTTCTTGAATTACAGGACATTAATGGTCGCAATCTCTGTTCTCCACAAACAACTAGCGACGTGGCAGTGTCAACAATAATGTCATACGATACCACGTTCGTTGTGGACAAGGGACGTTTTGAAATAAACAGCGTCTTCTGTTCGCAAACAACGTGGTACCGAATTCTTTTCACAACAAATGTGGCTTTAGAGCGATTGTCAGTGGAGAGAGCACTGTACAAGCACAAAGACAGGTCTCACAGCTGAGCGACACGACTAGACTACCGTCGGTGTGAACACTAGGACCTTAAGTACGCTGCCTGTGATTGTGGACATTACAGCGGGAAGCAGCAAGGTCTAAAATCACACACCAGCACACACAGCGCTCGCTTGTTAAATCATTGTACTAAGTGATCCATTAGGACCACTACTGGTAATTTATTGAATGAAAAGTTTTTATTACAATACTTTTAACCCATTCAGACTTGCGCACTACAGCAGGAGATGGGTCGACCATGATAATGCAAGGGGAGTGCCAGATTAGCTTGGCGCCTGTCGGCGCCAAGCTAATCTGACACTGCCCTTGAATTATAATGGTTGATCCATCTCCTGCAACTGGTGCATAGTCATTAGATGACGCCTCCAAAATTTGGGAAATACGGCGGCCGTCGGGCTGAATGAGTTGAGTGTACAAGAAACCTTACAACAAGAACATTCATTCTTATGTCTCTTAAAAAAATACAGGAGCTCTACCAGACAACAGAATGTGAGGCTTAAACGCCCCTCCCTGCCATAAAACGGAACGCGATACATCTGCAAGACACATAGAGCCTCAGTTGCGGGCCTCATGAGGATCTGCCCCTTTTGTTGACACCACTTTATTATGTTTCTTGGGTAGATGGGTCTGTCTCAGTGTCTGGCGCGGAATTGTTTAAAATTCAGAAATGCAGTCTGCGACCACTGGCAGTATGTAACAGAGGAAAAATAACATTAATTCAGTTAACTCATTCAGCCCGACGGCCGTATTCCCAAATCCATCTAATGACTATGCACCAGTTGCAGGAGATGGATCGACCTTGATAATTCAAGGGCAGTGCCAGATTAGCTTGGCGCCGACAAGGCGCCAAGCTAATCTGGTGCTACCTTTGAATTATCATGGTCGTCCCATCTCCTGCTGTAATGCGTCAGGGCTGAATGGGTTAACATACATTATGAGGAAAATAAGTAAAATTAATTCAGAATTACAACATACACAGACTATACAAGTTCCCAGACGACGGTGTTTTGATCCTGAATAAAAGGTAAAAGTAATCAAGCAACATTTCAACAGTGATAACCGTATCGGAGATGCTAACATTGCAGGCGTGTTGTGCTGATGCTAAGCACCAAGTTATATCTGACGTGCCTGTCCCGGGGGGTAGGCAGGAGCTAGGTAGACTAGTAGATCATAGGTGTCTGACCGTGTAGGTGTGTGACCGTGTAGCTCAGTGACCAAGTTTTAGAGTGGGGTCTTCTTACGTGTACAGAGCAATCTCAGAGACAGAGAGTTCAGTGCATTATGAATCAATCGCAGGCAAAACATCCTCAACCTGCAGTATACAGTGTATAGGCAACAGGCGTTTCCGTGGAAACGCTATTATCACATTTATATATGTATACACAATATACGGCGAGCTTTAGGTGGTGCCCAGTACTCGTTTTAACGTTAGTGCACTATCTAGTGATACAGTCAGAAGAAAAGCAGAATTGTCAAAGCATTGGCTAACACTACAACTTTCCTTTCCACGTAATGTGTATGTGTGTGTGTGTGTGTGTGTGTGTGTGTGTGTGTGTGTGTGTGCGTGTGTGTGTGTGTGTGTGTGTGTGTGTGTGTGTGTGTGTGTGTGTGTGTGTGTGTGTGTGTGTGTGTGTGATATTATTGTTTCTTTGCTTCCTTGTTTCAGTTACTGCTTTTTTTTTTTTAACTCTCTGGGTGTCGGTAGCGATGATTCCTACAAAAACCCTTTGGGTGTCGGTAGCGGTTTTAGTCGCGATGATTCATACAGGACTAAACCCGCTACCGACACCCAAAGGTTTAAACAGAAAGCATCTTCTTGTCCCATATACACATTTTCTAACTACCCATTGTAAATAATCAGATAGTGGTTACTGTAATAAGCTTAAAGGTAGACAGCAACAACATTATCGGCTGTACATAGAAACAGACAGGAACACTACAACCACTTCTGCAGCATGATTGATAGCTACCGCAGCAGCACGTACACCAACAGAGGCTGAGAATCCACTTTACCTAGTGACCAGGTTCAGCTGAAAGATACTGTAGCGTACAGTAGCGTACCTTTTCTCCGATAATACGCATAGAACCGCTCAGCTGTATAGTGTTAGAGACAAAACACCCCGAGGCAGTATTGCATGGAAGTAGAAGAAAAACACCGGCGCAGGAATATAAAAGAAATCTTCCAGCGAGCACACGATTCCCGGGCCGACGTCAGCCTTCGTTGGTATCGTGCGCGGGCCAACGAAGGCTGACGCCGGCCCGAGGACCTTCTGCATACTGGGGACGACCTCTACGAATAATAATGCTCAGGTAAGATGCAAATGTGAACCATCAACCAGAAGCATAGTTCTTCATGACTTCCACAGGCTGCAGGGCCTCATGAGGATGTATGCCACTGGCTGGAACAATTTAGGCTCTTTGTTGTCATTATAGTTTAGGTCGACATCAGAATTCTGTGGGAAGAGCGGTACTGTGGCTGGCGTGTTTCGAAAGGGGCAGGGGGGGGGGGGTGAACTTGGGGGGGTGGGGGTGGGGGTGGGGGGTTGGAGAAGAGGGATGTAGAGAAGAAGGGTAGATCAGATGTTTCAGTAGTATACTTTATATAATACAATGAAAGATTCAGAAAATCAGACCAGAGATGCGCTAGCAAACAATTGACCGAGATAGTTGTTATTATATGTCATGTTAACGTTTCGTCTTGTATAGAATCACGTCGAGATAAACAAACAAAAAAGTCCTCATGCCAAAAGGTCAGCGCCTATTAATGGACTAGAGAGAGGCCAGTGCCGTAAACAAAGCCATCCCTGAGGAAAGGAAGGGCCCAGGATAGAACAGAACAGAAACATAGTCTTTGCTGAACAACCTGCAATTGACAGGAGAGAATAGAAAGAGCTTGTTGAACAAAATTTAAAGTGAGCTGCTCCAGGGCGAGTTTTCATAACAAAACCACGCATTTCACCTGGTTCTCAATGATGTCTTGTCGCAACTAAGATTTTCCTACCCTTCTTTTCACAATTTATGTGAGTAGTCACGCGAAACTGAGGGATATTTTTTTGGGTTGTTTGTTTTACTGCGTTTTTTTGCTCGACAAGGGAACTCTCCGACGGTGCAAAAGAGAAAGGATCAGAAAAGACTTTCATTTTATGGCGTTTAATTTTAATTAATTAAACAACAGCATAGTTAGTCCTTTTGTGCAGCAAAGCATTATTGTAGGACATACACCAGGAGCACTAATAAACGAGACACTATAAACTGTTTAACACCATCACAATATAACTGATAGTACAAGGGCGGTGCCGGAATAGCTTGGCGCCTATGGCCGCCAAGCTAATCTGGCACCACCCTTGAACCATGATGGTCCTCTGTCTCCTTTAATATGTAATGCAATCTTCAGACGACAACTCCAGAATGTGGAGATTTCAAACCTAACTCATTCAGCCCGACGCAGGTATTTCCCAAATTTTGGAGGCGTCATCTAACGACTATGCACCTGTTGCAGGAGATGGATCGATCATGATAATTCATAGGTAGTGCCAGATTAGCTTGGCGCCTGTCGGCGCCAAGCTAATCTGGCACTACCCATGAATTATTATGGTCGACCCATCTCCTGCTGTAGTGCGTCAGGGCGGAGTGGGTTAAGGCACAATAGGTTCAACGTTCATAGCCTGGAGACGGTCGCTTCAAGCAGTGCAGACAGAATGGTCCAGAGAATCCGGGGCAGGGGCAGTTCTTCTGAAGAATGGAAACTTAGACATGGTCTTCTTTTTTTCATTCAGAAGACGAGTTGACCTAGGTCCTTTCACCCTCTTGTGCGCGCAGTCAGCTGTACTGTTCGCAGTAACGGTGGCTGCACGCACAACATGGTTGTGCCACTGTGGCTGAAATCCTACAAAGAAGTGCCCAACGGAAAAAAGAAACACGCTTAGAAAAGACAGTTATAAGCTTATAAATTGTGTTGAAACTGTCTTATTTCTTTCTCCGTTGGTTACTTCTTTGCATTTTATACGCTTGGCAGTCACCTTTCTGGTCTGGATTGAAAGCACAATTGAAAGGTCTACGGCCGGCGATGTTGAGACAAGATGTCTACACAAAAGGGATGTTGGCACAAACAGCCTCCACTTCAGCTTCCGTAAGAATGCCCAGAAATCTCAGACAGGGTGGATTCAACGATACAATTTCAAAAGGTCCAACTATGAGTGCTTGGTCTGTGCTTTTGTAACTTACGGCTATCAGGACAGAACAACGCATAAGCATAACACACTGCTATGGTCAGGTGCTGTTGAAAGTGTCTTACTTTAACCCCTTGACTGCTACTGACAATACCGTTCGGCGGAAAAGAGGCGTATTTACGCGTCTTTTCCGCCGAAAGGTATCATTAGAAGCAGTCCAGTGGTTCGGCTTTTGGGAACAAACACCAGCCAAGTTGGGTCTGAACACGAATGTTCTGAATGGCGATCCTAAAGTTTTTTGTTGGTGTTTCTGTGTTTGTGCCACTGTTGTATTTAGAAGGAATGTATGCAACAACACATTCCTACTTGACAGTCTTTTCTCTTGTCGTCTGTGTTGCATTAAATTCGTATGTCTTATAGATCTTTGCGTGCATGACGTTGAATAATCGGTCGTCCTGATGATAATATTGTATATAAAATATCATTTCCTGTTGTAATGTCACAAAAATTCAATACTGTCAAAAGTGTCATTGTCTACCGTATTTAAAATGCGGTAGACTATGAAATGGGGCTGCTCGGAGTGCGTTCAGGATATGCACATGACGTTTTGGGCGTGCGGCGCAGAAATTGTGGCAAAGAAGTAACAAGATAAAAATGGCGTCACGTCTAGCTATGCAAACCTTGCTAGAAAACGACTTTTGGGCACCAAAGCGTCGTGTGTGTGTGTGTGTGTGTGTGTGTGTGTGTGTGTGTGTGTGTGTGTGTGTGTGTGTGTGTGTGTGTGTGTGTGTGAGAGAGACAGCGACTAGAGCCCGCGTTTGAGGACGGACAAGCTTGACATTTTAGGATATTGTCCCTAAAAGAATTATCTCGAGACCTTTTTTTCGATGTTTTGATTAAGATTCTCACTTGCGATAATATGGCCGTTTCACAAAAACCTGTTGATCCACACTGGAGTCCGTATTTTAAAAAATTATTTTTGCTAGATATTTGCGTATAGCTAGATAAAAGGGAGATATTGACTGAGTTCGTTTACCAGCATTGTACCTCTAGAACGTTTTGAGTGATAGTTTTTTTAATTTTTTATTTTATATAATATATTTTAACGTTTTGGGTATTAATTTCTCGAATTATATGGGTTAATCTTAAACAATCGAATCTTATTTACGAAATAAACATTCTTCTCATTATTAATCGCATGATTTTTCGCATACGGTATTTACATAAGCCTACAGTTTGTCTCAGCTGTCGGGTACGATTAGGTCAATTGTGACCTGTATGCCCTAGGTGTGAAAATCTGACAATTTTCTGCACCACTTCTTCGGAGTCATTTGTAAAACAGCTAACATAACTTTAATTTTTCTTTTACGAAAAATAATTATCTTCTCATTAATACCCGCATGATTTTTCATAAACAGTGTTTGCATATGCCTTCTGTTTGTTCCGGCCATGGGGTAGGATTAGGTCAAATTGTGACCTGTAAGCCCTAGGCGTGAAAATCAGCAAGAAAATTGCAAAGTTGATTCGCTGATACGTCAAATGGTAATACTGCGATAGGTGACGGATAACATCGAGTCGTCACTATGAACACGGCGTCGTGGGACTAATGATGCCATGACGTGAAGCTTGAAGTGACCTCATTTCGCTGCTGGTGCTTCTTCAAAATAACTATGGTACGCCAGACCACAGAGCTTACGAATGACGGGACTGAATCGCCGTGTGTCCGTCTTTTTTTTTTTTTTTTTTTCCTCTGTGTGTGTAGATCAGAGGGTGGATCAGAGGGTGGGTTAGAGTAAAGGAAGATGGATTCCTGTCGCTACACGAGCCCACAGAGCGTACTAATGGCGGGAAACGCCGTGTCCGTCTTTATTTGTGTGCGCCGACGTGTGTGTTGATCAGAGAGAGGAGAGAAATGGATCAGCATTATAAACCTAAAAATATGAACAACTCTGAATGTTCCTAAAAGATAAACGCTCCAAACAATACGGTAGACTTTAGGATGAAATCCTCATCTTGTTATGACATACACTTAGGTCACACATGACAGACATGTAATGCCTTATTAACGGTAAGTACTTAGTGTAAGTTACAGTAGCAATTCGGGCAAAGCATTACTGTACAGTCTTGGATTACAACAGTCTCCACCACAGGCCACCCCCCCCCCTCCCCCACCCCTCCCCCCCTCCCCCCCCCCCTCCCCCCCTCCCCCCCCCCCCCCATTCCCCGTCTCCCTCCTCGTCCGGGCTGCGAATCGGAATGTCACATAACTATCATGCTTGATATTGTAGTACGCAGCAGAAATGCATCGAAGCCTACACAGCAGTGGAAGGAACTCCACCAAGTCAGAATGTACCTCATTAAAAGTGATTTACTTTTGTACATGATACGGCTTATTGTTAGTGTAACTGTGTTTTAAATGATCAGTTTGAATAACTTCATTAGCAAAGTTTGTTGGGGTAAAGAGCTCCGCTTTGACTTCCGGGTTACCATCTATAGGCCAATTTCCATACGACCGACACTTGAGCCCCCAGTACGCAAAGGCCATCGGGCCGATGTCGGCCGAAGTGGGCCTGCGTTCGACTGTGCGCGGACCCACTGCGGCCGACTTCGGCCCCATAGCCGTTTGCGTACTTGGAAGTGTCTTTCGCCCAGGTCTGAGACAAAGATTACAAAGGACATTTAAAGCCTCTGTCAGCGAAGAATCCAACCGTTCGACCTTTAAAGTGCCGTGTTGCCAGTTCGTATTTCATGCATGCAGACCTACAGTGCTTTGACCTTTCATGATAGGTTGAGGACGATGGCAGCTTTCAAAACAATGCTTTGTTTACCTTCGTCACAATGGCTGATACACTTTTGTTTATCAAGCTCCAGTGCTACGGAATTCACTTTCTCTTGACGTCAGAAACAGTGAGTCTGTCTCTGACTTCAAGAGGTCGTTGAAACTCACCTCTTCAAGCTTTACTTTGAATAACTGTCAGTGTTTGATGCCTTAATTGTAGTTCTGCAATCCTCCTTGTTTAGACTGAGTGAGTGAGTGAGTGTACGTTGCTTAACGTCCCGACAGCAACAAGGCTTTCTCAGGACGTGCCTGCACTGCTTGTGGAAAAAAAAAACTAAACAGAAAATTGAATGTATGCCACCAGCCGGTCAAATACGTTAAATAAACCTACAACATGGGGCCTAAATAAAGCTAAGACCGTCTAGCAACACACATCCAACATCAAGAGCCACAGGCAGTGCAGACAGTTGGGAGAGTTTTAAAAAGACAAATACAGGTGAATGGACCAAGGGTAGACAGAAACACATGCCCCAGAATAGAAAGGAAACCCACCCTGTGGGGCTGACCAGGGTGACCCTGGGAACTAAAAAGTACCTAACCCCACCCAAGTCCCCCAGGGCAGACCCGGGTGGGGGGATTGTTTAGACTGAATGTTAATTAGAATATAAATTATTATGTATGTATTGTTGTTTAGTTTATTGTAAAAGTGGTGTGTTCGGGCATTGTGTTTTGTTTGTTATGTGCATATATTGTATTTTTAGTCTTGTGTACACTACAGATTGTAAAGCGCTTAGAGCTTTTGAGTAAGATTAAGCGCTATATAAATAATAATAATAATAATAATAATAATTACTATTATTCTTCTTCTTCTTCTTCTTATTATTATTATTATTAAGACTCGGGATAGATCAGGAGGCTGCCATCAAGTTTAAGTGTTATGGCCACTGGAAGATACAGAAAGATACAGAAATTCCCTGCCAAAAGAAAAAGAAAAAAGAAACACGCTTAGAAAGGAACTTACAACACAATTTCGTTATATTTTCCCTTTCTCAGTGCCTTTCTTTTTTTGATCAGATTCGTTTTCGGTTTGCATTTTACACGCTTGACATGCAGTCACTATTTCCGGCCTGGTTCATGTGAAACGTGTCGTTATACATGGTCTAAAACAGTGCCTAGTCCAGCCCCATCCATCACAGATAAACATAAGCATCCCCAATCGCATGGGCTCATGAAAGTCTGTCTTCTGCTCACCACGATGTCCTTAAAGTTAAACTGAGGTAGTTATCTCGGGTTACATCAAGTGTTCTGTATTCAAAACCAATGCACCATTTGCACGATAAGCACTGTGAAGAAAAAATGTACTCGATCCAGCTACAAGAGACATAGATCCTCATGAACCCCCGCAATTGCCTATCTATGCCTCTGCTAATTGCTTGGATCTACGTTCCTATGGACAGCTGGGGCGTGGGATCTGCAATGATTTCAACAACACAATCTGCGCCCACTGGCAGTGAAGGCGTTGAAACCAATACACGTTGACTTCTGAATGGAGCTGGAGACGTTACGCATTTTTCATGCCGATGTTGTGAAATTTGGTGTTTATCAACAGCTTTCACGCCACACACCCCGAAAGAGTCAATCTTTCAAGCCAGACAAACCATCCCCCTCCCTGCCCATTTCACAACACCCATTAGCAGTGGATTGAGAAATGCAAATAAATAAATAAATAAATTTAAAAAAAAACTCTAACAAGCATGAAACCTGACGAGGTCCTCATGATACACCTGCGGCCCATCCTGTGTTTTTTTTTTAGTGTATACGTGTTGAGAAGCTTAGGAGATTGTAAACTGTTTGCAATATTAAGCGATGTTTGTTTACATGTCAGAGGAACCTGTATGACGCAATGAAGTTATCCCCCTTTCGCAATTTATTTGGCCCCGCTGAGGTGGTCAGTCCACCAGTGAACTCTTCCGATGCCCACGAAACAAGCAGCAAGAGCTCATAACAATCTGTGCCTCTTGAAAGCACAGAAAAAGATTCGCAAACCAAACCTGAGGCTTGCGTTGGTACACGCAGTGATCCTGATCAAACAAGAGAAGTCACTCAGCTCTGGACAAACAAACAGTTAGATCCCTTCCTGGGATCTATATGCTTATTAATTTGTCCTGGGCTGAGTGTCCTCCCTTGGTATGTTTTAGCAGAGCTTGCTCCACCTTTTGGTTTGCGAGTGAAGGGATCAGGGTCTAAATGTCAACCGCTGAGTGATTTATGTACGGCAAGCAGTGTTGCGTCCCTCAAAAATATACAGTAAACTTCGGTATAATTATAACAAAGCGCCAGTGGACCAATCTTTTCTTGTTGTTGTGTAAAAGTTTGTTACAAGCGAGGTAGAAAGAGTGCTGTCGGGACCTCTGAAAAAGTACTGTTATAATCCGATTTTTGTTACATCCGTACTTCTTATTAGCGAAAAAGACTGTATTATTGGTGTTTTGTCCCTGAATTGTGATAAAGTGGTTTTTTAAAAATGTACATGACTGGAAGATCTATGCAAGAGCCTTGGGTCAACGTCGGTCTCAGCTGCTCCACGCACAGTCAGATAAGACTGACTGACACCAGCCCTAGGACATGCTGAACTTCCTTAACCCAGTGTGGGATTTTCAGTGGGGCGACCATCCCCAACCTAGCGCGTCCCCGGGTGGCGGATAGGGGAACGGCCTTCAGATATGGAGGTTAGCTGCGCAAGTAGTCGCGGACCAAATGGCGATGGGCCTACCAGGATGGGGCGGGGTAGCAGGTGGCACTGCTACCTCCACTGAAATTCCCCATGTGTCCAATGACGGGTTCATCATGCGATCAAGAGCCGCAAAAAGCTCTAGCCCCCTGTGTTCCCAGGGAAGGTCGCATACCAGGAGCTAAGGGTGAGGAAACCCCGACAGAAACCTCGAATGCTGAAGACGGTGGACCCGGGCCGCACGGCGCATTCTGATAAACCACGGATCCACGCAAACCCGCTATCATGTCTATACGGCCAACTATCATTGATGACATTGGCGCTCGCCCACAGAGGACCCTCCAGGGTGGAGCAGCGTCGGGTCCCATGCCTCTAAGGGACCCAGCCTCAGCTACTGGAGGTCCCTCCCGTTCGTCTTGTCGCGCCAGGGGACGCGGGAGGAGAGCTACTGGCACCACTACAACCAGGAAGAATCCCAGTCAGCAGCGACCTTTTCAGGTCATGCACTGGAACGCAGAAAGCATTCTGAACAAGAAGACTGAGTTGGAGCATATCCTGCATGAGAAAAACATCAACATCTGCTGTATTCAGGAGACGCACCTGACACCTCAAAAGTCCTTCAAAGTGAGAGGCTACCAGTGCTTCAGGTCCGACAGAACAGATCGAAGCAAGGGAGGAATCCTGACCCTGATCAGGAACAACATCAGTGCCTGTTTGATTGATACGCACATGGAGAACTCAGAGTACCAAGTGATTCAGATCCAGACGAAGACAGCAGATTTCCAGCTGGTCAACTTCTACTGCCCCAACAACAGACCACTCACCCTTGACACGATCCCCACTAAGGCCTCCAACTTCATTGTGGTGGGTGACTTCAACAGTCACTCACAAAGTTGGGGATACGACCACTTGGATCGGAGAGGAGAAGAGGTGGAGAACTGGCAAGACGACAATGGTCTCATTCTGTTGAACAGTCCCATTGACTGCCCCACGTTCTACTCCAGAAGATGGCACACCACATCGACTCCTGACCTAGCCTTCTGCACGGAAGACATGCACAAGCAAGCCAGCAGAGAGGTCGGAGAACAGCTAGGAGGAAGTGACCATCGGCCAGTCTTTTTGACCCTGGGCACAGAGTCCTGCGCTGAAGCAACCTTCCCACGGTGGAACTACAAAAGAGCGAACTGGTTCCTCTTTAGACACCGCACCAGCGAACTCACCAAAGACATTCGAGTCGAAGGTCGAGACATCAACATGGTGGTGAAGGACTTCAACATGAGCATCCTCAGAGCAGCGCGTGAGTCCATACCCAGAGGCTCTAGAAAAGACTATAAGCCCTACTGGAGCGATGAACTGCAGGAACTGAACGACAATCTAGCAGATGCCAGAAGGGAAGCCAATCCATCACAGGCAAACAACATCCGCCTCCAGGAAGCCAAAGCCAAATTTCTCAAGAAGAAGCTACAGGCAAGACGCAGGAGCTGGCAAGAGAAAACAAGCTCCCTGAACCTTGAGAAAGACGGCAGAAAGCTCTGGAAACTGACCAAGTAGTTGAACGATGAGAAC
The DNA here is from genome assembly GCA_036245525.1 of Semisulcospira habei. NCBI lineage: Eukaryota > Metazoa > Mollusca > Gastropoda > Semisulcospiridae > Semisulcospira > Semisulcospira habei. Next base: position 49,261,995 of record BTPG01000008.1, read on the forward strand.
ACGAGCAAAGGAAACATCACCTTGGAAGAAAATGGGAAGATACTAACAGGAAAGCATGCTGCAAACCAATTTGCCGAAAACTATGCAGCTGAGAGCAATCTCCATGTTAGCCCCGAAAAGCAGAGAGAAGCAAGAAGAGAGCAAAGAGAGAGACCTGCCAAACAAGCAACAGCGGACGCCATGAATCAACCACTTACACACAAAGAGCTTCATACAGCTCTCAAAAAGTTGAAGGCGAAGAAGTCTCCTGGTCCAGATGGCATCACCAACGAGATGCTAACCCACCTTGGTAGTGCAGCAGAAAACAAGCTACTTGAGGTCCTCAACAGCAGCTGGCAAGAAGGATCGCTACCACAACTCTAGCGAGAAGCGATCATGATCCCCATTCCAAAGAAAGGGAAGGATCCAAAGAAGGCCACCAGCTATCGCCCAATCAGCCTCACCAGCTGTGTTGTGAAGACCTTGGAGAGAATTGTGAACGAGCGCCTCAGGTGTTACCTAGAATCCAGGAACCTCCTCGCCCCTGAACAAGCTGGCTTCCGACAGTTCCGCAGCACCGAAGACCAGGTCACATACTTGGCGCAGGAAGTTGAAGATGCATTCCAGGAGCAGAAGCTGGTCTTCGTAACCTGGATTGATCTTCAGAAGGCTTTTGATAAGGTCTGGAAAGATGGGCTGCTTGTCAAACTGCTGAGAAAAGGCGTGTCCAGTAACATGTTCCAATGGATACGCTCCTACCTCTTCAACCGCAGGGCAAAAATCAGCATCGACCAGACCAAAAGCAAGAAATTCCTCCTTCGTCATGGCGTCCCGCAAGGCGGAGTCCTCTCCCCTACCCTCTTCCTTCTCTTCATCGACGATCTGGTGTCTGAGATGCCCAAGGGAATCAAAGCTGCCCTATATGCAGACGACCTTGTGATCTGGTGCAAGGAGGAGCATGCAAGTACTGCCACCTACAGAATGCAGCTAGCGGCAGACAAGCTGAACGCATGGGCAGATGACTGGTGCATTTCTGTCAACAAGGAGAAATCCTCCACCACCCTCTTCACATTGTCCCCAAAGCAGAAAGCCGGAACCATCAAGCTTGGTGGAACCCCTCTGAGAGAGGATGAAGAAGCTACTTACCTTGGTGTCACCTTTGACAGACGACAGACCTGGAAACCACACATTGCACAGGCAGAGGCGAAGGCCCGACGCAAGCTGGCCATACTCAGGAAACTGGCATGCACCACCTGGGGAGCGAACGAGAAGATACTGAAGACAGTATACCAGGGAACAGTCAGGCCCCACCTCGAGTACGGCTCCACAGCGTGGTTAACCTCAGCCAAATCGAACCTGCAGACCCTCGACCGAGTGCAAAACCAGGCTCTTCGAATCATCACTGGTGCAATGAAATCCACTCCAATCAAGGAAATGGAGAAGCTGACCACAATCCAACCTCTCAGTCAGAGGAGAGAAGCCAAAACCATGGTACAGGCTGAGAAGCTCAAGTGCTTGCCCGACCACCCCATGAAGCACAGACTGAGCAACCTCACCAAGAACCGGCTTAAAAGAAGCAGCTTTGTCCATGAGAGCATGCGACTTTCTCGACAGCACAGGAAAGTCCTTTCACAGAGCACTCTACCTCTGATCAGAGAAGAAGAGGAAAACCCTTGGGCAATGGAAAAACCAGACATCCAGATCCGCACCAGTGTCCCACATGTTGCCTCAGGAGACAGTCAGGATGACACCGTTCGACGGGCACTCACCCTAGCCCTGATCGACGAACAATACCCAAAGGAGGCATGGATCCACATCTACACTGATGGATCAGCAACAAATGCCGTTTCCAATGGAGGTGCTGGCATCCTGATCCAGTTTCATGGGGGACATACAGCCACATCCAGTGTAGCCACTGGCAAACACTGCACAAACTACAAAGCAGAAACCGAAGCACTTATGCAGGCCGCCTCCATGGTTCAGAATTCCGCAGACCCATGCTACCAAGTTGTCTTTTTCTCCGATGCCCTTTCAGTCCTTCAGGCCCTCGAGAACGACAAGCTCGCCCAGCTGACCAGAGCCTTGCAGAAGGTCAGAGAAACCAGAAGAGTTGTCCTCCAGTGGATACCAGCTCACTGTGGGGTACCAGGAAATGAAAGGGCAGACGAGCTGGCGAAAGAAGGAGCCACAAAAGATCAACAAGAAAACAGCGTCAGCTATAGTGAGCAAAAGACAATCATCAAGGCACTGATGAGGCCAAGGTCAAACAGAGACGACTACCACACAATGACCAGAGAGCAGCAATTCGTCCTGATCAGACTGCGTACCGGCCACAACAGACTGAACGCTCACATGAACAGAAAGCTGAAGCTGGCGCCATCACCAACCTGCGCCTGTGGTCAGGAAGACCAAACAGCGGAACATATTCTCCAGAGATGCCCCCTACTGGACGATGAAAGAAAAGAAGTGTGGCCATCGCCAACTCCACTGCAGACCAAACTCTACGGCAGTCGAGAAGACCTGGAGAAAACGACGTCATTCATCACCGGTGCTGGTCTGACCGTATAGCCCACTGCGAACGACAAGAAGAAGAAGAAAGACTGACACCAGCCCATGGATACCCGGGGTGCTTATGTGAAACAATGCTGGGGTTGTAAGCCACATTCCACTCCACCCACTCATTCATGTCAAGCAGGACGTTTTGTGTTTTTTTTTGTTTTTTTTTTTTTTTTTTTTTTTTTTTTTTTTTTTTTTTTTTTTTTTACGGTAGAGGAACAGAACCTAATGCCCATTCGGCAAAAGGTTATCGGGCCGAAGTCGCCCGCAGAAAGCGCACAGTGCTCGGGCCCACTGCGGCCGACTTCGGCCCAATGACCTTTTGCGCACTGGCTGGTCACGTGTGAATTCGAGATATAGGCCGATGGTTAAGAAACCCCTCATCTGAACTAAGCAAATGTCACATACCTGTTCTCTAAGAACACAATAAGACCAGAGGTATTAGCACTTCTCAGGGACACTCACGAAAAGATTCTCTCTTCCGAACTCACACTGGTTGCCTCCCTCGCTTTCAGCGGTAGCGAATCGAGGGAGGCAACCAGTGTGTGGAACAAATCAGCGGTACGTGCGAGCTTTCTAAAAATGTCCTACACTGCTTGAAAACAACAAAGGTTGCGATGCACCTGTAGGCCTGCGCTCAGACCCCTAAAAACAAACAACTCTCGACTTAAGAAGCGGATGGAGCAGACCCCAGCAAACTGTAGGCATTATATTCTCATTTACCACTGTGGCTGCAAGGCCTTATGTGAACCCATGCCTCTGCAGGCGAGAAGAAATTAATGGGAGACTGAAGAAGGAAGTGTTTTTGAAGGAAGCTCTACAGGCTCTATCCGCTGGAAGGACGTACATCTCTAAGATTGATTGTACATTGCTTAACGTCCCGACAGCAACAAGGCTTTCTCAGGACGCGCCTGCACTGCTGGTGAAAAAAAAACTAAACAGAAAATTGAATGTATGTCGCCAGCCGGTCAAATACATTAAATAAACCTACAACATGGGGCATAAATAAAGCTAAGACCAGTTAGCAACACACATCCAATATCAAGAGCTACAGGCAGTGCAGACAGTAGGGAGAGTTTGAAAAAGGCAAATACAGGTGAATGGACAAAGGGTAGACAGAAACACATGCCCCAGAATAGAGAGAAAAACCCACCCTGTGGGGCTGACCAGGGTGACCCTGGGAACTAAAAAATACCTAACCCCACCCAAGTCCCCCAGGGCAGACCCGGGTGGGGCACATCTCTAAGAGTTGCGGCATGCACATAAGATTGCTATATTTGTAACGAGTTCCCTTGCGTGTCTGTTCAAGTAAACTAAGAAACACGCTTAGAAAAGACATTTCACAATTTTTAAAATATAAAATGTTTTGTAACTGTCTTCTTTTTTAAGCGTATTATTTTCTTTAGCTGGGATTTGTTTTGCGTTTTACACGCTTGGCAGTCACCTTTCTGGGTCTGGATTCAGAGGGATTGAGTTCATAAGGTCTCTCCCTGGCAATGCATTCACAGCACTAGGGCAGCGTTCCTCAATAACTCTCATTTGTCCAATTAACAAAACGAATCAAGTGGCAACAGAGGAATTAAGAGTGTGTTAAATTGTTTGGCATTCAATGTCGTAGTATACTGTTACAGCCATACTGTACTTCCCAGTAACAAAGGTCCTCTGGCCCGTGACGGCCACAGTGGGCCCGCGCACGGCTGTGCTCGGGCTCACTGCGGCCGTCGTGGGCCCGAAGACGTTTTGCAACTCGGGTTATGCTATAGTTAGCAATAACGGACTATGGAGGGCACTGCAGCACTACAAAGAAACATACGTACATTAAATCTATCGGCACATTGAAAATAAACAAAAAACTGAATTTTTCGCCTCATACCTGTGTATTTACTTCCCCCCCCCCCCCCCCCTTGAGCACGCTGCCACAGTTACTGTAAACAGTACAATCACACACAACTGTAAACAGTATCACTGTGGCTGCACGCGCAAAGGGGTTAACATAGACGAGGCGCGCCACATCCCGTTTTAATTTTTCCGGAGCGACAAGACAGCGTACAGTGTTTTGGATGGAGCAGATTAAGCACGGCGCTGGAGCGTTTACGGCACTGAGTCACCTTACACAACCCCAACAACAAAGAACACGCGCGCCCTTTTTTCACAGAGAAAAACAACTGTTCATCACGCCACGTAGTCTGCAACAGACATAGATGATAATGCGCCCCCTCACACGTCCCTATCAACAAGGAACATTCACTTTTTCCTTGATCAAAACGTGGCCCAGCATGAGTGAGTTTAATCGTGCGCAAGCCACTAAGCAAGGTGCTCCGCTACAGCGGCCCATCTGCAAAACTGTAGATTGAGATTTTCACGGGCCCCGAACACAAAAAAAATATAGAAGTTTCTTAACCTGACATGTTCCGTCTGAAAAAAAGGCGTAAATTCTCAAAATCCCCAATCAAAATAACAGCTGCTTCCAGGACGGTTCCATCAGCCAGATGCGTAGATTCTCATGAGCCCTTGCGACTGCAAGGGGCTCATGAGAATCTACGCCTCTCGCTAATGTTGCAGGAGCTCATGAAGATCTATGCCTGGTGTTGTTGGTATGGTTACATATGCCTCGTTTAGTTTGGTCTTGCTCACTTCTACGGAGGGAGTTTTCGGTGTGTCTACGGAAGCGAACTTTGCCTGTACGCTGACGAAACACAGAACAGAAACCTGTACCGACGCTGGCATCAACGATAATGAATACAATCATGTCGACACACAACAGATTTCCAATCTACAAGAGGCATGATCCGCGTGAGCCCCTGTATTCGCGGGGCTCATGAGGATCATGCCTCTTGCAGAGAGGAAAGTCAGGCACGTATTTCTCAGGAAGAAGAGGTTGTTGGGTGCTCAGACTGCTGATCCAAACAATGATAACCAGTAGTGGCCTGCTACATTGCGTGGGCTCATGCTAATTAATCATCATCAGCTGCCGGTTCTTCTGATAGATGCTGCAGCCCACACACCCTCTGAGCCACTGTGGATACAAGATAACATGGTCGCAGTGTTTTCGATGACATTGTTTTGGATGGTGCGATATCCGTTAAGTGTCCATTCTAAAGAAAAATGTACTGCTATGCACTTCATTCACCATTTGAATTATACTCTGTGTGCTTTCACAATGGTAGTTAGGTTTATTAATTTAAATACTTAAACATACTGCAGTTCAGTCTAGGACACAAACAAACCAGCATTGATTTATAAGGTGATCCCTGGTCATTCAATCGATTGTATTTCATAAGGCCCGTTGTTGACGGTGGACGGTATTTTAGTCAAGTGCATAACAATTAATGACTATACTAGTTGCTGTGAGTGTCAAAAATCCTGACGCGAACACTGATACTTTAAGTAGGCCGGCCGTAACGAGGAATTAAAACGCAACTGGGAAGCAGCTAAATTTATGAGTTACTATGACAAGAAACTAACGTACTGACAGCAATTATCTGCGAAATAACCTTGCACAGAAAGACTAATCAACAAACGACGAATAATGTGAACAAGAATCACTGACCTCAATAATGTACTTCAGTCAGAATATGGCGCAATCAGTGTGACATAATTATTATGCTTGCCGACACGACTACAAAAAAAAAAAAAAACTAACGCGCGATTAAAATGTCGGCTAATTCTAAAACAGAGCGTTCTGATTCTGATCACGGGTGAGTCACCGGCTTTAAATCAATAGCCAGACAAACTAACTTTTCCCTGCCTCCCTGGATCCATCCCTAGGCTGTCCTCGCGCGAAACACACCTCGTGTCTGATAAAACGATTCTAATGAGCCATTCCCATCAACATTTTTTCTACTTAAAATGATGAGATTATCAAAAGCAAACAGGCCGTCAGCAAGAGGCATAGATTCTCATGAGCCCTTGCGAATGCAAGGGCTCATGAGAATCTATGCCTCTTGCTTTCACGACTGAGCAGAGACCGGCTCCATTTGCATGAAGATTACATCATCAGACAAACATCGGCACTGAGTGGCATTGGGAAGTTACATTTTTCACGACTGAAAAGGGTGGGAGTGCATATGAGGTTTTCCGACTGTAAAAACACCGTTTTGAATGAAGAAACTCCTACAGACTGGGGGTCACCGATGTGTGCTTGATGGCGCAGATGGTGCATCGCGTTTTTACGATGTGCACAACAGAATTTCGAAATCCGGACAATAGTGATGAGGTTTCGTTTACAACGAACGAACGGCGGGAGCGAAGTCACGGCGGATAACCAGCTTGTACCATAAGCATAGACAACACTCCAAATATCGCCAAGAGGCATAGATGTTCATCAGCCCGGAGGGCTCATGAGAATGCATGCCTCTTGCAGATTCGTTGTTAGGAGTCGTTTCGCGTAAACGTAACAGCTCTGTAGCTAAACATCGTCAAAACGCGCTTTCTCGAAACAGCTGACACGGCTGATTTGAGCCTGCTTTCGTATTCCGCTGACACTGGAGTTTTAACATTACTGTAAGAAATTACTACTGCTGATGCGTGTTGCGTCATCTGATTTTCAGTTGAAAAAGACTAATATGTTGTTGATTCCTGTAATGGAGTCGAAATAAAATTAGACTTACCTTCAGAGTGCATGTACACAACAAAGGATTTATAGTCATACACGCTTCCTTTACGAACACTCAGTGTTTCCTCATTCGTTTATCGACACCACCACGTGTTGGATTCTGTACGCAGTCCGTATACAATTTTTCAACGGCGAACTGCAGAACTGGCGTGGATTGTGTGTACATCCAAAACACAGCCGCGTTTAGCCGAGAAAACTTAACTTCCAGCACGATTTACGCCCTGTCGGGACACAACTGGCAGGTTGTAGGTTCCAGGGAATCCATGAGCACACGGTGGAAATGGAAAACACAGAGAAGGCACTTTTTTCTCCTTGTCTTGTTCCCACTGTGCTGCATTTGCCGTAGACTGTCACTGTTGTGTCAGATCGCTCGAACCGCTCTGTGCCTGAATCGCGCTGTGACTGACTGACAGAGCGAGGGAGAGAGAGAAGGAACGAAACAAAGCCAGTTTCGACATTCAGTCGCGGCCAGTACGCTGGTCTCGGCACGCATTTTACCGACTGCAAGCGGAACAGATGCTCATGACCACCAGCTTTGCAGGGGCTATTTAGAATCAAGTTTAATTACACAAAGAGATCGACGGACGGTTGCCTCACAAGTAGGTAGCTGCGGTTGTCAGGTTATGGAACTAAAATTTCCGTCTGCAAGAGGCAAAGATTTCTTTAAGCCCCTGCACCTTGCAAGGTCTTATGAGAATCTATGCCTCTTGATCTCAGACAGTCCTTTGTGTACCTGTTGCGGAAAGGCTCGGAAACCGCCCATTTGCTTCTTTGCTTCTCAAATTGAGAAGACTGGGACTGTTCAGCCTGTGACTGCTTACAGACCGACACACAGCGGGTGCACTCTATACTTCCTCGCTGCTAACCTCTTTCAGGACAGCATGCTACAAATGTCTGCAGGATAAGTCGCACAGCTGTGTAGAAGGCGAGGTCGCTACTCGCTTCGCCTCGTTTGACTGGATTCTCAGCCCGCGCACGGCTCCAGTAAAGCGCGGGAACTTGGCATCAGAGACAGGCTACTACGAGACCCCTTTGATTTCCTCTCTCAAAGGAACAAACAGTTAGTAAATGAGGGTGATTTTTGTGTGCATGCGCGGGGCTGTATGTTTAATCACGAGCCGCCCGTTTACGAGGTTTTAGTCAGTTCGAGACAAATCACAGTTGAGACTTCAAAATTAGCGCTCTCTGCGGACAGGCGGCACAACTGGTCAGGCACGGCACGCTACGCACCCGGCGAACGAAATAAACAAAATGTCTCCCTTGTGACACTGCTGGGGTGCCGGGGGCTTTTCTTGTCTTGGGTTTCTTCGCATTGGTCTTTGCCGTTCAGTTTTCAGGCCATGCATGATGGGGTTAACTCATTCCGTGCCGCCTTATGATATTAGAGAGGTTTTGTTTGAAACAAACGACTACTGACAAAGCCGGATGTTACGTGGTTGAATCAGTCGTAGTACGGTATGATAAACACACCAGACGCACGCACGTATGGTTCTTTTTAAATAAACTTCATTCAGCTGCAACCCGTCACACGTGGCTTAAGGTTGTAGACAATACTGGAGTAACAGTTCCAACACATGATATTTTAATTCAGCGATGCGATCTCCACACAATGTTTGGCCAAATGCATGAACACTGATACAATGTCTCCGCTTCTGCAAATGTCCACACTGCCGACACAAAGTTTCTCATACAACGTACACCACTGTTACGCTGCGTCTCACACAATGTACAACCCTATACGGGCCACGTAGGGCCTACCTACGATAAACTGCGTGTCTCCGTACAACTGACAATGCAGGACAATGTACGAATGTGCTTCCCAACACCAATCTTTTATAGTGCACCAATTTCTAGAATAATCCAGGAAAATCATACAATGCAACCAATCAGAACGAAACACACAACTAAACTCATAAATATTAATAAAAAGAGAATTTTCTGGAATAACTACTGTGACAATAGCGCTATAAAAATTCGGCTGCTCATTTCAGCCCCAAATCTTATAATGATATTACACAATAGTATGGCTGACCGTTCACGACCTTGCCTATACCCTCTGGAAGCTTCACGATCTTTAAAAAAAACAACATAAAAAACGGCTGGTAACTTCACGCGCACAGTAAACAACTTATAGCAAAATGTCGCTTATACACCGACGTCACACATACGAGTTCACTAGACAGTGCGACCTTTCTAGAACATTCTGGACTAAACTTAGCGTATCATAACAAAACGAATTCCGCTCTACGCGCAAAAAAAAAAAAAAAAAAAAAAAAAAATCTTACTAAAAAGGTACGTGATTCGTAACCATGATAGCTCAAATAAATAACGGATCGTTTCCTACGAGTAACACATGCATGCTCTCACAGGACAACACAACCACAATCGTAACATTACCCCCCACCCCCCCACCCCTCTTTTAGAATGAAATTTCACACAATTTCTTCTCAAATCTAAAAAATACGGTTGTGGCTGTGTAAACCTACACAAAACCATAAATAATAAGAATTTCACATCAAAATCAAATCAAAATAATCGTCTCACAATTCCTTTAAACAGTCCTGAGCGAAGACATGTCCCTTTAAACTGGTATGAACACCGAAATGTTTCTTTAAACTGTTCTGAACACAGAAATGTTCATTCAAACTGCTCTGCTCGGGTAATCCGCTCCAAAATTCTGCGAACCCTTGATAGACTGCAGTTTAACGTCAAAATTCTGCAAGAACATCGCCCATCTCATAATACGAAAAATTGTCAACTTTGCAGAGTTTAGTTGAGAAAGTTCAAGGGCTGATGGTCCGTTTGGAGAACAAATGGCACACCCAGAAGGTACAGTTCGAATCGCCTTACTCCCCATATGATGGCTAGGCACTCCTTCTCGACGGTCGAGTAGTTTCTCTCAGCTTTGGTCAACTTTTTCAGCTGGCGTAGCTCACTAGGTGGAGTTTTCCATTATCTTCTTGCATCAAGACTGCACCTACTCCTTCGTTGGAGGCGTCTGTTCTCAGGAAGAAAGTTTTCAACGGGTCAGGGAGGTGTAGAACAGGCTTCTCGGTTAGGATGTCTCGAACTGCCCGGAATGCTCGCTCTTGGGCCTCCTCCCACTTCACTACGTTAGGTTGTCCTTTCCTCAGCAAGTCAGTCAGAGGACCTGTGACTGCCGCAAAGTTTGGTATGAACTCCCGGTAGTAGTTCGCCAAGCCCATAAGTGAGCGAACTTGCGTCTTGGTCGTAGGTCGCGGGGCATCCCTGATCTTCTGCACGTTGTCGTAGTGTAGCCCCTTTGAACCTTTGCTCAATTTGTGTCCGATGAAGTCTATGTTGTCAACCCCAAGAATACACTTGCTTGGACGGAAGATGAAATTTGCTTCTGATAGTCTTTTGAATAGTTCTCGGAGGGCTTTGAGGTGATCCCCCCAAATTTTGGTATGGATCAAAATGTCATCCCAGTAAAAGACCACATTCTGCATGTCTCCTAGAATCTTTTTCAGTCCTCTCTTTAATGTGGCACCACTGTTCACCATACCAAAAGGCATCTTCAGTAACTCCCAATGACCGTCGGGTGTGACAAACGCTGTCTTGGGGATATCTTTTTCTGCGACCTTGATTTGCCAATACCCTTTGCTTAGGTCAATTTTGGAGAAAAATCGGTCTCCGCTGACCTTCTGGAACAGTTCTTCCGCTGTGGGCATTGGCTCTGGATCAAAGATTGTTAGTTTATTGAGTCTACGGTAGTCCACATACACCCGGTTGGTACAATCTGGTTTCTTCACGATGACAACTGGGGACGCATATGGTGACTTGGACTCCCTGATGACTCCCAGGTTCAGCATTTCTTTGATGTCCTTTTTCAGTTCTTCCCTCGTGTTATAAGGAAGACGATAAGGTTTCCTGCGCCCTGGCTCATTTGACGTCAGATTAACCTTGTGCTGGATGGTGTCTGTTGTCCCTGGGTCAGGTGTAAACCGATGCTTGAATTCTTGAGTCAGGACGCTCAATTCTTCTCGTTGAGACTGGGTCAGATTCTGACCGAACTGGATGTCTTCTACATCCTCCTTGTGTCTGAGTTCATTGAGGTCAAACAGGTTTTCGTCGTCTAGTCTTTCGTCATCAGCAAGACGCACCGATGCCGCCAGTTGTGTTTTGTCTTGACGACCTCTCTCAATATACTTCGTCAGCAGATTAGCATGGTAAGTCTTCACCTTATTGTTGACTTTGACTCTGTAGTCGTTGATGCCAACCACTGTGTCGACAACGTAGGATCCCTTCCACTGCATCAGGAGTTTGTTGTTGTCGGTCGGAAGAAGAACCAATACTTGGTCACCTGGCTGGAATCGTCGAGGTTTCGCCTTACGATCATAGTAATGCTTCCCTTTGTTCTGCGCCTTCCCCAGTTCTTCTCGAGCCATCCTGAGGGTTTCTTCCAGCTTCTCTCTCAGGTCGAAGACGTACTGGTAGCTGATCTTCACCTCAGGCGCGTCGATATCCTTGGTCCACAGCTCCTTCAGGATGTGCATGGTCCCCCTTACAGTCCTACCGTACAGTAATTCAAAAGGGGAAAACCCTGTCGAATCTTGAGGAACTTCACGGTATGCAAAGAGCAAGGCATTGATATATCTATGCCACAACCTTGGCTGCTCAGCACACAGTTTCTTCAGCATAGCCTTCAAAGTTCCATTAAACTTTTCAACCAGCCCATTACACATGGGGTGATAAGGGGTGGTAGTAGGGTGTCGGATGCTCAATAGCCGGTTGACTTCCTCCATGCAGTCGGAGACGAACTGAGTTCCCAGGTCACTCAGGATCTCTTCAGGAATCCCCATAAGGCTGAATATGTCGACGAGCGCCTCTGCCACTGTTTGAGTGTCAATCTTCTTCAATGGTATGGCCTCAGGATAACGTGTAGCGTAGTCCTTGGAGATTGTCTTCTGGCATATGTCGCACGACCTGCAGAATCGGGTGACGTCGCCTCCCATATCAGGCCAGTAGAAGACGGCTCGGATCCTATCAAGCGTCTTGTTGATTCCCAAATGTCCTCCCAATATGGAATCATGGGCCAATTTCATCACCTACATTCTCAAAGGTTCAGGAACTACTATTTGACGCATTGCTGTCAAATATCCGGTACAGGATATCTTTTCTGGTCTCGAGGTTATCTCCTTTCCCTTTCGCGTTACAGGCTCGGTCTGACCTCGGAACTTGTCAAGCGTGGGGTCGGTTCTCTGTAGCTCCACTAGCCTGTCCTTATTCACCAAGGCTGCTTCCGTGTTGTCCGCCACTTTTAGAGGGATGGTCTGGTGACTCTTCTTTGCTTGACTTCTCGTGGTAACAGCACATGTTTCCGGTCTCCACTCTGGATCTGGATCGTCTGCGTTTCTGGCACCATCAATGTTTCCGATGATAAGATCGTAGACAGGGGTCTTCAGGCACAACGCCTTCACCTCTCCTGTCAAGTATGGGGTGTCGACACTGACATTGGCAAGGGGGATAATCCTTACAGTTCCGTCGGCCAAAATGAGGGTGGTCCACTCCTGTAGCTTCTGGTCTTCAGCTACTAGGTCCTCTCTTCACGATGATGCAACTACAACCAGTGTCTCTCAACACTCTCACTGATGCTTTGCCGACGAATCCTGACACCACCGGCGTGTTCGGCACTTTATTCTCAGGCAGCGCGATGTTTGAGACTGGTAAGAATGTAGCCCCATCTCCCACTGGGATGCGTCCATTCTTTCTGAAAGATTCAATCAGCTCCGGTGTCACTCGCGTTTCTCTAGACTCAAAGTCACTTGATGACGTCACATCATTGGCTAATACAGCGGCGGCTCTGTGTTGAGACGTTGTACTGCTTCTGCCTGCTATCCCGCTATATTGGTTGGATCTTCTGATGTTGTCGCCTCGGGGAACATCTTTAGAAGGACACCGTATTGCCTTGTGACCTTTCTTTCCACAGAGAAAACATGTCAGGTTTTCCCACGGCTTGTATTTCGGGGTGTCTCTGACATTGTGGATTTCCTCTGCTGGTGCAGACACACGCTGCGGCTTACTGGACCCGAACTTCATGTTGTGAGCGTCAAGGTATCTTTGAGCGAAGTCTGCCAGGGCCTTCAGGGACTGGTCCTTTTGTTCCCTGAGATGGGCGGCCAGGTCCTTAGAACATGCTTTGAGGACTTGCTCTTTGATGATGAGATCACACAGGTCCTGGTACTCTTTGTTTAAGCCAGCCAGCTCTATCCATTTCTCCAGGTAGCTTCTAACTCTCTCAATGAATAGGCCGGGTGTTTCTCCTTCTTCAGGCTTGCAGTTCCGAAATCGTCGCCTATAACCCTCTTCAGTGAAGTCGTACTGTCTCAGCAGGGCGGCTTTCAACTGCGTATAATCTTTGACTTCTTCTCTTGGTAAGCGGGTGTAAAATTCAAGCGCTTTGCCGATTAGAAGTGCACTCAGCTTGATAGCCCAAGTCTCTTGTCTCCAATTGTTGCTACTTGCGAAGCGCTCGAATCGCTCCAGATAAGCGTCCATCTTATCTGAATTTTCAACGAAAGGTGACTGGAAGTTTTGGCGCACGGGCTGTTTGCTCTCTGCTGACTAAGGCTGTTGCTTCATTAGCTCTCTGACTCTGTGAGTCTATCTCCATCTGCTTCAGATGAATTTCGTGTTGTCGCTGCCTCTCCGCCTCTTCTCGCTCCTCTCTTCGCTGTTTCTCTGCCTCTTCTGCCTGAATTTCAAGTTTCCTGATTTTACATTCTTTAGCTCTTTCTTCTCTCACCAATCTCTTCTCTTCTTTCTCCTCTCTCTCCAGTTTTTCCTTTTCTTCTCTCTCTCGTCTCTTTTCTTCTCTCTCCAGTCTCTCCTTCTCTCTCTCTTTTTTACAAACTCGAGTAGTTGAGCTCCTTCGAGTCCACATTCCTTTCCAATTTTCAGGAATGTCTCCATCTCCGATGTCGCCATCTCTGCGTTTCACTGCTGGCTGTTTTCTACTGCTACCCCCTTTCCACTGAGCCAACTGAAGAAGTCCCGTCGGAGGTGCCAAAATGTTACGTGGTTGAATCGTAGTCGTAGTATGATAAACACACCAGACGCACGCACGTAAGGTTCTTTTTAAATAAACTTCATTCAGCTGCAACCCGTCACACGTGGCTTAATGATGTAGACAATACTGGAGTAACAGTTCCAACAATATTTTAATTCAGCGATGCGATCTCCACACAATTTATTCCCAAATGCACAACACTGATACAATGTCTCTTCTGCAAATGTCCACACTGCCGACACAAAGTTTCTCATACAACGTACACCACTGTTACGCTGCGTCTCACACAATGTACCCCCTATAAGGGCCACGTACCTACGATAAACTGCGTGTCTCTACAACTGACAATGCAAGACAATGTACGAATGTTTTTCCCAACACCAATCTTTTTTAGTGCACCAATTTCTAGAATAATCCAGGAAAATCATACAACGCAAACAATCAGAACGAAACACACAACTGAAACTCATAAATATTAATAAAAAGAGAATTTTCTGGAATAACTACAATAGGGTATACAAATTCGGCTGCTCATTTCAGCCCCAAATCTTATAATATAATGACATCACACAATAGTATGGCTGATCGTTTACGACCTTGCCTATACCCTCTGGAAGCTTCACGATCTTTCAAAAAAACATTAAAAAAACGGCTGGTAACTTCACGCGCACAGTAAACAACTTGTAGCAAAATGTCGCTTATACACCGACTCACACATAGGAGGTCACTAGACAGTGCGACCTTTCTAAAACATTCTGGACTAAACTTAGCGTATCAACAAAACGAATTCCGCTCTACGCGCAAACAAAAGAAAATCTTACTAAACAGGTACGTGATTCGTAACCATGATAGCTCAAATAAATAACGGATCGTTTCCTACGATTAACACATGCATGCTCTCACAGGACAACACAACCACAATCGTAACACCGGAACGAGAGGGAAATCCGGTGCAGTTGATAACCAGCTTGTACAATAAGCATTGATAACACTGACTTCAAACATCTCCAAGAGGCACAGGTCCTCATGGGCCCGGAGGGTTTATGCGGATCTATATGTTTGGAGTGTTGTCTATGCTTACTGATAGCACAAGCTTGCTCGCCGTTACTTGACCGTGACTTCGCTCTCGTTCGTTGCTGGGAGTAGTTCGCTGCAAACGAAACCTCACCAATAAAGAATAAAGCAGCACTGACCTGACTGCAGCACATCCAAATGTGTTAATGCGCTTGGACAATGCCTTAGCTGCTGCCGTGTCGACTGATGTTCCATTATCATTCAGTTCCAGTTTCTAGTTACTGCCGTGTCAGTGTTATTCAGTTCCAGTCTATATTATAATTCTTACCCAACAGTAATTTCCACCCACCTTGGGACGGGCACGGCCGCTTGGCCGAGTCCAGACCATTCTGCCTGCAGACAGACAAGCCGGCGGCAGTCGATTCTTCCGGTCTAGCAATCTGTCGCAGTCAGCAAAGACGGTTAGTAGTCATAGACTGAGGCTCCTATGACCACGTTCCATTCAGAAACATGGATAGGAATTGGAACTAGTAATGAGCTTTTTTTATTTTTGAATTATCAGAGACTAGATCAGTCTAGACGCAATGAAGCCGCCGTTGGCCCACGCACAGCGGATGTGCGTGGGCCAACGGCGGCCGACATCGGCCCGATGACCATTAGCGCATTGGGCATACATGTATGCAGGTCTGTGAGTATGTCCCTTACGGCTTGCAAGGTCCAAAATCACAGACCAGACCTGCCCTCTGAAGGCAACTGAAAGACGTGGCAGGTCAAGTTTTGTGAAAAGCCGCTAGAGAAGTGTTGCTCATCAAAAAAAAAAAGTAATGGACTCACTGTCTTAATGCGGTCCTCACAAGGCAGAGAACACAACTAAAATAGCTCTTTATTCTCACGTCACCCCGCATCCTCCAGGCGGCTCATGAGGATCTATGCCTCGCGAAGATGGATGGCGTTAAAATCTGTCTGTTTCCCGCACCCGACCCACACAACTAGGTCCTGGTAATGTCACAGTGTCTGAGCCCCGCAGCCTCCTTGCACTTGCAGCGCGGCGTACAACTGCCGATGCGCACGCGTTCCGTCACCAGGGTACCTTAGCCAGTCCTCTCCTGTCTGACACAGGCAAAGATTCTCATGAGTCCCCGCAGTACTTGACATAAAATTTTGTGATCCCTTCCCAGAGGCAGAGGGATTCAATCTCAGTATCAGCCCTTTCCCGATCTTCTAAAAAGCAGACGACACTTGCTGAAAGCAGACGTCACCCTCAAATTGACGAGGCGGCATAGTTTCTGAGTCAGTCCCTCTCTTATAATTATAAGAAGAGGCTTAGAAAGGCACTTTGCCTTCTCAGCAGTGTCAACGAGAGAAATGTGATATTATTATAACAATGCTCTTCCGCCTGAAAGTGAAACCGCTGTGAGATGTAGCCAGTCTTCGCCAAATTTCGGCCTTGCTTGCAGGGTAAATTAATATTATATGCAAACAATGATGCAATCAAAAAACATCCGCAAAAGGCATAGAGTCTCATGAACCCCTGCATCCGGAGAGGCTCATGAGAATCGAAGCCTCTTGCAGGAGTCTCATGAACCCCTGCATCCGGAGAGGCTCATGAGAATCGATGCCTCTTGCAGGACTGACTGATTTGCCTCATTGACACGTCCTCGACATGGGGACGTAGCTTAGTGGATAAGACACATGCTGCGCCGGCAGTCGTAAGATCCCGGCCGGGTTCGAATCCCCTGGTGGGCAGGAATGGGATGTGCACTTTTCCTCATTCCCATCGAGTAAATTTACGTACAGACTCGGCTTACGGTTGCCTGTCTCGCCTTCGTGTGAACAGCACGCATAATCATCAAAGTGCGCACGTTAAAAATCCCATTACCACTATTCGAAAAGAGAAGGCCCGGTAGGGCCGGTGAAATGAAAACAGAAATATATCACATGCACCGAAGTTAATAGTGGGGTGGAGGTTTGCACATAAAGTAGCGCATAGTAGCAGCAGGCTTTCAAAGCTTCAGCTTCCATCCCTACGGCGCCTTCGCATCTTTAATTAGATGGATATGTGCGCCTCGGAGACAGGCGGCATACCATCATAATTATGGAGTCAGTCAAGAGGGCTACAACTGTGACTCAGTGTCATGACGTTTTGCTGTGTTGACGGAGAAAAAAATCAGCCGCTGGTGGCACGGTCACAGCGTCCCGGCTTTTCTGTGTGCTGTGCTGTTTTCTCCCGCGCATCCGGAGGCGGATTTTGGAATTTTTGTGAAAAGTTGAACGGTCGTCGGGTTTCCAGCGGCCCTGTGCCAGGCCGTTCCATCTGCAAAAGGCATAGATTCTCATGATCGCCCGCATGCTGCAGGGGCTCACAAAAATCTGTGCTTCTTGCTGACCTAGGCTGGCAGAACCGCCCTTGTTCAGTGTATCCTTATCCATAATAATTCCTTGGGCCCCTCACTATTATAGTTGAGCGTACGACTGTGTATGTCGTGACGCGGCTTTCAACTTCCAACGCCGCCACCAGAAAAGCACTCTAGCTTCCAGGGCGTGGAGTAGGGGGGGGGGGGCATGGGTGGGTGGTGCGGGGGATGGGGGGATGGGGGGACGGGCCAAATTGTTTTAAAATGCTAAACAAAGTCCCTTTGTGTTGTTGGCGAACGGTGAGAGTCTTAACACCTTAACACGCAAGCGCCTTCTTTGCACCCCCACCTCCCATCCC
The DNA here is from genome assembly GCA_036245525.1 of Semisulcospira habei. NCBI lineage: Eukaryota > Metazoa > Mollusca > Gastropoda > Semisulcospiridae > Semisulcospira > Semisulcospira habei. Next base: position 49,279,902 of record BTPG01000008.1, read on the forward strand.
CCCCTCCCCTCACCCGCTTTTCGATTTTTTCGGCCCCTAGAAGCAAGGTCTAGCGTCGGGGAGGCCTTTGTATCAGGCTGAAGGTCCTAAACAAAACGTTGGACCCCCCCCCCCTCCCCCCTCCCCCGTCGAGGTAACTGATCGGCCCCTACTATAGCAAGCGAAGCAAATGTTCAGGTGTATCAAGATTATCACCCGCTCACACGCGCTTCGTTTGTCTCACCAACGGCTAATGAGGACTAGCCCCTGCAATTACAGCCCGGCGTTTCTCCTTACACGTACCGCGCTTTCAAAAGCCGTGAAGACTGAAAATGATGGCCAATAATTAGTAATTATGCAATTTGATACGTGGATTTTGCTCGAGTTGCCACACGCTGATAAGACACGTGTTAACTTCTTAGACAAACAATTGAGAATACGGAGCTCGAGTAACTATAACCGTATGATTAAAGTTTCAAGTAACTTAAATCAGTCTCAAATCGACTGCGTTTACTTGGTTACCTCTTTCACTTACAGATAAGGATATAGACCAATGAGTTTAATTCAAGAGTGGTGCCAGAATAGTTTGGTGCCTAGAAGCGCCAAGCTATTTTGGCACTACCCTTGAACTATTTTAGTCAAACTTATTTCATACACTGGTGTATTCCGAATGGTATGGGATAACTGACATGCACTAGACCCAAACAGGGGTGGTAACTTTCGCTTATTGACACAGTTTTGGTTAGCGGCCGGTTTGCCGGTTTGGCGTGTTCAGTGATTTGGCACCAGGCTGTGCGTAACATTACAATCGTCACGATTGCTTGATCAATGAGAGATTAACTTGGCGGAAAGAAGTAGATGCACTGCCAAAATACGGCCATAAACCTCAGGCAAGGCCGAAATGTCGCAGTGTGTGCTGTCTGGCGGGCGACACTAACTGGTCCAACCCACTCGCATGCCGTTGCATTGAGAAAGGATTAAGACTGAGCCCCTTCAACCGCCGTGACACGGAGTAAATGGCCAGCTCAGCACAAGAGGTCTGGACACTCTTGTCAACCTTGTTCCGCTCCTCTTACGATCTCCATCCATAGACTGAGCATGTCCGGGGGCAAGGCAAACACCTACCCACCTGCAAGAGATATACATCCTCATGAGCCCCCGCAGTCGCGGGGGCTCATGAGGATTTATGTCTCTTGCTCGTCCTGTGTTCCTCGCGCAGGGACCATATGGCGTTGAGGCGCGTCCCCTGGGTGGTGGAAAGGGGGTCCCTCGCGAGAGGGGTGCACCGAATGAAATAAGGTGCCGTGAACCAACATGGTCTAAGGGAAGGAGACCCCGACAAAAAAAAAAAACCTGGTCCTCCTAGCAAGGGGGTTGGGCGTGGGGGTAGCTTCCCCACCCTGCAAATAAAGAAATAGCTACAAAAACGCCGACGAAAAGACAAACAGCAATTCCTTTCCTGGAGGAGGAAGATTCTTCTACCAGAAGATTTATGACGTCGTGTGGTGAAAGCCGGAAGTCTTCGGAAGCCACAGGACCGAGCCGCCTCTCTCTATCCAGGGACACAATCATGGGCACATGGAATGTCAAGACCATGTACCAGAGCGGGAAGTCCGCCGAGATAGCAGCGGAAATGCAAAAGTACAACCTTTCCCTGCTAGGTATCAGTGAAGCCAGATGGACGCAGTCTGGCCAGAAAAGGCTGTTAAGTGGGGAGATGATTCTGTATTCAGGTCATGATTGAAATGCCCCCCATACAGAAGGTGTAGCATTCATGCTGTCACCAGTGGCACAGAGAGCGCTGATTGGCTGGGAACCTCTTGGGCCAAGAATTATCACAGCAGCCTTTAGAACTAGGAGAAAGATCAAGTTGAACGTCATCCAGTGTTATGCGCCCACCAATGACAGTGACGAGGAAGAGAAACAAGAGTTCTACGACCGACTCCAGAGTGCTGAGCGAGACATCACCATCGTCATGGGTGATTTTAATGCCAAAATAGGGGAGGACAACACCGGATACGAAGAGGTGATGGGGAGACATGGACTAGGGGAGATGAGTGAGAACGGGTAGAGGTTCGTAGACTTTGTGCTCTAAACAGACTTGTCATTGGAGGCAGCATCTTCCCACACAGAAGACTACACAAAGCAACGTGGGTCTCACCTGACCATATTACAGAGAACCAAATAGACCATATCTGCATTAGCAAGACATTTAGAAGATCTCTTCAAGATGTTAGAGTGAGGAGGGGAGCAGATGTCGCCTCAGACCATCATCTGCTTACCTTAAGAATAAAGCTCAAGTTAAAGAAAAGCAGCACAGGGACAACAAGAAGACAGCGCTATAATGTAGGCCTTCTGAGAGAGACTGGAGTGAGAGAAGCGTTCAAACTGGTGCTGTCCAACCGGTTTCAAGCGCTACAGGAGCTAGTAAATGAGGAGTAGGAGGCGGTCACCACAGAGCAGCAATGGAAGGCACTTAGAGAGGCACTGAACTCAACCTGCAAAGACTGTGGGGTTCAAGAAACACCACCACAAGGACTGGCTGTCGGCACAGACCTTGAAGAAGATAGAAGTGAGGGAGCAGAAGAAAACAGTTGTCAACAACAGTCGCACGAGAGCGACCAAAGCAAGGGCACATGAAGAATACTCGGAAGCCAACCGCGAGGTGAAGCGGAGTATCAGGGCAGGCAAGAGGGCCTACACAGATGGCCTAGCAGCAGAGGCAGAAAAGGCAGCAGGCAGCGGCAACATGAAACAGCTCTACGACATTACCAGAAGATTGTCAGGCAAAGTATAGCCATACAGAAAGACCAGTAAAAGACAAAGAAGGCAAGCCTATTGCAGACAGAGCAGACCAACTTGACAGATGGGCCGAGTATTTTGAAGAGTTACTGAACAGACCCACCCCACCCGACCCCCCAGACATCCAGCCAGCAGAGACTGACCTACCCATCAGCTGTGACAGACCCAGCCGGGAAGAGATCAGAAGAGCAGTGGCATTTTTGAAGAACGGCAAAGCAGCAAGGCCAGATGGCATCCCAGCGGAGGCTCTGAAAGCAGACCTAGAAACAACAGTAGAGATGCTGTACCCACTGTTTGGAAAGATCTGGGAAGAGGAGGTGATGCCGGCTGACTGGAAGGAGGGGTACCTAATCAAGCTTTCCAAGAAAGGCGACCTCAGCAAGTGTTCCAACTACAGAGGAATCACGTTGCTGTCAGTACCAGGAAAGGTCTTCAACAGGATCATCCTGGAGAGAATGAAGAGCTCCGTCGACCCCCAGCTGAGAGACCAGCAAGCAGGATTCCGGAAAAAAAAGCGATCATGTACAGACCAGTTTGTCACTCTCCGCATCATCGTGGAGCAGTCTCTGGAGTGGAGCTCCCCGCTGTACGTCAACTTTGTGGATTACGAGAAAGCATTTGACAGCGTGGACCGAGAGACTTTGTGGAAACTCCTACGACATTACAAAGCTCGTCTGCCTGATCAAGGGCAGCTACGATGGCATGACATGTCGCGTGATCCACGAAGGGCAGTTCACCAGGGAGCTCCAGGTCAGAACCGGCGTCAGGCAGGGGTGTTTACTGTCTCCGTTCCTCTTCCTACTGGCCATAGACTGGGTCATGAAGAGGACCACAGAGCAGAGAAAAAGCGGAATACAGTGGACGCTGTGGACACAGCTTGACGACCTCGATTTTGCAGACGACTTGGCGTTACTGCCCCACACTCATCAACAACTGCAGGACAAGACCACGAGGCTTGCTGACATCTCGTCCCAGGTGGGCCTCACCATCCACAAACAGAAAACAAAGACAAATGAGGCTGAAAGCAACCAGGGAAGAACCAGTTTTGCTTGCTGGCACCCCGCTGGATGAGGTCTTTCACCTATCTCGGGAGCATCATCGACAAAACAGGTGGCACTGATGCAGATATCAGAGCACGAATCGGTAAAGCCAGAGCAGCCTTTCTCCAGCTGAAAAAAGTGTGGAGTTCCAGAGAGCTGTCACAACACACCAAAGTCCGGATTTTCAACTCAAACGTAAAAGCAGTTTTCCTATATGGAGCAGAGACTTGGAGGTTGACAAAAAGCACAGTCAACATAGTACAGATCTTCATTAACAGTTGCCTTAGAAGAATCTTGAAAATCCACTGGCCAGAGAAGATCAGCAACATCAGACTCTGGGAGAAAACAGAGCAGATAACAGCAGAGAATGAAATTGGGCGAAGAAGATGGGGATGGATTGGTCACAGTCTGAGAAAGCCAGTTTCCAGTATCACTAGGCAGGCATTGTCATGGAACCCCCAGGGAAAGAGGAAAAGAGGCAGGCCGAGAAACACCTGGCGTCGAGACCTCCAAGCAGACATCAAGACTGGGAACCACCTGGAGTAAAATCGAAGGAGAAGCACAGGACAGGAGTCGCTGGAGGTCTCTCGTCGACGGCCTATACCCTGGGAGGGGTGACAGGCGTAAGTAAGTAAAGTCGTCCTGTGTTATTTGCCGGTGCCCACGTTTGGTCCAATTTCATGTGTGTCAGTCCTCACGCGAATGTCGGTCAACGTGCCGTGATTTTAGACTGACGCGAAATCCCCCGCGTCCTCTGGCAGTCAAGGGGTTAAGCTTTCGGCATTCTGTGACGTTAACTGGCAGTAAAGGGGTGTACAGTGTTCGCCGCTCGGGACTTGAGAATTGGTACTGTATTAGCCTTTTCTTTCAGTACATCCTGATCAAAATAGTGCTCAACGTCAAAATCTGTCTCTCCGAAAATGTTAAATTATAAATTCCGGTATTCTTCAACGATGTTCGTTATCCCTACATCCGCAATTGGAACCAGTGTTCCTCTTTTCTGACTTGTAATGTCTACCGGCTGGTAATTTATTTTCCGGTATTTGCTTTAAGGACTGGAGAATTACCACAACGCCAAGACCGAAAGCAGCTCTTCTCGAATGTGTGATTAGTAAGTTATATGAAAACTGAGTGTAACGGATTTGTGCAAATCATTATTGAGACGAAATCCTGAGGCTGACTTTTTTTGTTTAATGTTTGCTTAGTGTCCTATTGAGGCTGCATTGCAGATTATGAGATAGATCAACCATTTTAGTTCATGAGTGATGTCAGAATTGCTTGAACTATCACAGTCAAATGTATTTCACGCAATAGTGAATCAGGACGAAAAGGGTTAAAGCATTAGCCGTCATAGAGATTGAATGAACTTGAGAATCGGTCCGTCAGTAATCAAAATGAACACAACAATAAACTTCGCCAGATCTCCGGACATACGTACAAACAATTTCGGATATTACAAATCGCCGGGGAAGGGGGGTAGGGTGGGAGAGATTTTCTTTCTAATTGTCGAGTCATATCTGACGCTTGTAATAAGCAAATAGTTAGTCACATAGAAAGAGAGATGTCGGTACCTCTGAAAAACTATTGTAATATCCGACCAACCTTGTTATAAATGAAGCAAACTGGATTCTCGTTGTTAGATCCCAATTTGTTACAGGCGAAGGAATTTGTATAGAAAATGTGTCGTCGGCACCTCAAAAAACGTGTTAACTCATTTAGCCCGACGGCCGTATTTCCCAAATTTTGAAGGCGTCATCTAATGAATATGCACCAGTTGCAGGAGATAGATCGACTATGATAATTCAAGGGCAGTGCCAGATTAGCTTGGCGCCTACCCTTGAATTATCATGGTCGACCCATCTCCTGCTGTAGTGCATCAGGTCTGAATGGGTTAACATATCCGACTTTTGTTATATCCAAACTTTGTTATAAACGAAGTCCGCTGTATATCAGGACAGCGGTGCACCAGTAGTAGTGTCTTAGAGTCAGTCCGGCGACCGTGAAGAAACTGATGTATATAAGCCATGCACAGAAAATACGCAGTTTCGGACACAAGAAACTCATAGGCGTTACGTGTGCTGGCCTGTAATTTTGGACCATACTGCTGTAAGCCGTAAGTCTAAAATCACAGATCAGCACATAGCTTTAAGAACCATGAACACAATGGGTTCAGGGCTGTAGCATCCAGCATGACACACCAACATCGATTTACCACAAGATAAAAGCAAAGGGAAAAACAAGTGTGTTTCTGTACACACATCGAACGCTTTGTGTCGTTGTTTGGAACAGGTCTGGCACTGCTAGCATTGAGCCGACAGTCAGTCTGATGCCTCCGTGTCACGCGATTGCGTCACGCTACGTTTCAGATTCTGCAGCTATGTGTTCAGGCTGCAGTGCATGGATGCTAATAATAAACTGCCAGTAAAGGTTCGTCGACAAACACCATCTTTTGCAAGAGACATTATCCGCGTGAGCGGCCGCCTCCGCAGACTGATGAGGTTCTATGTCGCATTGCAGGTCCATTTGCATCTGTGATGTTGACGCCGGTTAAAGAGACTGTCAGTCTGAAGGGCTCGTGTGACACACCGGGGCCAGCCAGAGTTCTTGCCCTAATGCTCAGAAGGTGCAGTTCGCAAAGGTTTGCTGCCGGACTGAGAAACTGAGTGGCTCGACCACAGAGCCAGGGAACCGACACAATTTTAGTCCCCTGAGAGTAGATCTTCAAAAGCCGCTGTCAGTATACTGTAAATTCATGTGGGGTCACTGGCCCTGTTGCTCGACTTCCTCCACTGAGCAGTCATCTGAGAGAGCGGAGGTGCCGTACAGAGTTCATAGGTTATATTCACAGTGGGATAATAATAATAATAATAATAATAATAATAATAATAATAATAATAATATTATTATTATTATTATTATTATTATAAAAGGCCATATTCACCGTTGGATTTTATTATTATTATTATTATTATTATCCCACTGAGAGTATGACCTTTTATAATAATAATAATAATAATAATAATAATAATAATAATAATAATAATAATAATAATAAATAGAGCCCAATTTGCTATAAACACGCTATACGCAAACGTCGATGTAGACAAATATACTTTTTCAGAGGTGTCAACAACACTCTTTCTATGTAAATTACTTTGTTTATAACATACTTCGGAAATAACACACACACACACACACACACACATACACACACACACACACACACACACACACACACACACACACACACACACACACACACACACACACACACACACACAAAATAAAGAAAACTAATTAAGTCCAATGGAGCTTTGCTGTATCCAAATTACACTAGTCCTTACATACTCTCACCAAAGGGTACTCACTGTACCCATAAAATGGAGAGAGTACATAATTATAAGGACCAGAAGGTGTCCAGTGACCAGCTCATTCAGTGTAACCATCCAGTGTGGACTCAGCGATGTGAGGCAAAAGCTTGTATTAGTGTGAAAACCCAACAATGAGTGCCAAAAAATATTTTCAATAACCACTTTACCGCTGAGAAAAAATAAACGCTCTCCAACTGCAAGAGACGTAGACCCTCCACATTCAATATCTCCCTTTTATCTAGCTATACGTAAAATATCTAGTTTAAAAAAAAAAAAAATACAAAATTACAAACTCCAGTGTGGATCAACCGGTTTTTATGAAACGGCCATTTTCTCGCCAATGAGCATCTTAATAAAAATAAAATCGAAAAAAGTCCCGAGATAATTCTTTTAGGGACAATATCCTAAAATTTCAAGCTTGTCCGTCCTCAAACGCGGGCTCTAGTCGCTGTCACATACGCACACACACACACACACACACACACACACACACACACACACACACACACACACACACACACACACACACACACACACACACACACACACACACACACACACGCACGCACGCACACACACACACACACACACACACACACACACACACACACACACACACACACATGCAGACAAAAGCGTCAGAGTGGGTTACCTACCATTTTATGTCAAAATGGGTTCCCATATTTCTATTTATTCTAGGGCTCTGGAATTGATGCGAATGTTTAGAACTCACCTTATAACTAAGCTCTATAACTTAAAATAAAATAGACATTTTCTAGAAACAGAGCCACTAGATGGAAAAAAATGGGTTTCTACCAATAATGTGGGTGCCTCTCACACACAAAAACTGGCATTACAGTCAAAATGGGTGTCTTCACAACAGTAGGCGTCTGTAATAAGGTCAAGTTCATGGAATACTTCTTTTTCACATTAATTTTTTTTCCAACTTAATGTGTATGTGTGCTTTAACATTTTTAACATTGTATGGTGCAAAATTCAATAAACACTGGCCCGTAACCTCTCGATTATGATTTTTACAGAGGAAATCTTTTAAACATTGCTGCGTTTTGTCCTATTGAAGCAAAACAGTTTATCATGGCATTGATGTGAGAATCAACATAATGTATTCTGGAAATTAAAGGACATTTTTTTTTGGTTTTGGGTACTCTGGAGTTTCAGACAAACAGCAACAGAGCATTTTGAATATTAACCCTTATCATTCGGAATACACCAGTGTGTGCAACAAGTGTGACTGAAATAGTCCAAGGGTTAGTGCCAGAATAGCTTGGTGCCTCTAGGCGCCAAGCTATTGTGGCACCACCCTTGAACTAAAGCCATTGGTCTATGTCCTCATCTGTAAGTACTGTAATGTAGATTGCATAGAATTATGGCAGTGAACAAATTTGAAGCTTTTAGCCTCAGTATGATGCGGGTCAAAAAGTGTGGAAAAATATGAAAAGATAGAAAAAGACCCAGACGAAGAAACTAACACTTAACTTATTCTACCCCAGACACACCACAGCAAAATAAAGATCCACCACGATAATTCAAGGGTGATGCCAGAATAGCTGGGCGCCCATGGGCGCCCATGGGCGCCAAGCTATTCTGGCATCACCCTTGAACTATCATGGTGGATCGGTGTCCTGCAACGCAGTCTTCTGAAGACGACTTCGACATTTGGGCTTAACTTATTCTACCCCAGACACACCACAGCAAAATAAAGATCCACCACGATAGTTCAAGGGTGATGCCAGAATAGCTTGGCGCCTATGGGCGCCAAGCTATTCTGGCATCACCCTTGAACTATCATGGTGGATCTGTGTCCTGCACTGCAACGCAGTCTTCTGAAGACGACTTCAACATTTGGGCTTAACTTAATATTCTACCCCAGACACACCACAGCAAAATAAAGATCCACCATGATAGTTCAAGGGTGATGCCAGAATAGCTTGGCGCCTATGGGCGCCAAGCTATTCTGGCATCACCCTTGAACTATCATGGAGGATCTGTGTCCTGCACTGCAACGCAGTCTTCTGAAGACGACTTCAACATTTGGGGATTCCGGTCTTGGGGTAGAATGAGTTAAAATGACAGAACAGAACACTGACATTAATTAATTAACTGACAACATAAGAAATCACTTGAAACTTCAGCCTTTATTATTGTCTTTCGTCCCCAACAACCAACCATTCTTCCATTTGCAGAGTTTTAAAAATGGTATGCAGTATATTACAAAATGATTCAGCCCCTCCCCCCCTCCCCCTAATAACACTCTTGTAATCAATCTTTACGTTGTCAATGGTTTTCTTATCTTATCTTATTATTGTCTTTTGTCCCCAGCCGGCTGTTTCGTTTTGCAAATCCAAAGGTTATACAGTATACAAAATGATCCAGGCGTCCATCAGATAAAAAAAGCAGGCTATACATGCTGAAACCACCCCAATAATAACACTCTTGTAATAAATCTGTATGAAACCGAAAATGCCGCGAGTGGCGGGGAACCTCAATTCATTTCTTTTGTAACTTTTTCAGTCTGTTGCGGACGTAATCCTTAATGTTTGTCCAGCGCCTATGTCTAAGTGCGGGCTCTTCTGCCATTGCGTGCTGTATCTCGGCCTTTCCAGGAAGTTTGTTCATGACGAGGTGTGTCTTGAAACGAGTTTGAACAGCTTTCTCTTCAGCTTCCCCCCATGGTTTCCTTGTAAATCTAGCTTTCTTTCGAACAGGAGCTGACGCAGTACTGTCATCATCAAAACTATCTAGATTGTCATCAGGCTCTGGACGTCTTTTCTCCGTCATGCTCATCGATTCCTGTGTTGTTAACTTGCTACTTGCTTCATTCACAGGTGCTGTTCCCCCCGAGACCTCTCTGCCAGTTTCTGATGTGTCTTCATTGTCAAAGTCAATCTCTTCATCATCGCCCAGCTCAGCTCTAATGCAACTCTCAAAATCTGTCATCCCATTGTTAACTGACAGAAGAATCTTTGCCACTTTTGCCTTTTGAAGGACGTCTTGAGGTTGGCGGTAGATATGGCAATGTATAAGAATATCATGGCCAAGGAAATCTGCCAGCTGATCCTGGCCATTGACTGAGCCAAAGTTGCAACCTGCTTCCGTAACTGAGTAAATGTGAACATGGCTGGGTATGACACCCTTGCTTCTAGGGCATGGGCCTTCAGAACGTCATGGCCTCTGTAATGCCTCTGACCAGAAGTTGTGGCAAAGATGTACTGGGAATCAGCGAGAGCTGGCACTGATTGCCTCATTTGAAGGATTCTGTCCACAGTTGTCATCATCTTCTTCGTCAGCAAAACGGGAACACTCCTATTAAACTTGCCTCTGATTTCCACTCCCTGAAAATGATTCACCATTTTCTTCTCAACCTCTGTGAGACCTTTCAAGATATCTTGATTGGTGATCGATCCAATCTTAGCATTCTGGAAGTCTGACACCTTCATTCTCTTAACTTCTCCCCCTCGTTTTCGGTTGAAAAGTGATACAGCACAAAGAGTTGCTTTAACCACTGTCGGATAATCTTCCGAAACCATCCTTGTCTCAAGAAGCTGTTGAACCTTCCTCACATCTTCACATGATGGGATCAGCTTGGGTTTGTTCATGATCATTTTCCCGACCGACTGGGCTGCTGTAGCGGACACACAATCATACCAGTCCCCGCTGAAGACAGAGTCAAACAGCTGCGCCTCAGAGAGCTCCTGTCGCCACCTGTCATCTGAACCCTGCCCAAGCTGTTTGGATGCCTGTGACTGTTTGATCTGTGAACACTTTTTCAAAGCATGGCCTATGCGCATTGCGAGATTGCCTTTTTTGAACTGATGTGGGTCCTCATCAAAATCTGCTAGCTCTTTTACAGCCAAGACAACATGATCAAAGCTAGCTGAATTGATCACAGCATTTAAACTTGCGATTTTCATTTCTGACCTCACTCTGATAATCTTTAATAGTCTCCCTAACTCCCGCATCCTGGAGCTGATTTGTCCAGCCGTGTGTTCTTCAATGTCCCTGCGGTCAAATAGTCTCTTTCCATACTCAAGAAGCAAGGGGTCAGTTCTGATGAGACGGCTTATCTCATCATCTCTCTGGCTGGCCAAGACCTTGTGATAGAAGGAAAATTCAACGTCTAAGGGTATTGGAAGCATTAGCCGACCACGGCGCGCCGCGTCCCCTCGCTGAGTGATCTGAAACCCTCCTGGCTTCTGACAGCAACGTTTTGAGTGTACAGAGATCCGCTTTTTTTGATAGAGCCCTTTGCAATGGCTACAGGCGAGAAGGTCGTCTACCTTACTAGTTTTGGTGCGATACTTAGGAATCAAACATCCGGATTTGTTTTCAAGAACAGCAACGTTATGCATGTAATCACCCTCATCTTGTAGTCTGATCCATGCTCGACGTCTCTGCTTGGTCCCTTTTTTCATCGACAAAATTTTAGCAACGTCTGCCTCATCTGCATGGACATCTTGTAAGTGCGTGCTCATTTTCAAGACAAGCTTGCCACACAATTTGCATGCATTTTCTTGTCCCATTTGTACTTTCCTTTCCCTCTCTGCGACACGTGCACACCTGTTTCTTCTGTAAGTGCTCTTTCCCCACTCTTTCCAGCATCATGTTCCTTCTGCCTATCCACATTCTCATTGCCATCCCCCTAACGCACACTGCTCCTTGCTGGTACTAGCGTCACCGACACATGGCCACCCCGAACCTGCCACTTTGATGAAATCTAACATAGTCGATACAATACTGTCTATGTCAGAGATCCCAGCAATTGATGCCGACACACCCTCTGAATCCGGTGAGCTCGAGCCAGAAACAAACTCCTCATCATCACTGCCCTCGTATTGCGATGCGCTGGCACTACTCTCAGTCTCGAGTCTATCCCAGGCGCCATTTGCCAACTGGAGAAAGAAAGAAAGAAAGATTGAAACCAAAGCTGCATTAGGACAGAAACAGCCCAATTTTGGTTTAAGGGGCCTTGCACAAGAATAAAAAGAGTAATCCCGTGTATGACCGATTTACATATGTGTGACCTCGGTGACGAGGGCTGGCTTCTGCAGCAGCAAAATCCACGTTTTCTGAAAATGCAAGCAGTTTTCACACATTTGTCAACCCTGCGTGACCCTTTGAGAGAGGTCACTCAAATTGGCATGTTTAAAAAGGTCTTGCCACAAAGTATCCTTGGGCCAAGCTTGAAAAATGTGGCTTGAATAGTCTCCGAGAAAATGCCACCGTTAACTCATTCTACCCCCAGACACACCACAGCAGGATAAGGATCGACCATGATAGTTCAAAGGTGATGCCAGAATAGCTTGGCGCCTACGGGCGCCAAGCTATTCTGGCATCACCCTTGAACTATCATGGTCGATCTGTGTCCTGCGCTGCAAAGCGGTCTTGAGAGGACAGGGGCAAAATTTAAGGATTTTGGTGTTGGGGTAGAATGAGTTAAAGTTTACCATGGACGACGGACAGACGACCAGTGGCCCAGAACATAAACTCACTTTTGCTTCGCACGCACGCCAGCCAATAAAATGAAGATGATCATAGAATCACTTTACTTACCAGTTTGTAATTGGGAGCATTCCGCTGCCGTCCATGCACCCTGCTACCAGACGCATCCTCTGTGGCAGAGGCTGGGGGGCCATGATGCTGCAGCTGACTAATTTGGCCATGGGACTTGGTCATGTGCCAGGAAGGGGCGTGCTTGTCCACTTCCATAGATCCCGATGGATTTGGACATCCTGCTGCCATCCGGCGCTGGGTGTGTGCAGAAAGTCCTGAGCCGGTGTGACCAAAACGGTGTTGCTGCAAACATGTCCAATACAACCATGTAAACCAATTGACATTTTGAATCAGATTGATTGTACATTGCTTAACGTCCCGACAGCAACAAGGCTTTCTCAGGACGTGCCTGCACTGCTTGTGAAAAAAACACCTAAACAGAACATTGCCATGTATGTCACCAGCCGGTCAAATACGTTAAATAAACCTAACACATGGGGCCTAAATAAAGCTAAGACCATTTAGCAACACACATCCAATATCAAGAGCTACAGGCAGTGCAGACAGTAGGGAGAGTTTTAAAAAGGCAAATACAGGTGAATGGACAAAGGGTAGACAGAAACACATGCCCCAGAATAGAGAGAAAAACCCACCTTGTGGGGCTGACCAGGGTGACCCTGAGAACTAAAAACTGGTAATACAGTAAAAAGCGACACTTCAGTTGCACATTCTGAAAGACCTGTTTGTGGACGTTTGTTCTTTGAATCACGAGGCAGTTTTGCAAACGAGGATTGAAATCTGGCGCCATTTTTTTTTAAAGTCAACTGATACTGTGCATGCATGTGTGAAGTTACTTTTCGATCACTGACAATCACACATGTCAGGAAAAAAAAGAAACAAAATCGCGTGGCAGATTGACCTTGTAATGGGGTTATTGAACGAATTCCTTTCATTGAAGAAGAAAGCTTTTGTTAAAATCGTGGGGTTCTATTATCATTTACTACAAGACTCAACGGTCAGAGAGAGGAAGACACGGACCGAGCCACGGCTAAAGCAGACGCCTTATTTTTCTGGGCCAAACGGGTATCGGGGATTGGAGGCATCTCTCAGTTAAATAACTGCACTGAACAGGTACATTTGGGCGTGCTCTTAAATAAGAAATATTGTATAAAGTGCCTCTGCAAATGCTGAAGAATGGCCAACTGTTGGGGACGAAAGACGACGTTTTAGGAAGGGCAAGGGAAACAACTCCGTTCATCGGTGTTGGGCTAACCAATCAGCGATCATCAAGTTGATCTGAAAACACTCCGCTTCCGTGTCAACACACAGGCCCAGGGCATCGCCAAAACACAACATGAAGTAAATCTGGCGAAATGGGGACATCCTATTTTGATATATTTTTCTGACTTTTGAATGAAAGATAATGCAGAAACAACCCTCAGAAAAAATGGGTGCCTGACTTGGTCACCCAGAATTTTACACACACCCATTTTGCATAAGGATGGTAAAGAAAGTAACCCATTTGAGTGGTTTGGTGTACGCACACACACACACACACACACGACGCTTTGGCGGCAAAAGACGTTCTCTAGCACGGTTTGCGTAGCTAGACGTGACGTCATTTTTATCGTGTTACTTCTTTGCCAGAATTTCTGAGCCGCACGCCATGTGCATGCTCCGGAATGCGCTCCGACCCAGCCCCATTTCAAAGTTTACCGTATGTTTTAAATACGGTAGACAACAACAACAAAATTTTAAAAAAATAAAAACACCTTGTTTCTATACACACACATCGAACGCTTCGTGTTGTCCTTTGGAACAGGTTTGGCACTGCTAGCATTGAGCTGACAGACAGTCTGATGCCTCCGTGTCATGCGACTGCGTCACGCTACGTTTCACATTCTGCTGCTACTTGTTCAGGCTGCAGTGCATGGAGGCTAATAATAAATTACCAGTCCAGGTAGGTCGACAAACCCCATCTTTTTCAAGAGACATAAATCCTCATGAGCCCCTCAGACTGCAGGGGCTCGTGAGGATCTATGTCTCTTTGTAAGTTCATTTGCATCTATGATTTTGACGCCGTTAGCTTTGATGATGTACGTCTTGTTACTACTATATTTATACTATAATCTCTAATTTAGGTTTAACTCTCTCTCTCTCTCTCTCTCTCTCTCTCTCTCTCTCTCTCTCTCTCTCTCTCTCTCTCTCTCTCTCTCTCTCTCTCTCTCACTCTCTCTCTCTCTTTCTCTAATGTAGGAGCACGTGTGTGTGTGTGTGTGTGTGTGTGTGTGTGTGTGTGTGTGTGTGTGTGTGTGTGTGTGTGTGTGTGTGTGTGTGTGTGTGTGTGTGTGTAAAACGCATCACTGGAGTAACGGGTGTCTTACGTTACTCTTGTGCTGCCTTACATCTCTCACACGAGTGTGTGTGTATGTGTGTGTATGTGTGTGTATGTGTGTGTGCGTGTGCGTGCGTGTGTGTGTGTGTGTGTGTGTGCGTGTGCGCATGCTTGTATGTGTGTGTGTGTGTGTGTGTGTGTGTGTGTGTGTGTGTGTGTGTGTGTGTGTGTGTGTGTGTGTGTGTGTGTGTGTGTGTGTGTGTGTGTGTGTGTGTGATATTTTCAATTACAGTTGTTAGGTTCTGCTCAATAGTTTACAGTTGATAGTTAAGGTTCAGTAGTTTACTTTTGAAGTTTTAACCTTTCAGTTTTTAGTTAAAATATTAGAGTTAATATTCTTTCATAATGTATGATCACTTTTAAGTTTATCTAAATCTAATGTAAGCGCATGTGCTCGCGTGTGTGTGTGTGGGGGGGGGGGAGGGGGAGGGGTTGAGGGGGTGGTGGGTGGGGCGGGGGTGGTGGGTGCGTGCGTGCGTGTGCGTGATTGTAACGCATCACTCGAGTAACAGACATCATGTGTTACCCTTGTGCTGCCTTACATCTGACTGAATCTGTGTTTGTGTGTCTTTAATTATTATTATTATTATTATTATTATTATTATTATTATTATTATTATTATTATTATTATTATTATTATTATTATTATAAATTTAATTGTATTTGTCTTGTTACCCTTTTTGATGTTATTTTTAAAATGTTATTAAGGACAGACGTGTAAAAAGGCCTGCCTGCCTACTGTCTTCATCCTTACAAAATAAACTCTCTCTCTCTCTCTCTCTCTCTCTCTCTCTCTCTCTCTCTCTCTCTCTCTCTCTCTCTCTCTCTCTCTCTCTCTCTCTCTCTCTCTCTCTCTCTCTCTCTCTCTCTCTCAGCAACCAGGAAATGATGGAACGTATGTCCCGTACTACCCGAGCTACCCAGTGTCCATTATCAGTGGCGCCCAGTGGGCGCAGTTTGTGAATGGTGTGCGTGCGTAATAGGCTGTGCAGTCTTTCGTTATTCTCTACTCACTAAAAAGTGTGTTGGAGTGTGCGTTTATCTCCTGTGCCCACCTGTGAGTACACTAGGTGATCTCGTTGGGCCTATCTGCATTCTTTGTTGATCAACAGTGTGTTGTTGCCGATATAGTTCACAACTTCGTGGAGTTCGTTTTTTTTTTTTTTAAATTGGGACAGTTGTTGTTACCGCTACAACGGAAAATACAAGGTGTTCTCCACTGCAGCGGTAAACAGAATTAAATAACTATAGATCGAATATTACCGCATTTTGCCAGTAGTGTGTTGTTTGCTGCTACAACTGAGAATACAAGGTGTTTTCCGCTGTAGGGATAAACAATTAACCGTTTATTTCGTTGTGGGAATCATCCTACATTGTGCCAGCAACGGAAAATTCAAGGTGTTGTCCGTGTAACGGTTAACAATTACAGCCGCTCATCTATATCTTTGGATTATCCGTGAGGAAATCGTGTGTTAGCATTCAGACCCACACCCACTGACGGTGTGCCTGGTCTTATCAACACATTTCAGGACCTATAGTTTTTCGCTGCCTAGTGTACCGCTGACCAGAACACTCTTTTCACGTGTGATATCTGATACGTGTGCTACACCACAGTCACTATTTAGACAGCTTGCGTGGCATTCATACGTGGATACACTATTAATCAAAAGCGATCCCATTAAAAGATAACGTAGAGCCGTTGGACACTGTTTGTGACGTTTGATACGAGGTGCTATAACTTCAGCCGTGTTTTACAGCGTTGACACTTTTATTTCTATTATCTCTGTTTATATTTTTTTGTATTGTGTTGCACTTCAGTTGTGAGAATTAGAATTCAAAATGATCCATAATGCTCAGACACACGGAAGCCTTCAAACTGGTCACTTGAACGTCTACCATCTTTTTAACAAGGTGGCCGATTTGAATGTTTTTCTAAACTCGTCTGAACCATTCCACCTGTTTGGTCTTAGTGAGACGCGACTTAACTCTGACAAAAGCGATGAAGCCGTTCACATACCTAACTGTAGCATCACTCGACGTGACCCTCGTGTACTTGGTCAAACTGGGCTTGCCGTTTACATCCATAACTCAATCCAACATTTAGTAAAAAGGCGTGAGGACATAGAAACTCCGGAAGTTGAGTGCATTTGGTTGGAATTTAGGGCTCCAAAAACTAAACCCGTCTTCATCGGCTTTTGTTATTGTAACCCATCAGCCAAGTTTGAATGGTACTATGATTTTTTGCATGCAGTAGAAAAAGTTGGCTTACCTAACTGTGACGCGTTGCTACTAGGCGACTTTAACATAGATATGTTGAAGCTCCATACCGCATGGGATTGCATCACCACACAAACAGGCTTAGAACAATCAGTTTCGGCCCCTACTAGGATCACAAAAACAACCGCAACACTCATTGATCACATTTACACCAACCGTCCCCTTAGTGTATTCAATGTTTGTGTTCCTGACCTCAGCATCAGTGACCACTTTCCTACTGTGTGTTCATGGCCAGTGCATCGTAAGAACGGGCACACAACTATAACGTATCGCTCATTTAAACAGTTTAATCAGTCTGCTTTTCTAGCAGACCTTGATCAAACACCATTTAATGTCGTTAATAGCGAAACTGACCCTGAAAAGGCTCTGGCTGTTTGGTATGGACTCTTTACAAGAGTACTTAACAAACACGCCCCTTTGCGGCAAAAGCGGGTAAAAAACCACACGTTACCGCCTTTGCTAACACAAGAAATAATCGAAGCTATGAGTTTGAGAAATGACTTAAAGAGACACAAGCTATTTAACGAATACAAAAAACAACGTAACCGTGTCAAGTCTATGGTACGCAGGGCTCAAAAGTCTCTCTTTGATCGAATGATTAAAGAAGACAGAGATACTGCCGCACTCTGGCGCGCGGTTAATCTCGTCACCCGAGGTAACAGCAAGAAATCGTTAGCCATTCCTTATAGTATTACTGCAGACACTTGTAATAAACATTTTCTGTCCGTTGCAGAGTCAATCATACCCTCAAGCGGTAACGCGTCTTACACATGCCCGGAGGCCCTGCTTAACTTCTGTAAGCAGAAGACTAAGGACACGCCCCCCCCCCCCCCCCTTCTCTATACCGCCTCTAGCTGTGTATGAAGTAGGAAAACTGATCGGGTCACTGAAAAACAAAAAATCATCGGGACCTGACGAGATCAGCCCTAAAATCCTGAAACTGTCCCTTCCCTATACAGTAAAATCGTTAACGTATATTTATAACTTATGCATCCAACAAAATATGTTTTCATCAGAACTGAAGCAAGCCAAGGTTATCCCATTGCCTAAATCAAAAGATCTGTCTGATGTTAATAACTATAGACCCATTTCAATATTATCCAGCCTTTCCAAACCTCTTGAAAGACACGTGCACAAACACCTTTATCAATATTTGGAGAGTCGCAGTCTTTTGCACGTATTTCAGTCCGGCTTTCGCCCCAAGCATTCTTGCCACACGGCACTGAAAAGACTTATTGATGCGTGGCTAGCATCCATGAATAACTCCCAAATAACTGGGTCGATCTTTATTGATTTTAAGAAAGCTTTTGACCTTGTA